>VDFB02000003.1:120862572-121041491 GCA_007258455.2 Sequoia sempervirens | reverse complement strand
GATGTTGAAGGGTTAATTATGCCAAGCTTTGTATTCTTTGTAATTATGATTTAAGCACTCAAAGGGGGCATGAGGAGACATGGTTTTAGATTATTATTAATCCTTAATGTGTCAATGGCCATCCCAATACTCTAAGTGCCCCAAATAATTAATTTCCCATTTGAATCAACTCCAAAGTAAGTAAGAAATTTGATAATAAAATTCACTTCTTAATAAACATATCGAGTTGAAAATTATTTCATCCAATCCAAACACCTTTATGCTTGTTTGAGAATATTGTTAATATTCTAGTTAGGAGAAGACTACTTATTGATTCCATTTATGATGATCAATGAGTCCCCTTTCAAACAAGTTTGATCGATCCTTCTATTTGAGTTATTTGAAGGCTCGTGATAACCATTTTAGCCTTTTCTTCATTGTTAGTTCCATTAGTTAACTTATTTGAGGTGGTGTTGATGAAGTTCCCAATATTATCACCAACAAAAAATTATGGTTTCAATCTCCCAATATCACCTCATGATATTATCAAAATTAATTTTGATAACCACTTCCAAAGGAGGACTCTATTTTGCCTCATTTCTTGTAACTCTCAAAGGCTTAGCATGAGATCTCCCACTAATGATATTGTATTTTAATATTTATTGTTCTAGATTGATAATTTCCACACATATAATAATCCCAATGAGACAACAAAAAATATAAATCATACACAACATACAAGGTATTCATGGGCCAAGATGTCCTGATATCTAATATATGTGAAAATTGAATAAACTTTAAATGTGGAGCAATAGCATACAATAATCCTTATGGAATAAGTCACACCATAGTATGTCTCTAAGAGATCTGAAATGACATAACATACTTTTCACATATCCTTACAGTGATATTCACCTCTTTTATATAGATCTCCTATTAATTACATAATGGAGGGTTAAACCACTAAACCTGATATAGGCCTACTCATTATATAGTATAATTAATTACTCTTGAGTTGTCTACATGCCCAATATAAATAACTTAAGGGGTGTGTGCCACATATTATCATATTCCTCAACCTAAATACATTATAATATTGTATCCCTAGGCACACAATATGTCATCCCTCCTTGACATGTTTCATGCTTGAAATATGAGAAGAAGCCAAATAGTATGACTATTGTTAATCATTATAAATGCGATGTTATGTCCTATAATCCAACCCTCCACATGTGATCTTCATAGTGGGTCTAGCTTGATAGTACCTAGATCCCATCCTTGATCCATGTTTTTCTAAAACTGTTTTTCTCCTCCTTCTCATCCATGGATAGCCATTATTTATATGATGCCCCTAATTGTTGTAATTACTTATTTGATTCTATGTAGATCCATAGTGACTAGTTTATCGACCCCATGTTGTATCATACCTCTATTATGGTTTCCCCCATGATTATTCTCTCACAATGTTTTGGATGCTTATGTATTTCATACTTTGCTATCTATGGAACTTTATTTGTTCTTCAACATTTATAAGCACTTGTTTCATTAGATCATGAAGAGAAATATTATTTTCTTATTTTTTCTCTACACCTTGCTTCACTTGTTTGTCCTTTGATTATTTGGTGTAGTCTCCAATAGATTCTTCAACTTTTTCTAACTTGATTTCCCTTTGGTCTTAATGATGTTTAGTATCATGTAATGTGACTTTTACACTCCTACACCAAAGATTCATGAATTTCTTTTCCACATCAAATTTTATTACTCCCATAGATTCTAACCAAGGATTTCCAAGAATAATATAGAACCCATCCACATCCAATGCATAAAATTTTGAATTCAAAACATATTTATCCATGGAGAGCTTTAAATCTTGAAAAAATGAATATCCTTATCCACTATTTTATTTTCCTTAATTTTATTTGATTGTACCTATAGTTTCTTGGATAATTCCATGTTGATGTAGTTATACTTTTTCCTAAGGTTTATATAGAAACAATAACTTTTCCTTTTGAACACAACCATGAAATTGAAGGATTGAATCTCCCTTCATTGAAGCTAAAATGAATTTAATTTCATCCATTATCTTGTCTTTCTCATCAACTCCTCCTTCTCCTCCCTCTTCTATTATTTATTTTGATTCCCATCTACCCAAGAAAACTTATTCCTAATCATCCAATGAATTAATGTGTTTCCATAGTGGCAAAAACCAATTTTAGTTTCATGTTATAAGTATGCAAAAAATATTATTTACATATTATATTTTTATCATAAGCTCTTTTATATTGGTGCCACCATTCTAATGTGTTGGAGTGAAGAAGACACTAAGAGGGGGGGTGAATCAGTGTCTTAGACATATTTTAACTTTTTCCTCGAAAAAGAATTGAATAATTTATGTTCTTAATATTTCAATGATAAATACATTCATGAACTAAATGCAATCATTAAAGAACTGAAATAAGAAATATTAAAGCAAACCAAAGATCATCACAATCATGAAACATTATCACATCAAAACAATGAGACCATAAGACAAATAATTTGATGAGTGGAAAACCCTCTAGGGATAAAAAACCACTCCAGAAATGATGCCTCACTGGATTAATTTGAAAACTTTTTGTTTACAATGCCTCACTGGAAATACTATCTCACTGATAGATTTCAAATGCCTCACTAGCAATAAAACAATGCCTCACTAGCAAAAATGGCCTCACTAACCAAAGAACCTCACTGGTTACAAGAATGTCTCATTGGCATACACACATTTGCCTCACTAGCATACAAACATCTACCTCACTGGCAATGATCAATCCATCTCACTGACTTGATCATTTTAACTTCATCATACATTTCTCAATAAAGAATTCAACTACAAAGGATCACTCTATTTCTCTACAAATCATATTTCACCTCTAATCTAATACACTTAATATCTTAAAGATTCATTCATTGGAATCTCTAAAATATCAAATATATCAGTTATACACTATGTTTTGCATCATGTCTGCAAAACTTCAATTACAAAATTTTGTTTACACATTTAGCATGATAACTCTGTTAAAAGCACCGAACACAAAACAGTGATAAACCATTGTTTATATAAGTATACAAAAGTTCACATATACTGCCATTTGTCTCTTGTCTTAACTATCAAATGTAACATTTTACAAATTGTTCAAAGAAAGTATCCATAACTACTTTCATTCAATGTGGAGTAATCTTTGTAAGAGTTTAGACTGCTGTCAAAAATGCCTCTTAACTTCTTTCTATGTCGATGTATGGTAGACACACTAAACTCAAAGAATAAACACAAGGAACCCCCTCAATATAATCACTTAATCCAAAAACCTTTTCAATGGTGTGCCCTAGCAAAAGGGTTTGAAGAACTCAAAAGAAATAACCCCATAATATTGAGAAAATTCTTGCTAACACCATGAATTCGAAAACCACAAAGTCAAAAATATTCTCAACTAAGAAACTTGACTGCCATTATCTTGCAATTAAGACATTCAAAGAAGAATTCAACCATTTAATCATTTTCAAACTCCAAATAAACTAAACAAGGGTTCCAAAGAACGAAATTACCATGATGAAAACTTGAAAAACTGCCAGACAAAGTCGAATACCACTTTCATCTTGAAACCTAACTGTCTATGCAACCTGGAAACCATTCTCTACATTTTATCAGCCACAAAACTATTAAATTTCCTCAAATCTTTCCAAGACCTAAGTCGGCTGCACAATGCTTTGTGTTTGCTAAAAAATGATATTTAGGGCATAATGATGGTGTCGAAAACATAGATTCACTTTGACCCAAATAATGATATCGATGTTGCCCCTTCTCAAAACAAAACAATTATCATTGTGTCAGTTTAGAAATTATTGTATGACCACATTAAACCTCATAATGCCTAGTTGTTCGTAAGTATGTCTTTTGTAAAGAAACTTTAAATTGTAATAATGTATTTGAAAATAACATGCCCTTAGAAATAAAAACCATGTATATTCCATAAAATCAAACATAATGATGTGTATTTTTCACATTGCCACACAAGGTAGTGTGCACCATAATCTGCTTATAAAAATACGTGTCAAAAACAAATCTTGTGAAATCAACAAACATAATATGATGCTCATATAGAACTTTCACCAGCTTTACTAATCACATATATCATTGTAATAGTGACTGAAGAAGCCAACCAAGTTATCATTGTAACAAACCAAACCAATATCATCATGCATTGTCATACTGAAATCAAACATGTCACAAATGAAGAGAATATGTCATCCACTTTATAATGCATTGACATACTGACTAAAATGTTTGTATTCTTGTCAAATACCCATCAAGTGCCAGTTGTGTGTCTTTTACATCAAAGGAAACAACTTTGAGGGCCAACATAATGTATTTCCACCTCCATCATACATAGGAAGCTCCATTAAAATAGGTTTTTTTTATAAAAATAGATCAACTTCCTATCTGTGAGCACCAAATCTGTAATTAGCTAACACAAGACCAACAAACACTAGTTAATCATGTTAGAAACATAAATCAAGCATTCTCTATGATATTCTTACCCAAAATGAAGATGAAAACATGAAAATGAGAGCATAAACAAACCAAATATAACATACAATCAACTTAAAATAGCTAAATCTTCATCCCATAGGGGGATTGGTGCTCCTTTGATGTGGAAAGAAGCCCTTTCCCAATCCCTTTGATAAGCTCTAATGATGTAGTTGATTCCAAGTACCTAAGATGATGAAACAAGCTCCAAATGTGATGAAAATGGTGAACGCTATGAGTAAAAATGTCTATAGTGAGAATGTTTCAAGTTGTGGATTCATATTGTGTAGAGAATTCCTCTATTTATAGGACTCAAGGGTTAAAGAATGAGAGGAATTGGTGAATGTGGGATAGAAGGGGAGCCAATAGGAATGTGACACTTGTCACAATTCTATTGGATGAGGGTGGAGCACATTTTGGGGAATGTGCGTAGTAAAGGAGATGTAAGAGGAGTAAATGAGACTGGTTGAGGATTTGAAAGGATGTAAGAAGAAGTAAATAAATGTGGTTGAGGATTTGAAAGGGTGTAAGAAGAATAAATGAGGATGTAAGAGGTATTTATGAATGTGTAAGAGGCTTTTGGAGAGAAATTGAATGAGGTGGTTGAGAGGAATATTCCTTGGAATATGCCATTGTGAGGATAAATAGGGTATTTAGTTAATTAAAAGAAATGAATTTTATGTGCAACCTGGTTAGTTGACCATGGGTTGATTTAACTCCTAAGGAGTTAAAAGCTAGAGGATTTGTTAATGATGATTAGAAAGTGATTCAAGGTTAATTAATTCAGGATTAATTAACTTGGATGGGTTAGGGGATTGTGACATTTGATTTAAATAATTTAATTTATTTAATCAAATGAGAGGACTTTAGGGGATTTAATTAAATGATTTGATTTAATTAAATATGATGAACATTAGTCAGAAGAAAAGTGAATTAATCCAATAAAATTTAATTATTTGATTAATTGTAGAAATTGATGAATTTAACTAAATAATGTTGATTATTTAATTAATTGGTTAATCCAAAGTGATTTAGGAGGAAATTATGTTAATTTATCATATTTAGATGCATATTATCAATCAGTTTTATTTAAGTGTCTACATTTTCCCCCTCTTTGAAGGGAGGTACCTACTGTGTTGGTTCAAAGAATAACACTGTCAATATCAAAATTCAAATTTTATTTTATTTTTTCGGATGCCCCACTACTGCCCTAGCAGAAGAAATTATGCTACTACACTGCCCCCTCAAGAGATTAGGCGAAAATTTCAATTTTTGCATCGAGCTCATGACAAAGAGGTTCAAGATGGTGAAATGAGAAGGTTAGACTAACATATCTATATTATGATGATGATGCAAATGAGATGCTTTTAAGATGCTTAGAATAACAAACCTATATTATCCTAAACAAATTAAATGATGATGCAATGCATGTGAGATGGATGATGTTCCCTATTATGATGATATGTATGGGTATGTAGGATGCTAACTGTTTGTGGATGTAGGATGGATGCAAATAGATTTTGTTTTAATGTCATGATACCTTGTTAGTATGTGGAGAAGATAGAAGAAATAGAGGGACCAACTCTTCATTTTGAGAAGATGCAGGTGTTGATGATGGAAATAGGAGTCTAAATCCAAATATTTAGATTGGTTCCAACATCAAACAATGGAGTACTTTCCACCTATGTACACATGGAAAAAAAATAAACTAACTAAACACACATGCATGCAAATGGATTTTTGTCTCCATTGCCCTCCTATCATCCAAGATCTTGTGTTGAATAAATTTGCTCTCAGAGCACTGTGCACAAGAGGATATGGTGAACAGAGATTAAAAGATTGAATACGAATAATATGAGATAACAAAAGAAAACATGATAAACATGCTAACATGTAAATAAACTAAGATTAAATGGATACTAGATGCAATGGATTAGCTAAATGCACAATGAGTGAATGTTGGATGATCGAGAAATGAGAGAGGGAAAGGTTTAAATAGATCTCCTCAGGGGTGGATCCAATATTAGAGCAAATATGGTATAAATATATGAATGAAATGCATGTGAAATGGTAAATAAATGATAATGGATAAACATACGAATGGATATATGAATAGGAAAATATATTTTAATGAAATATGTAAATTTATTTTAATGAAATATGCAAATGTATGGATATTTTAATGGTCATATGAATAAATAAATGATAATGGATAAATTATTATGCAAATGGATTTAGTGAAAATGATTATGTAAATGGAGTTTATGAATATGGATAAATAATATTTTAATGATTATAATATTTATAAATGATTTAATGAGATGGATAAATATTTATAAAATGGTTATGCATGAAATATGAATATGAGATGAATTATATATAGAATGGATAATGGTACTAATAATGGATCCACATATTGATAAAACTTTTAATATTATTAGAGGAAATTTTTATGTCTTCAAATCAATGATCTCCAATCATTCCAAGCAATAATCCAAATGCAAGACAATCCTTAATCCATACCAACCAAGCTAGTCAATCTTGCCAAATTATCCAATCACATCCTTTGGTCTTGATCCTAGTCTTGTTGTAAACCCAATCAATTAATCAATCATCCTTGTGTTGATCTAGGGATATATCATTCCTCACAATGACAACCCTATCATCATCATCAATCAATCAATTAACCAACGGTTTATAGCTTGATAGGGGCAATACCTTGTTTTCTTTTGTGTCATTTATGCATGCTTGCTTGCTTTCTTGTGTGTGTTATCATTTTTACATTGCATTTGCATCAAATCACATCACTCTTGGCTAATATTCATATCTTTTATCTAGACAAGGTTTTATTACACTAGGGCACGAGACACATCATCACCTTGGTCTTTATACCTTGGTGCATAACGTCTATGCTAAATCAAACATATGATTTCTCATGTTATTGTAACATAACGTGTCATTCCTCTCTTTCATTCACTTCCTATCTTATATCATTCATCTTATCCATACTTTATCATTGCATTCATTTCAAGAGCATACCCGTGTTTGTTCAACCCGCCTATCCTCTTGAGGGGGAATCATCATCCCATCATCATCATATCCTTACATCATCATCCCATCATCATATCTCTACATCATCAGTATCCTATCTTTCCTTCATCATCCATTTTCTTTTACCCGTACCTTAGCTTCTTTGAAATGATGTTACTTGACACAAATCTCATCATCTCAAAAAGGGGGAAAATGTAGACACCCAAAAATATCCTCTTACAACACCTTGTCACAACTTTACATCATTTAGACATCTTAGCATGGCCAAAGTTATATTACAGTAATATCCAACAAACACAACAAACGAAAGATAATTATCAATTCCCTATTCCTTTCCCTCAAAATCGTTTTGATTAGACGTCATTGAAAGGTCATTAGAATGAGCACAATAAGATAAATCAAAAGAAAATATCAAATAAACAAACAAGTTGATGTTCTTCAACCTCTAGCCAAGACTAAACTACGGTGATTTCTGATGTTGATGTCTATTGTAGGAAAGATATATCCTAGGACATGATGTTATCACATGATTTTGATACTAACGAGATGATAGACTATTGATACCAAGAGTTGACCAACTTGTTTACCTATTGATCTAGACTTAAGACCTTGACGTTTGAGTTTTCACTTTCAATATGCTATACTTGTTTCTAATTGCTTTGTCAAAGATTGAAGATGACGATTGATTTATTGTGAGTAGATGTTTATTGTGGGTGAAAGAAAAATGGGATGGATGATTTTGGGTTTTTTGAATGTTTCTGGTATTTTGAAATGTTTTGGGGTTGTTTTAGGGATTTTTCGAGATGTTTTACAAATGTTTTGATTTCAAAATTTCCAATGTTTTAGTGTTTTCTGAGATTTTGACCAAGAACCTAATCTAAAGACCTATCCTAGGGGCCTCGGGGGATGATCAAAGATTAGCCTTGCCTACGTTATACACACAGAGACCATGTAGTTCGACTAACATAGACTTGTTTATTGATGAGATATGAACATGTGTGGATTGCCAATTTATTATGATGGACACCTAAAAAACCTATCCTAAGGGCCTCGGGGGCTAATCAGATATTAGCCTTGCCTACGTTATACATGCAAAAGCCTCATAACATGACAACTATGTTTTTTTTTACTTTTTTCTATTTTTTACCTATTTTTGAATTTTTTATATGTTTTGGATGTTTTTGGATTTTATGACGTTTAAAGAAGATTTCAAGAATATACATGAATCTGATCCGATGCAAGTATAGGGAATTCCCCCAATGTGATGTGATAGACTACCTCAATATAGTTAGGACAAACTGACCTTAGAAGTATGCCAAGTAGTACTAAGATGGAACATGATACTGACATAGGATCAAGATATGATGTGGACGCAGATGGGTGGTAAGAGAAATATGGAATGCGATGGGTGAATGTGATGGAAAGTGATGCGGAACAAGCCAAAGAATCCATGGTGGATGGAAAGTGATTTATTTACACAAGGCCCCTGATTGCCAGGTTTTCACCAAGGTACTTGCCCAAAGCGCCACCGAAGTGGTTTTCACTAGAGGATGATTTTTTTCTTTACTATTTTCAATCCTTTTTCTTTTTTTTTGGATTTTTTTATTTTTTTGTAGTTTTGGATTTATACCTTGCCAGCTTAGGCATAAATTGTTTTGAGATGGGAACTATTGATGGGATCCTATAGAGGCTCACCTTTAGGTGTTGATAGTTGATATGCTCTTGATTTGTAACTTGTCATGACAACAAAGGGTCCCAACCAGTTAGGTTCAAATTTTTCCTTGTCTACATTTGGTACATTTTTCTAATTTTCCTTCAACATGAGTTCGTCGACTTGGAATGACCGAATTTTGATCTTATTATAACTTCTTTTGAGACAATTTTGATAAACTTGTAGGTGGTTTAAAGCATCCATGTGTCATCATTCAGTAATTCTAGCTCATTCAACCATGACACTTGATACTCTTCATTAGTAATAAGATTCTACAATGATACTCTCAAGGATGGGAGCTCAATCTCAATGGGAAGGATAGTTTTTGATCTGTAGACCTGGGAGAAAGGGGTTGCACATGTAGGTGTGTGGATACTCATTTGGTAGGCCCATAGGACAGGGTTCAACTATAGGTGCAGCCACGACCAGCTTCATTGACTATTTTCTTAAGGATCTTTAAGATGGTCTTGTTAGAATCCTCAGCTTGGTCTTTACCCTGGGGGTAATATGGGGTAGAGAAGCAATGTTGGATATTGAATTTTTGGCATAGCTCACAAACATCTTGTTTTTTGAAAGGTGTCCCATTATTTGAGATAAGGGCTTGGGGAACACTGTAACAACGAGGTAATTCAGGATGAATTTGGAAATCTACTTCCCTATGATATAGGTCATGGGAATGGCCTCTACCCACTTTTTGAAGTACTTTGTAGCGATGATAATGAACTTGTGTCCATTAGACGAGGTGGGTGTGATTTTTCTAATGAGGTCGAGCCCTCATTGGGAAAAGGGCCAAGGTGTTATAATCGGTTGGAGCTCCTGAGCTGGTGCATGGAGGAGGTCCCCATGCTGATGGCATTGCATACATTTTCGAACATAGTCATGACCTTCTTTCTCCATAGTAGACCAGTAGTACCTCGTCCTCAATAGTTTCTTGACCAAGGTCATCCCACTAGAGTGTGAACCACAAATTTCATCATGTACCTCTATTAAAGCAGTCAAAGCTTCCTCCAGGTCCTTGGGGTTAAGGCATTGCAAGAGGGTTCCTTTGATACTCCTATGGTAGAGGGTATCACCTAAGATGATGAAATGGGATGACTTTTTAATAAAGGTTCTCTTAAGATTTGGGGTGATGTCAGCGGGGAGGACTCCTATTTTCAAGTAGGTGAATATGTCATGTGGTACCAATGATCACCGGGACCAATGATTTCACATATGAACTCAAATTTTGGTACCTCAAAAGCTAGTACGAGAAGCTGCTCTACAAGGAATTCATTGTTATGGATGTTCCTCAAGATTTCTAGAAATGACCCAATTATAGCCATAGTCTGTGCTACTCTAATGTTTTCCCTCAGTATCTACTCAAATGTTATGTCGATGAAGAATTCCTTGAGATCCTCCACTAGATTTTATATAGGGTAAGTTTATCATCCTTAGTTTTGTATTCATCATTGACTTGATTGATAATCAATTGTGAGTCCCCATAAACCTTGAGTTCCCATGATTTTCCATTGTACTACAATCCGAAGTCCTATGACAAGAGCTTCATATTTTGCAATGTTATTGGTGCAAGGGAAAGATAACATGTATGATTTCAAGATACAATCTCCTTGTGGTGTGATGAAGACGACTCTTGCTCCTTACCCATGTTGTGTGTATGATTTGTCAAAATATACCTTCCAATGGTCTACAATGTTCAAGTTGAAAATGGACTCGTCTGTAAATTCTGATACCAGTGGGTTCTCGACATATATAGGTGCTTTGGCTAGTTGATTTGCAATTACTTTCCCTTGATGGATTTTCGTTCCACATATTCTATGTCGTATTCTATCAAGATCATGACCCACTTAACCATTTGTCTTGTGAGCGTTGCTTTAGAAAGTAGATACTTTAGAGGATCTATCTTGGCAATGAGCTTGGTTTGATGAGCAAGCATGTAGTGCATAAATTTTTGTGAGGAAAACAATACTGTGAGGCAAGCTTTCTCAATGAATGTGTAGTTTAGCTCGTGTCCCACCAAAGTTCTACTGATATAGTAAATGGCTCTTTCTTTCCCTGTTTCATCATGCTAAGCTAAGAGACCCCCAAGTGTTGTTGTCATAGCTAATATGTACAGGATCAATGGTTTGTTCTATATTGGTGGCATGAGGACTGGCGGTGTTAGTAAGTATTCCTTGATTTTATTGAATGCCAAATCGCATTTCTCATCCCATTTGTATGCTACCCCCTTGTGGAATAGATGAGAATATGGGATGGTTTTATCCACTAACTGTGCTATGAATCTTTGGATTGATTGAAGCCTTCCCTGTAGACCCCTCAATTATTTCAGTGTTTGTGGTTCTTCCATGTCGAGGATCACTTTGAATTTTGTAGGGTCTATCTTGATTCCCCTCATTGATACAATATATCCTAGGAGCTTTCCTGATGTGACGCCAAAGACACATTTCTTAGGATTAACTTGTACCTTATATTCCTCTAGTCTGTCAAAGATTGGGCCCAACATTGATACGTGGTCTTGACGCTTTCTTTATTTGGCTAGTATGTTGTCCACATAGTCCTCTACAGATTTGTGGATCATGTCATGAAAAATCAGTCATAGCCCTTTGGTATGTAGCTCCAACATTCTTTAACCCAAATGGCATCATATTCCAATAGTAGGTACCCCATGGACAAGTGAAGGCTATCTTATGTTGGTCATCCTTTGCAATCATGATCTGATTGTATCCTGAAAACCTATCCATTAATGATAGCATTTCATGACCAACTATCAGATCTACAATCATCTCTACATTGGGGAGAGGGAATTCATCCTTCAGACATGCTTTGTTCAGGTCCCTAAATTCAATGCAGATTCGGATGCCCCCAATGGGCTTGGAGATAGGTACAAGGTTGGAAACCCATTTTGGATAATCAATGGGTCATATGAAGCCAGGATCAAGGAGTTTTTGTAGCCCAAGTTTGACCAATAAGGCAATCTATGGATGCATCTTTCTCAATTTTTGTCTTACTAGTTTTTCCTCTTGATGGACTACTAGATGATGGAATACTACCTTTGGATCTAGGCCTGGCATATCGACATATGTCGATGCAAATTTCACTTTTCTTTCCTTTAGAAATGTTGCTAGGTTTTCTTGTTCCTCAGTCAAAAGTGACTCGACATAAAAAGTGATGTGCGGTGTCTCCTCAATTCCCAAATTGACTGGGTTGCATTTTTCTGCTAGGACTGCTATTTTTTCTTGATGGATGGCACTAAGGGAAAGATTGAATCCCTCATCCTTTAGCACCTCAAAGAGGTTTTCACCATTGGATACGTCCTTTATTTTTACTGCTTTAGGATCATAAAGTGTCACAATGTGGTTTTCACTTAAGGATCATGACGTTACTCTTAGATTTTAAATTTTGTGACTAAGAGATTCAATCATTTTCCCATAGTACGCATGCGTGTCCAGCTCAATATCAAACCCTTCTTTGTGATCTCCATACAACAGATTATCCCTGAGTCCCATGAATTTTGAGAGAGCCTCATCATTTTCAAACGTATCTAAGATTGGCAATCCTTGTTGGTCACAATCTATGAGTTGGGGGTAAACAAGATTTAGTTTGGTGACTTGGTTGTTTGACTCGAATGACATGGTGGTTATCATAAAAAAGAGGAATCCTCAAATAACATGGGTAGGTCAGAGATGGGATCCTCAAAGGGACTACTAAGCGATACTAGTACCGATGGGGAAGCTTTGACCGTTTTAACAAAAGTACCTATTCCAAGTATGGTTATCTTCGTAGGGGTATATCCGAGACCAAGATTCTTAGGGCGCTTCTCAGGAATGATAGGTTCAAACAAGCCATTGTCATTTTTCCTAAGCTTCTCATTTTTGTTGTAGAACCAGCCAAACATTAATTGTAGACCTCTGTTGTTTTCTTCCATGGGAAGATCTGGTATAGGTTTTTCATCTTGATATAACAGGCTTGATGCATCTTTCTCATCTACCACCTCTTTACTTAGGTCTCCTCACTTTTTGAAGGTGGTGGGTTCTGCTTTGAAGGTTTGAGATGTTGTGTCAATTGGTTGTGGTTTCCAATGAGATATAGGAGATTGAGGTAACTCTCCTATTAGAAAGGCACTCTTTTTCATTTTATAGTCCCCACACCCATTATCTTGGATTACAACCTTGACATCTGGGATGTTCTAAATAGTAGGTGTCTTTGTCTCCAAAGTGGAGGATAAAGTGGATGGGTCGATGTATGGGGATGTGGGTCCTTCATCATTTTTCAAAAATTGGGGGATCTTATTGTGAATGGAGATCCTAGACCTGCACAAACATGAAGAATAAACACACAATTATTCCCATATGCAAGTTAGAAACAACATTCCCCATAGAATTCGTTTACAATGCACAAAATAGGAAATAAATGAAGAACACAACAAAGAAAGTTATTAAATCTTATTAGAGCATGCAAACTCTCAATCCCATGGGGGAATTGGTGTCAGTTTGACATAGAAAATGGCCCTTTCCCAATCCCTTGTAAGCTTTGTGATGCCTTGATGATGATTTGATGATTCCTTGGAGAAAATCCTGCATAACCTAACTATAAAACTTGAAAATGGATAAATGATGAATGAGCAAAATTCAAAATATGAAGATTATGACTTTGCATGAAGTTGTGTCCCCAAAATAGTAAGGAAAGCCTCCTATTATAGATGTGAAAGATGGAGAATGAGGAAAAATGGATGAATGTGGGACAAAAGACCAACCACTAGCATTAAGCCACTTGTCAACATGTGAGTGGACAAAGGTGGAGCACATTTTGGTGAATGTGCACAATAAATGATATTAGGTGGAATTTCAAATTTATGAAATGACATGTTAGAGGGAGAAAGAAATGAATTAAATGCCACTTGGCTCAATGCACAAGGACATGTAAGAGATATTGAATGCCTTGTTGGAAGGACAAATCCCTTTGGAGGGATTTGTCAAATTTGGAAGAATATTCCCTTTTGATGCCATGTTGAGAGAAATTAGAAGATTTATTAAATTAAAAGAAATGATTTATTGAGCAAGTGGAAAAATCTAGAGGATTTACGTGATTAAGATTAAATTAATCAAGGTCTGATTAATTTAAAAGGAGATTAGTTGATGTGACAATTTGATTTATATTTTTGGATTGATTTAAATCAAAGTTGAGAGGAACATGAATTTAGACTTAATTAAATAAATATTTTGATTTATTTAATTAAAAGGAGATGATGTTAGATTAAATTAAATAAAGATTGATTTATTTAATTTAATATGATGACTTTAGAAATTTAATTAAATAAAATGGATTATTTAATTAAATAGAGACTGTAGGGTTAATTAAATAACATTGATTTATTCAATTAACATGAGATGATGACTTAATTAGATAAATTTGATTTATTTAATTAAGGGATGAGATGTGATGAATTTTAATCAAATACAGACTATCTGATTAAACGATTAGCAAAGGGGATGATTCGGGACGAAGCGGTGTTAGTAATCAAGATCAAGTGTGATTGGTACATTTTTTGTGTCTACATTTTGCCCCTCTTTGAAGCAAAGTACTCGTTGCGTTGGTTCAAAGAATAAACTCGCTATGCTCAAAATTCCAATTTTTTTTAATTTTTTCAAATGCCCCACTACTACCTCAGTGACAAAATTATGCTGGTATACTGCCCCCTCGAGAGATCAGACAAAAAAATTGATTTTTTAGGTGATCTCACGAAAAAAGAGGACAAGGTGCTCGATGAATCCAAAAAAGCTCCGGAATACCAAAAACGTGCAAAAACACGAAAAAATGATGCAAAACGGCCTTCGATTGGGCAAAAATGGGTCGAGGGTCCAAAACCCTAGCTGGACGGCTAAACAGGGTCAACAAACCCTAAATTTTAGGCTTAAATAGGCCTCAAAGGGCCACTTCCAATTCATTTGCACACATAGCTTTTAGAATTCCTATGATTTGAGCTCTAAGCATTGATCAAGATGGCGCAATGCGTGCTTCCCTGCCACATTTCTGAGCGTGTGTGAGTGTACCAGAGGCTTACCAACACATGACCAGTAGTAAGTCATCGTGCCCTGACTTCATTTTTCAATTTTTGAGTGCATTTATTAGGGTCTAGGGGTCAACGAAGTCAAGCGGTGCTATATAGCGTTGCTGAAAATCTCAAATCGACATCGTGCGGGCCTAAATTGTGTCGCTGATGCGAGTTGCACTGCGGTGGCGAAGTTTAGAATTAGGGTTTTGCTTTCAAAGTGTGTCACACTTGCAAACAACAATGCGACAGTATTGTTTGGAATTTAGCTCTTAGGGGTCAAACTAGGTCACTTTCAAACTGTGTCGTGGCGGTGGAGTTTGGAACTTTTTCGCCTCCAGTGGTGCAATTTGGAGTTTCCAAACAACACCGCCTCTGTAAAAAACGATGCATATGTTGTTCCAGGTGCACAAACTTCAAACAGGATCACGATTTTTCCCAAAACTTGACATGATGACTTTCCTAATGTAGGAGGACATGGAGTTGGTCCATTCACATGAGCACAAATCATCCATTTTGAGAAGATTGACCCAAGACCCCCCATTGCACGAAGTACTCTAGGAGCACCTGGGGGTGATTGGCTTATGGTACATCACATATGCCCCAGTCATCTGGACACATCTAGGCATGATGATAGTATTAGCAAAGTGTTGGCACAGTGAGACTTATTCATTCCACCTTCCCATAGGCGAGGCCATAGTGACCCTAGAGGACGTGTGGCATATTCTATGTTTTCCCATCCACAAAGAGCGAGTTATCTATGATGTGGATGTTGGGAGAGACATGTGCTATGAGATCATGGGCTTGGATGAGATCATCTTCTCAGAGGGACAAATCAGGCTCGAGTGGTACAGGACTGTGGTAACATCCTTCAGATTGATCATTGTTGCTATCATTTCAGGGCTCGTGGCACCAGATCGGTGCGGTTGATACTTTAGCCCAGGATGGGAGCTTGCTTGGGAGTGGATGCTCCAATGACGAGAGTGCTTTTCCTGGGGGCCAATGATGCTTGCCTCCCTATACCATGACCTTCACGAGTTTGTTTACTGCGATAGTCGGGCCATTAGATCAGGGGTGACACTGCTACACATCTGGGCCTAGGAGCACATTGCAATGCCCCACCCCATTAGAGTTATACTGATTGACATGGAGTCGAATGACCCATTCATCTGGAGATACAAGGGTGCATTGACCTTTTCTCACACAGGGACAACAGGCATTCGACATTGGCAAAAAGTCATCAACGAAATGATAGTTTTCACGTGGAGGCCCTATCTTGGCATGCCTACCTAGTATGATGATGTACAAAAATTATTCTTCACCAGGAAGGACCGTCTAATGTAGGGTCGAGAGCATACCATGATAGAGAGATATCTTCCAGACCATGTGGCCCACTACGAGGGAGCCGACATGGGGTCAGACGATCCCCGCAGTAGATGTCATGCAAAGTTTCATGCAACTAGTGGCCAGGCCGTGACCCTATGATCAGGGACAGGTGGCTCAGGTATGACACAGGCCTATAGGGATTGGTTTTAACTACTAGTGAGATTGACGATTCCTAGAGCACTTTTTCCACGGAGGAGACCCAAAGGCCGGTTCGCAAGGCAGGGGTGGGGCCGAGGAGGTAGAGGAGGCAGAGACAATGATGGTGATGAGGATGGGGATGGCGGCTGAGGTAGAGGAGGAGGCAAAGGTCAGCCAGAGTAGCAGCTTGAGCAACACAGAGATCAGAGGGATGGACAGGATCAGCCCCAGGATGGTCATCAAGACCATGACAGACAGAGGTTCCAACCTAGAGATGGTCACTAAGACCAGCCACCCGTCCAGCCACCACCATAGCTAAACCCGAGAGATGAGTAGATATTACAATTGTAGGCACAAATACAGGTGCTAACCACAGAGAGAGACTAGGTGAGACAACAAGTCTTGACCCTTACAGTAGAGAGAGATCAGGCCATTTAGCAGCGGCAGGCTACTGAGCTATAGGCTACACAGGAGATGGGTCGAAGACAATAGTTAAAGAGTATGGTTGCCTCCTCCTCCCAAAGCACAATATTTATGTGAGCATACAAAGAGGCCATCTGAGAGGTAGAGTACTATTGTGTGCATTACCATCAGGTTGTGCCTCGAGCAAGACGAGTTCTGGATTATTCGCAACAGACAGGATACATGACTCCAAAGGAGCACGGGGAGAGGTCGGGTGGCGAGGGGAGCAGCCAACAGGGCTAGCTCATTCACTTTATCAAAGACATTATTCTTTTTGAGATCCATTGGCCCATTTTTGATAGCCCCATGGGTGATTGTAATTGTATTGATTGATACACACTTGATCTTGATCTTGTACCATGATAGTGTATATTATTTTGATGATATATGAGATTATATGAAATGATTCATTTTGATATGATGCGTTCTATTCTATTTATGCATTTATGGGTTGATTTTATTTTATGTGATGCATTTATGAATTTATTCTATATGATGCAATGTGATGATTCTATGTGATGTTTATATAATGTTATGATATGATGTAGTGTTTTATGGATGCATTTCTTTTTAGTATCTTTTCTATGCACTTTTGATGATGATGTATGCAAATGTTATGATATGTGAATGCTTAAACTAACAGATCTATATTATGATGCTTAATGGATGATGATGATAAATGTATGAAATGTAATCTTTTTCATTTTCATTATCTTTCTTATGTATGATATGGTGATGCATTTATGGACGACATGATGATGCACATGATATGATGTGATGATGCTTTTATTATGACACCTATGTGATGATGCATTTAATGCCTATGTAATGATGTGTATGTCATGATATGACGCTCATGGATGATTTTTTTTATAAATGAATAATATGCATATAATGTATATGTGATGATGTACATGATGAGTTAATAATTCCTATGTGATGGTTCCTTTCATGCTTATGCAATGAATGCAAATGTATGGTTTATGAGATGCTTAGAATAACCAATCTATATTATGCAATGATGAAATGGAATGTGTGTGAGATGGTCAGTGTTTCCTATATGTTATGATATGATATGCATTATGCTGATGGTTTGTGGATGCAGGACGGATGCAATCGTGATGATTTGTGATTAACTGTCATGGTACCATGTTAGCGTGGAAAGAAGATAGAAGAAAGAAGAGACTCCAACAAGTCAAAAGATGATGATGATGATTTGCTTACCAGGAATTGGGACTTTAAAAGGGCCATTTACCTTATTTTTGATAATACACATTGGCACGATGCATCAAGGTATAAAGAACCAGGATGGCGTTGTACCTAGTGTGATGGACTTTGACTCGACAATCAGATAGGAGTACTCTTGTTCACACCTGACACATAGAACCTTGTTCAAAATGTAGTTCAAATATTTCAAACATCTCAAACCAAAAAATATAAAGGAAAGCCTCCTTATGTGGTCAACAAGACACCTAAAACACACTCCCTATAGACCAAACAAAGCACACATGGCCAAGGTTATATTACAAGAATATCCAACAAGCACAACAGATAAAAAGATAATGATCATTGCCCCATTTCTTCTTTCTAAGTCCCTTCATTTGGGACATCATCGAGAGGTAATTGAAATGAGCGCAATAAGATAATCCAAAAGACAAAGATAAAGTAAACAAACAAGCTAATGTTCTTCAATACCGCTAGCCAAGACTAAACTATGGTGATGCCTAATGTTGATATCCATTGTAGGAAGGATGCATCCTAGGAAATGATGTTATCAGATTATTTTAAGACTAATTGGATGATAGGATATTCATACGAAAAGTTGACCAACTTTTTTACTTACTAACCTAGACTTGAGACTTTGAAGTTCAAGTTTTCACTTTTAACCTGCTATACTTGTTTTTGATATTTTTACCAAAGGGTGAAGATGACGACCATTTATTATGAGTGAATGTTTATTTCGGGTGGGAGCGAGATGGGGGTGGATGGATTTTCTAGGTTTTTTTTAATGTTTTTGAAGCTTTTTGAAATGTTTTGAGGCTATTTTTTGGTATTTTTGATATTTTACAAATGTTTTGATTTTCAAATTTTCCAATGTTTTTTTTGTTTTCTGATATTTTGACCAAGAGACTAACCTAAAGACCTATCCTAGGGGCCTCGGGGGCTGATCAACAGATTATCCTTGCCTACGTTATACACGCAGAGACCACGTAGTTTGAATGACACACACTCGATTATTGATGAGATATGAACAGATGGATTGTCAGTTTATTATGACAGACTCCTAAAAGATTGACCTAAGTGTCCCGGGGAATGATCAAAGATCAACCTTGCCTACGTTCAAAGCTCAGAGATGATGTAGTTCGACAAGACGACTCTGTTTTTTACTTTTTGACTTTTTAATTTGTTTTTGGATTTTGATATGTTTTGAATGTTTTTGGATTTTCTAATTTTATGAATGTTTTTGGATTTTTTTATTTTATGATGTTTTTGATTTTTTTTATTTTAAGGAAGACTTCAAGAATATACACGAATCTGATCTGATGCAAGAATATGCCTCCAGCATGATGCAATAAACTACTCCAATAAAAGCATGACAAACTAACCTTGAGAATGGGCCGAGCGGTACTAAGAGGGATCGTGACATGAACACAGGACCAAGCTATAATGTAGATACGAATGAGGGATGGATGGAGATAAATGGATGATGGAAGTGTGATGGATGGATGATGTAGAATGAGCCATGGAGGTCCTGGTGGATGGAAGGTGCTTATTTACATGAGGTGCCTGTTTGCCAGGTTTTCACCAATTTACTTGCCCAAAGCACCACCGAAGTGGTTTTCACTAGAGGACGATTTTTCTCTTTATTGTTTTTTTTAATCATTTTTTTGATTTTTTTTGGATTTTGATTTTTTTTATTTTTTTGTTGTCACCAAGATGCTTGTTTTCCAGGTTTTCATTAGGGTGACCATTTTTTCAAGACATTTTCTCCTTTTTTTTGTATTTTTGTTTTATATCCTGGAAGGATTTGGCATAAAACTTTTTGAGATGGGAGTTGTTCATGGGCTCCTGCAGAGGTTCCCATTTGGGTTTTGATAACTGATATTCCCTTGACTTGTAGCTTGTCATGATGATGAAAGGTCCCAACCAATTGGGTTCAAATTTTCCCTTGCCATCTAGATTTGGGACGTTCTTCTGATTCTCCTTCAACACAAGCTCTCTGACTTGGAAGGTCCGACTTATGATCTTCTTGTTATAACTCTACTTGAGTCAGTTCTGGTACACTTGCAAATGGTTTAAGGCATCCATACACCGCTCATCCAGTAACTTTAGCTCATTCAGTCAAGATACCCGATATTCTTCATTTGTGATGAGATTTTGTAGTGATATTCTTAGTGACAGGAGCTCGATTTCGATGGGTTATATGGCTTCTAATCCGTAGACCAAGGAGAAAGGGGTGGCACTTGTTGGTGTGCGGATACTTGTTCAATAGGCCCATAAGGCGGGATTTAATTGGAGATGCCAATCACGACCAGCTTCATTGACCATCTTCTTGAGGATTTTTAAGATAGTCTTATTTGTAGCCTTGGCTTGGACATTTCCTTGGAGGTAGTATGGAGTTGAAAAGTGATGTTGGATTTTGAACTTGTGGCATAGGTCGCAAACATCCTAATTCTTGAATGGTGTCATGTTATCTAAGATAATGGCTTGAGGGACACCGTAACGACAAATTAAGTAGTTCAAGATGAACTTTGATATCTGCTTTCCAGTAATGTAAGTCATGGGGATGGCTTCTACCCACTTTGTGAAGTACTCAATGGCGGTGATGATAAACTTGTGTCCACTCGATGAGGTGGGGGTATTTTTTCAATGAGATTGAGCCCCCACTGTGAAAAGGGCCACGATGTGACAATTGGGTGGAGCTCTTGAGTTGGTGCATGGATGAGGTCCCCATGCTGTTGACATTGTAGAAACCTTCTGGCATAATCATGTGCTTCTCTTTTCATTGTTGGCCAATAGTACCCTGTCCTCAACAATTTCTTGGCCAAGGTCATACCACTCAAGTGTGAACCACAAATGTCGTTATGTACCTCAGTTAAGGCAGTTGATGCCTCCTCAGTGTTTAAGCAATGTAACAGGGTCCCTTCAATGCTTCTACGGTAAAGGGTATCTCTTAGGATGACAAAACGAGATTTTTTTTGACAAAGGCTCTCTTGAGGTTTGGGGTTATGTCAACTGGGAGGACTCCTATTATTAAATAAGTGTATATATCATGGTACTAGGGATCACCAAGACCAACAATTTCGCACACAAATTCAGACTCTGGTACCTCAAACGCAGGCACGAGAAGTTGTTCTACAAGGAATTCTTGCTTTGGGATGTCGCATGGGATTTCTAGGAGTGATCCGATTGCAGCCATTGCATTTTCCACTTTGTTGTTTTCCCTTGGTAGTTGTTCAAATGTAATATCAATGAACTCCTTAAGACTTTCCACCAATTTCTTGTAGGGAGTCAACTTGTTGTCCTTTGTTTGATACTCATTGTTGATTTGATTGATTATGAGTTATGAATCTTCGTATACCTTGAGTGCCATTATCTATCATTGCACTTCTATTCTTAGCCCTATGACAAGAGCTTCATATTCTGCTGTGTTATTTGTGCACAGGAATGACAACTTGTATGATTTTGGAATGAAATCCCCTTGTGGGGTAATGAAGAAGATCCCTTCTCCCAATCCATGTTGCATGTAGGACCCATCAAAGTACATTTTCTAGTGATCCGCTATACTTAAGTTGTAGATTGATTCATCGGGGAATTCTGAAACATGGGGATTTTCTGAGTGTATCGGTGCCTCTGCCAACTGATCCGCAATTGCTTGTCCTTTGATGGCCTTGCATTCTACATATTCAATCTCATGCTCTGTGAGGATCAAAACCCACTTGGTTTTCCACCCTGTAAGCGTTGCTTTAGAAAGCAAGTACTTAAGGGGGTCTATCTTTATGATAAGCTTTATCTGATGGGCTAGCATGTAATGCCTAAACTTTTTTGCTACAAATACAATTGCTAGGCAAGCATTCTCAATGGATGTATTGTTCAATTCATGGCCCACCATAGTTTTTTTGATATAACAAATAGCTCTCTCTTTTCCATTTTCATTGTGTTGTGCTAGGAGAGCACCGAGAGCTTGTGTTGTTGTTGATATGTATAAGATCAAAGGTTTACCTGGAATTGGTGGCATAAGGACTGGTGGCATGAGTAAGTATTCCTTGATCTTGTTGAAGTCCTTATCACACTTTTCATCCCACTTGTATACTACCCCCTTGTGGAGTAGATGAGAGTAGGGGACAACCTTCTCTACTAGTTGCGCTATGAATCGGTGAATGGACTGGAATCTTCCTTGTAAACCCCTTAATTATTTTAGTGTTTTAGGTGCCTCCATTTTGAGAATGGCTTCGACCTTAGGAGGATCTATCTCAATTCCTCTCATGGACATGATGTACTCGAGGAGTTTCCCTCACTGTACTCTGAAGACACACTTCTTTGGGTTGAGTCTGACTTTATATTCCTCTAACTTATCAAAGATGGAGCCCAATGCGGCTATGTGATCTTGTCTTTTCTTTGACTTGGCCAATATATCATCCACATAATCTTCCATAGTTTTGTGGATCATGTTGTTGGCCTCCTATAATGATTTAATAACTAAGCCCTTACAACCATGATTCAAAGATTGGACATCTAACCCGAATAGCCATTTCAATCATCATGAAGGTGCATTTAACTTGTCAACCTAGGTATGTGAACTTGAAATGGGTCAGCACAGTATGTGCACTAGGAACCCAAAGTAGTCATTTTCATTCTACAACTAAGGAACACATAATGCTGAAAATAAATTGCTTAGAAAGGAATACCATAAATTCCAATCATCAATCAACAACTACATAAAACTAAAATTCATAATAGAAATGAAAATATGAGAAAAAATAGGGCACTACTTTGTCTGCTTTGGCTATAGGAACAATCACATAATAGAATTCTAGTGGTTGCAGTAACAGTCGGTGCCAGATTTCTAACTAATTACTAAAAAGAAAGTAATACTAAACTAATACTAAATTAAGAGAACGAATTATTCACCAAGTGGGCCCCCTTGGATAAGTATCCTCTAAAACTAATGAGAACTTAGATGCTCAAACTCATAACTTTATTTTATTCATTGTAAATCATGAGTACAAAAGAGTAATGTATCTGTATTATTGAAAAAATTGAGAGTGCAAATACAATATCAAATCATGCAACCTCTAAATAAGGAGCATCAGATCTTTATTTATACTATCAACTAAACAAGGCAGTCAACTCCACGACTGGGAGGAAACCATTTAGGGAAAATCGAGAAAGTGGAGTGGTAGCGGTTATGTGTGCATGGAATCTGGTCAGACATGTAGGTCCAAGCACATATTTAGCATGACAATAACACCCACATCTACTCAACCAACATTAAAGTCCACTACAAGGTGGTTACATTTGGTTTGCATAAGGAATCTTCTATCGTCGACCTTCTTTGACCTTTGAGTGATTCCTTTGTTGGACGTTACGGTGCATGCCCAACTGACGGTGTTGTCCTCAACTTAGCATCCTCAAATTAAATCGGCATGGCAATGTTAGTACGCACAATAACTGCACATCTATAACCACCTTAAGGAACATTCATTAACTACATGCAAAATCAATATAGATAATCCATATAATATGCCAATGTCATTAAAACTTGCATAAATAGGATTAAGCCCAATGTCTATGGTTTGAGGGAAACATTATGAAAATATCAACATTTATCATCAAAGTTCATGACAATTGCCAGCAAATAAACTATAGATTCTACCCAAAATTGGACCAAAAACTAGGCTCATCACTCCCCCCAACCTAACGTTTTGTTGGTCCTCCAGCAGGGGATGGGTTGTTCTTTTGTTTGGTCAAAGCTCTGAAATTTGTAACTAATAGTTGTCCAACATTAGTGGCTACTAAGCGTGAATTAGGATCCCAGTAGAATCCTCCTAATCTGTCGAATCGTCTCCATCTCTATTTTTTTGTAGCAATATCATACCTGTAGAACCTAAAGTTTGGCACGGGTCACATGAGAATGGGTGGCTAGAAAGTCAGGGGAAGCCAAAATCGCCCCTTCGTTCTCTCAATCTAAATATACCTATCAATCCTTTTTAGTGTTTAGCATAATTGTGGATGGAATGAGGTTCAACTTGTTTCAAGTCATCAGTTAGGTTATTCCATCTTTGTGATAGGTATCTTCTCATAATTTCCTCCTTTGTTGTTGTCTTTACCTCATACTCATTGTAAACTACCTCAATCCAAGGCATAATCATGTTTCCATAACTAGGTCTGAAAAGTATTGTGTCATTCTCTGTAAATATCCCTTGGGTTGCTTGATTCAACCCTAATGGGCAAAGGGATGTTACACTCCAATTACTTATAAGCCTCATGTTGTTGTCCCCAACTAATCTCATTTTGCACCCAAGACATAAATTCCTTTAATTGGACATCCCCAACATACAACAATGGATTCCAATCATGGTCTTGAGTTATAGCATAATTACACAAATAAAACTCACATAGCAAATTCTTTATTTCAGGGGAGGCAATCCGATAAGCATTGAAAATTTCATTAGGAGTGTCAATAAAAGGATTCAAACCTGAGGCAATCCTTGATAGCTTAAAAGAGAGATATTTCTATTTCATGTGTAGAGCATAGACCCTTGGAGGGGTCCTACATTCCTAAATTTGTGGTACCAAGGTTGCCATATCATCCACCCTCTTCTTCAAGGTGGAAATTTCTGCATCTTTATCTTCAATTTCCTCATCCCTCTTTTGAATTTCCTTCTTCAATTTATGTTTTTCCTTTTTCCATTCTTCCTCCCTCCTTTGTATTTCTTTCCATAAATTCAAAATTTCCATATGTACTATAAAATTAGGAGGATTATGAATTCCTACTTGTATTTTTATCGATGGTTGCTCCTCATATAGTACCATCTGCATGGACTCAAGCTATCTAGTTGTCTCTAGCTACTGGGGTACTATTTCTTCTCCCACTTCTTACTGTAGGGGCTCTTGTTCTTGTTCTTGTAGTGGCAGCAGGAACTCCTACTTTAGTTCTGGTTGTTGTTGCATGACCTCTTGTTGTAGGACTTCTTGCTCATACTGTAAGAAATCTTGATTTTCCTCAAACTCTTGATTTTCAACTTGTTATGCAATATTGGCAAGGTCAACCAATTTTGTGTTTGTTGTTGCCTTAAATATATCTTCCTCCTCAACATTCTCCTACCCCATTAGAGCTTCTATGTCCTCCTGTGGTCTTTCTCTAGACTTAGGGCTTTCCTATGGAGGTGTACCAAATACTGGCCCAACTGGTCTTGATTTCCTAGGAGGGCTCTCACATTTTTCTTTGGCTGCAGGATGAATAGTGTTAGCCTTCCTCTTTTTAGAACTCAACACCTCTTTCTTTGTCGGCTGCCTTTTGGCCTTTCCTTTTCTCATTTTTCCTTCTCTCTTCAATGCCCTAGTTTTCATCAAGGTGCCAAGTGGAACGTCGTCATCAGAATCTGAGGAGGAGCTTTCTTTTTCTAAATGATCTATTCCAGAAGAACTAATTTCTATGGTTTCTTCTATTGTAGGAGGGTTTACACTAGGGACTATGCCATAGGTTGAAGCACCAAGAGTGGCTTCAGCGGTGCTCAATCTCCTACTAGACCTACGAGGTTGAGGAAAAACCCTAGGTTGCAAGTTCTTAGGTATAATTTGATCAGCATTTATAAATTCTTCCTAGGTCATTCCAGACACATCATGCAGAGACTTCTCAAATAGCAATTTAATCAGCCAATGGTGGGAGATAGAATTGTCCCTACCTTTTTGGGTCTCGACCGCCATGATTGAGAGAAGATTGTATAGCACGTTAGGCACATTCATCCTCCTCCCATGCCTCATGTGACCCAAGAGTTTGAAATGTATTGAATGCTAGTTCGACAGACGACCTTCACAGGTGAGATACCTTATAATGTAGATGGCTGCCTGTTTCCATAGTTCGGGCAGAGAGGTTCTCTTTGCACCTTGTTTATCCATGCTGATTGGAGGGTCACCATGTACTGTAAACTTGGCCCTAGTTGACCTGGCGTCTCTGGAGGCAAGGTAATGTTTGCCATCAATAGGTAACCATGTAACCTCTGCAATTCTTTCCTTAGTTGCCACAACCTCCAACCCTTTTACTGTGGCTTTTCCTTTAGAAAATGTCTAGGCAAAATCTAGTGCAATGCTTTCATCAAAGCCATCCAGCTTCAGGAAGTAATCTAACCATCCACAGTTTCTAAATTCGGCCAGGCATTATGCATTTTGCAATAAATCATGAACCAAGGGCTCATTTCGAATTAGCCCTCCTCCCATTGTCTGCAATCAACTATCAATCTACAAAATTTCCTTCATGTAATTCCTGTCTGAAAACCAAACACCTTCCTACAATACTTGCTAAATTTCTAGTGCCAGTATCAACTAAATTTTCCCTTTCTTTTGTTTTACCTTTTTGTTTGCAACTCAGGATTATAACAAGGTCAATAATGGCAAAAAAGGAGTGATAAAGAAGAATTATGATGGGAAGAAATGGCGGCTGCAGTTAGTGTCACTTCACACATACAAGCCATCCTCTCACTCAGATTTCAAATTGGCTCATTTTAAAAATTTTGATGTAGCCTAGCATGAATTGACACATGGAAAATATATTCACATATTTTTCTTCCCCCAAACCTAAATTTGGACATGTGTCCGCACATGCGAGATGGGAGTGGTGATTTGTCAAGGAATAATGGCATGTTATGTGAATGTCTATACTAACGTATAGTGATTAAATGAATGCACTTAAAAGATGATTAAAAGATAGAAATTAATGCACACATACCTGAATGTGTGGAGGATTTGTTGCAAAGATCATGGAGAAAGTATCGTTCACCTTTTTTAGGGAATAAATTGAGCAATTAATGAAAATTTGGTGGAATGAGGTGGAGTGAAGTGATGGAAGAGAGAGAAAAGTGGAAATGGATGGGTGGATGGGCGGATGGGTAAAGAAATGATCTTCCACAAGAGTGGAAGTGTTTATTATGACAAGTACGTACCTTAATTAGCCAAAAGAAGGGACACTAGGTCCACTTCCTTTGGTTGCAAGAAGCTTGGGTACCGAATGCTGGATGAATTACTGCAGGAACTCTTCTTTGGAAGCTAGCTTGTGATATAATTTGAGGTGATGGCCATTGACAAGTAACTTGAATCTAACGGGGTCAATGGTAGTAAGCTAAACAACTTCATTAAGAAATACCTCAGTGACTTCATATAATCCTAGCCACCTTGTTTGCAATTTTTCTGCATTGTCCTAATATCTTGAGTCATAGAGCAGGGCTCAATCTCCTAGTTGGAATTTCTTATGCTTGATAAATTTGTCATGTCACTTGATTCTCTGGTTTTGCACTACCTCTATATGATGCAGGGTTGCTCTTCTTATCTCATCCAAAGCATTTATTTGCATGATTCTTTCTCTTTGTGCCTCAGAAATATCCATCCCCAAATCCATTGCAGTCCTAAGAGTCTTATATTCAAATTCAATGGGCATCATGGCTATCTTTCCATACAACAACTCAAATGGAGTGAAGCCTGTAGTTGTTTTCCAGGTTGTCCTATAGGCCCAAATAGCTTTTGGTAATCTATTTTCCCAATCCTTTCTATGAATAGCTACCGTTTTGGTTAGAATGGCTTCAATTTCTTTGTTGGTCACCTCAACTTGGCCATTAGCCTGGGGGTGATAAGGAGTAGACTTCCTATGCCTTATGTTGTATTCATTGACCAGTGTTGCAATAAGGGTTGATGTGAATTGAGCCCCTTGATCAGTCACTATTTCTCTTGGAACTCTATATCTTGTGAAAATCTCCTCATAAAGAAATTTTGCAACCTTGTTATCTCTTGCATGCTTCATGGTCTTAACTTCTACCCACTTTGTCACATAATTAGTGCATACCAAGATATAAGACTTACCATTTGATGGAGGGTCAATGGGTCCTACAAAATCCAATTCCCACTTGTCAAAGGGGGTGATTACTACCTAAGGGAAAAGTGGTATCTCATCAGATCTAGTTAGTCTGCCCATTCTTTGACATCTATCACATTTTCTAGTATGCCTTCCCGCATCCTTGTGGAGTGTTGGTCAGTAATATCCTGTGTTTAAAATCTTCATTGTTGTCCTCTTGGCTGCAAAATGTCCTCCACATGGTTCATTGTGATATGCATGCAAAATGTCATATGTCTCATCTTCTCTCACACATCTCCTCATGACATGGTCTGGTCTAGTATAAAACAAACATCTAGCAATCCAGGAGAAAGGAAAAGATTTTTCAATGAGTGTCATTTTCTCTTTTGGAGAGAAGTGAGAAGGAGCTCTACCTATGACCAAATAATTGGCTATGTCAGCATACCAGGATGTTTGTATACTGAAGGAGAATAAATGCTCATCAGGAAAAGAGTCATTTATGGGCTGATTGTCTTATGATGTAGTCAACCTTGAAAGAAAATTTGCAACAACATTGACCTTCCCTAGCTTATCCACAATGGTTATATCAAACTCCTGCATCAACAATAACCATCTTGCCAACCTACTTGTGATCAAAGGTTTATTCATGAGATATCTAATTGTTGCATGATCAGTGTGCACAAAGATTTGGTAACCTATTATGTAATGTCTAAATTTGTTCAATGCATAGATCACTGCCAACATTTCTTTCTTTGTCACTATATAATTGAATTAAGCTCATTGTAAGTTTTTGCTGACAAAGTAAATGGCATTTTCAACAGCTCCTTCTTTTTGTCCTAACACTACTCCTATGGCATAATTTGATGCATCAGTATGGATGTGGAAAGGAAGCTCCCAATTAGGCCCTTTGAGTACAGGAGCATGAGTCAAGGTTGCCTTCAAGTTAGAAAATGCCTTGTCACAAGCTTCAGTCCACTGGAATTCAACATCTTTAGTGAGAAGAGTATACAATGGTGCTATTATCTTACTAAAATCCTTGATGAAATGCCTATAATATCCTGCATGACCCAAGAAACTCCTAACATCCTTCTATCTTGTAGGTGTGGGCAGATTTGTGATTACCTCAATCTTTGCAAGATCTACTTGGATTCCCTTGTGGAAGATGTAGTGGCCAAGAACTACACCTTCCTGCATCATCATGAATCACTTTTCACTATTTAAGGATAAGTTTTGGTGTTCACATCTCTATGGGACTCTCCTGAGATTTTCCAACACTTGATTAAAATCAACACCATAAGTGGTAAAGTCATCCATATAAATTTTCATGCAATCGTGAGAAATGTCTAAGAATATGCTAATGAATACCCTCTGAAAGGTTGTAGGTGCATTACATAAGCCAAATGGGAGTACCAAGTAGGCATAGGTCCCCCATGGGTAGGTAAATGTGGTCTTCTCCTGGTCCTCTGGTGCAATTTGGATCTAGTTGTAGCCGTTGAATCCATCTAGAAAAGAAAAGCATCGCTTTCATGCAAGTGTGTCCAAAACTTGATCAATGAAGGGTAAGGAAAAGTGGTCCTTCTTGGTGGCAACATTAAGTTCCCTATAATCAATGCAAACTCACTATTTCCCTCCTTTCTTGGGCACAATCACTAATGGAGACACCTGTTATGCCTTGCATAACCACCCCATTTTGATCTGGAACAAAATGGGTCCCCCTTTTCTTTTGATTTTCTTTGCTTCTATTGCTTGTTTTCCTCTTTGGAATCCTTTTGTTTTCCTCCTAAATTTGACTTTTGATCTATCTGATTTAATTATGGTTATGTCTCAGCTTGAGTTGGTTCCCTTCTTGCTAAGTAGTCAATGAAATAATCACAAGCAGAAGTGTATCATATGATAGTATATCTTATCTCCTTCTGATGACTAATGGAAGCATTTTTTTTGTAGGATTAAATCCTACACTTGATGATTTTTGCCAAGGGAGCTCAGCTGGAATGCGTTCCCCAGTCCAGTTGGTCATAAAAATTAGCTAAGAAGAAAGTCAGCAAGACCTTGCAGATGTCTTGCCAACTACCAGTGCATTTTGCTCAATATGTGTCAGTGTCACCTATCGGCAAGACCCTGGAGATGTCACAGCGAGTGAAATTCATGTGCTGGCATCGGTTGGCAAGACATCAACCAAAGTTCTGGCGACTAGGAGTTTCACTTCGGCAAGAGATTTCCTTCGGAGAAAGGTCTCGGCGAAGGCTACATGTCTCACCGACTAGCAACACCGGGCTAACACATCGGCATGAGTTTTCCCTTCGGGGGGAGGTCTTGGCAAAATCTCAAAGTCTTTCTGACCGCTGTCAAAAGGATTCACTATAGGCGAAATGTTTTCTCTTCGCCAGGATGTCTTAGCGAATTCGGGAGGTCTCAACGACTAGTGCAAACATGCATACACTTCGGTGGGAGTTGTTCTCTTTGGTATGTGGTCTCGCCGAACGCCTGCGGTCTTGCCGACCGCCGATAAGAACATACATCGGGGAGAGTGGTTCACCTTCGGTATGAAGTTTGGTCAAAGTGCTAAAGTCTCAGTGACACGGAAGGGAGTCGCTAGGAGTCTTGCCAACACGGAAGGGTCCCACCAAAGATCTAAGGTCAGTGATATTTTTTGCCTTCGACAGGAGGTCTAGCTGATTGGAATGGGTCTCGCTGAAGGGAGTTGCATTCGGTGAAGGATAAAACCTTTGGCACAATGTCTACCTGAAGAGGTGAGGTCACAGCGACAAAAGTGGCATCGGTGTAATGATCGGGGCTCGCTATGAGGTCTTGGCGAATGCATCGGGTCTCGCCGACGAAGCAAAATGACATCAGCAAACAGAGTGGCTTCGGCCAAAGGTCTCACCGATGTGAGATTGTCTCACCGAAAGGACAGAACGAACTTGCCAAAAGATCTAGGGTTCGACAAGATGTCTCATCGACTAAACAAACTCTCCCCAAACTCAAATGAACACTCGGCGAAGGACAAGACCTCGGTGTAAGGTCTTTGCGAAGTTCAAAGGTCACGCCGAAGCAAAAGGAGCCTGAGGAGATCGATATAAGGTCTCGCCGATTGGAAGAGCTCTCAACGAAATGAAGAGGCATCGGCATAGCAGTTGGAGCTCGCTAAGAAGTCTCGGCGACCCCGAAGTGTCTTGCCGATGGAATCAAGCGAGCTCGGGGAAGAAATAAATTGGCAAGAAGAAAGGAGTTCGGGATAAGTCTCCCCGACCATGTGAAGTCTCACCGAAAGAAATGGAGCTTGCCAAGGGGGTAATGCCTTCGCCATAAGATCTTGGCGAAGGAAGGAGGTCACATCAACAGGATGTCCCTTTAGGGAGAGGAAAGGTATGCGCCAAGAGGTCTGGCTGACATTCAAGAGTCTCACCGATAACAAGGAGGGGCTCGGTAAGAGAAGAGAAATTTGGGGTAATGTCTCCTCGATTCTGATAAGTCTCAGCGACATGGAGGAAGTTCACGGGGAGAAAAGTGGCTTCGATGAAACTCTCACCGACCAAAGAAGGTCATGCCGACATGAAGGAAAGTCTCACCGAAAGAACATAATGAGCTCGGCAAGAGTGAAAGAAATCGGTGAAAGGTCCTACCGATACAAAAGAGTCTTGGTGACAGCATGGGCCATGTCGCCAAGAGGTGTTGCCTTCGGCGAAAAGTTTCGCCGAAGGAGAAAGGTCTTACCGATAAGAGTGGGCTCGGCGAGAATGAAAAGGAGTTCACTGAAGGTCTTGCCAACTGTGATGGATTTTCTAGTGAAGGAGGCATCAGTATAATCAAGGGGAGCTCGCTGAAATGTCTCATCGACTGACCCAAGTCATAGCGATAGCCACTAAACGATGAGATCGCATCGGGGAGACACGATGAGATCGCATCGGGGAGACACGATGAGTGTCTCACCGATATGCGATATTGTTCGTACCACTTTTGACCGCCAAGGAATCCCACGTGGCCTCTATTCCTCCAATCAGATGAGGAAATTGACTGACTAACCATCCTTGTGTAAGAAGACCAACAGAGTACAGGAAAGATGGATCCATTATGAGATTAGGGAAAAGATGGATCAGCTTGGGCGAAATGCAAAGATCTATAGGCAGGCCCGATGGTGCTTCCAGAAGTGGTCAACGGATAGAAAGGTCCAAAACATAAAGGAGGCCAAGAAGAATGAAGAAACCATGACTCACAGGGATAGCTGTGGCGACTATTGGAAAGGAGGTAGATCAATATTAATGAAGATATTCTCAGCATTCAAGGCGACCCCGGTGGAGTTCAAAGATGGACACAGAGACAGAAGAGTTAATGTTGCAACAACAAAAGATCTACAGATCTTTCCCATAAATCTTTCATCAGCTCGGACAGCAGGGCTTCTCATTAAATGCAGCATTCATTCTTTTCAAAAGATTTGAGAGCCGACACTCCTGGAAGCAGATATTTTGTAAAACCCTAGTGTTGGGGACAACGCATTCTTTTGTGCATTATGTATATAAGGCATTTTTGTCTCTTTGTAAAAGGTTGGAACCTACGTAGATAGTTAGAGGTAGTTAGCACTTCGAGATTAGAACTTCTAGGTTTTAGAAAACTTTTAGACTAAGAGCTGGTAGGATTAGAACAAATAGGAATAGAGGTGATAGAAGCTGATCCTGATTCTTTGTAATAGGACCTTCTTTTGTCTTCTTGGAGTAGGAGTTAGATTTAGTAGAAGATTAATGTATCTTTCAGTTTCCTTAGTGTAAATGGGAACAATTTGAAATCACAGATTTTCTGTACACTAGTGATTGTGCTAGCTTTGTAAATGTTGCTTATCTATTTCACTGACAGTAGAAGCAACCAAATTGAAATCTATTTCATGTTGTGTTTCAGAATGGTGTTTGTCTTGAGTTAATCATCTGATTTGGAAGCTTTCAAGGAATGAAGTTTGGTTTTATGTGTTATTTGAATGGTAACTTGCAATCTGCTATTGAAATCAGCATTGTGAATGAATGAAATTGTGTGTTAGTCACAGGTTAAGTTTGTTCTGCAGTTTTAGTTAGGAATTCCTTGGAAGGTGACAGGTTTGGTTAATTCAGATGAAGTGTCATTCTTTTCTATTCCAAAGCCCTGATCCATCTTTTTTATGTTTCTTTAAAACCCCAGTTAGAATAGGTTTAAATTTATGTCCACTCCAAAATAGTCCAAAAGCTCAACACCAGAAGGCCCCTTGAACATTACTTTCACATTGACCACTGAAGGACACCAGCACAGTTGAGAACCAACTACAAAGACCTTGGGAGCTAAGGTATCCATGTGATCATCTTTCTCTTTCAGGAGAAACAGAGTAGCAATATTCTGTTTGCATGTTGTTGTGCCAAAAGGGACGTCAACAACACCCACTGACTATCTAAAATGGGGTAGATAAATCCTGCATCTAGTAATTTCTGTAATTCTCCTTTTACAATTTCTCTTAGTGCAGGGTTAATTCTTCTTTGTGGCTGTCTTACTGGGGTACAATCATCTCTGATGTAAATTCTGTGTGTACAAAGTTTAGGGTCCAATCCATTCATATCATGATAATCCCATGCAAATGCATGTTGATGGGACCTTAATAAGTTTGCCAACAATAATTATTGTTCTTCACTTAATTTACTGTTAACATTCAGATATTTTCCTTCTGACACCTGTACTTGTGTAGTTAACTCTATCATGGTTGCTTCATTAACACATGGTACCTTTAGTTCACAGGGCAATAATGTATGGGACATACTTATTGTTGTAGGAAATCTGTCTGTAGGAACAGTGGATGCAAGAAGTCTATCTACAGGAACAATGGCTATAGGAAGAGCGAGAAAAAGTGTCTTGACTGGAGTAGCAAAATGAGAAGATGATGCTTCCTCCACTTCACAATGGTTCTGAATGATGTTAGCCAATACTTCATCCTCATCTTGGAGCTACATGAAAGAGCTTTTTCCTAGCATCATAAGCTACACCACATAATTAACTTCATCGGCCTCTTCACCAACATGTGGCCATATGGGATTATCTCCATCATGAGATGGTTGAGTAAGAGGATAAAAAAAATAAAATTCGTGCTCTTCCCATCTGAAATGGTCATGTCACTTGACCAACATCCAATGTATGCATCTGTAGTTGCTAACCATGGCCTTCCAAAAATAATGGGATACCCGCCTAGTGTAGCTTTAAGAGAAAGAATCATAAAGTTTGTTGGGTATTCCTAGGAGTCTAAAACTACCACGAGATCCTCCACTACACCATAAGGCTTAACAATAGAGCTATCAGCAAACTGTAGGACAATAGGAGTAGATCTCGTGCTTGCAATGTTTAGTTGCTATAGGATGTCCTTGGTCATTACATTTATTGTTGCCCCTAAATCAATCAGAGCATTCTTTACTTGGATTCTGTTTATAAAAACTACTACCACAAGACTACTTGGGTCATTATATTGGGGATAATTACTTTTCCAAGAATGATGTCAACTAGCTATTCCACCACATGAACTATAGTTGGGTCTTTCTTCTTCCTACTCAACTTCTTGAGGCATGCTTCCTTGATTGCCTTACCATAGATTAGAACATCCTTTATGGCCTAAAATAGAGGTATCTGGACACATATATGCTTCAGCTGATCCAAGATGTCAAAATTTGTATCCTTTTTTTCTTCCTTCTTCTTGGCAACGTCCAATCTCTAAGTAAATAGTGGTTCTTGTTCAGTTTGCTTGACTTGGACTGGTTCAAGATTTTTAGGTACACTTGGGTGAATGGCATCATTCAGAGGTTTATCCTCCTCTTCTATAGGAAGCTCAGTGATAATGTGCTTGGAAGGTGCTAGTAGAGTAGTTCATGAATGTAAGTGGATGTCACTTAAACTCACAACATATGTAGGGAATTGATTTAAATCAGCAAAGTATGCATGCTAATGTTGTGGTTTGTTATTTGGCTTGGGTGTAGACTCAGCCGGTAGCTGAGTGGGTTTAGGTGCATTTGAGCTTGGATTAGCAGGTGGAGGCATTATAGCAGGCTGTTGGGGCTGAGAAGGTGGTTGCATGTAACCAGTTGTCTGGGCAGGCCATTATTGTCCTCCCCTCCATTGATTTGTTTGCTTCCAATTTCCTAGAGGTGGCTGCCAATGCTCTTGAAATTGTTGTCAATTCCCTTGAGGTTGTTTCCACTGGGGTGGAGAGTTTTGATGATTGGGCCAAGCATTTGGAGGGTTACTTAAAGGTTTTGGTGGATATCCTCCATAGTTGGATGGATATGGGGGCTGCCATTGGTTGAATAGGAATTAAAATATGGTCCAACATAAGATAGTGGATCCAGTGGCATACCTTGTCTTGGAGCCCAAGGCTTCCTTTGTGCAACATAGTAGACTTGGTTTTCTTCAATCTAGTTTGGTTTGAACTTAGGTGGAATTTTCTTGCTTTCAATATTAGCTACCATCTTGTGTCTGCAGTCCCTCTTCTTTTGTCTGCAGTGGGGGAAATACTCTGTCAACATTGCCTCTGCCTCCTCTTGCTTCTTTTTGGCCTAAAGTTTATCTAGATGAGTGGCTAGATTATTTATAATGTCTTGCTTGAAGTCTTCCAGCAAATGAGTAATCTCCATTCTTGAAACTCCACTCTTAGTTGACTTACCCATGGAAGATTGGTAAGCTCTCCCTTCCTTTGAAGTTGCCCTAGAGTAGTTATGGAATATTTTCTTGATATCATCCCAAGGAACTTGGGAGATATCTCCTCCTCCCATGAGGTCCAAGGCATCAGTGAAGCTATCATTTATTCCTCTTAGGAAAAACAATTTTTGTGAGTCTTCATTGAGTGCATAGTGTGGATATTTTTGTCGGCAAAACAAAAACCTTGCAATATAATCTTCCAGGCTCTCATCTTCCTTTTGTTGCATCCTGAAAATGTCACCTCCTCTCATGTCGCTACCCCTACAATATTCCTTTTATTTCTCAAAGAATTTTGTCTTCATGTCTTCCCAAGTTTCCACAGTATATCTGCTTAGGCTCATGAACCATCTTAATGCAGCCCCTTTCAGAGTGGCCAGAAATAGTTTAAACCTATGGGCATCAGTGGTATAATCAAAAATCCTGCAAAGTATGTCAAACTCAAATAAAAAGGTATTAGGATCTTCTATGATAAGTCCATAAAACTTGGGGAGTAATGATGTAGGGATTTTCTTGATGTTGTCAACTTCATTTTGATGGGAAATGGGGAAAGGAAAAGCTAGTTGGTTAGGTCTATTCCTATTTGCATCACCCATGTTTGCTTGATGTAGTTCCAAAGCAAAGGGGTTCTCAAGCTAATTTTGGTCTTCAGAGGAGACTTCAGAGCTAGTCAGATAAGGAAATGCATCAACAAAGGGGTGTGGATCTTCTTCTTCTTCTTCTCCTGTCAGGTTCTAATATTCAACTAGCTGGAATGGATTAGGATTGTTAGGAAGGAATCTCCCATAAGCATCCCTTCTCCTTCCTCTATGCATGTGGTATCACTCACTATCAGCCAACTCACTCAAAGAATTGGTAAAGAATAAGGGGGTCATTACTTCCTAAATGAGGGTATAGTAAAAAAAACTTCCAGAAACACTACAACAAGAAAACTACCAATGACGCAAAAGAACTTCCTAGTTTGACACCATCCCAGACAATGGCGCCAAAAATGTTGGCCTCCTACAATGATTTAATAACTAACTCCTTACAAACATGATTCAAAGATTGTACATCTAACCTAAATAGCCATTTCAATCATCATGAAGGTGCATTTAACTTGTCAACCCAGGGATGTGAACTTGAAATGGGTCAGCACAGTATGTGCACTAGGAACCCAAAGTAGCCATTTTCATTCTACAACTAAGGAACACACAATGCTGAAAGTAAATTGCCTAGAAGGGAATAACATAAATGTCAATCATCAATCAACAACTACATCAAACTAAAATGCATAATAGAAATGAAATTTTGAGCAACAAATAGGGCATTACTTTTTCTGCTTTGGCTGCAGGAACAGTCACATAATGGAATTCTAGTGGCTGTAGGAACAATCACTGCTAGATTTCTAACTAATTACTAAACAATAAGTAATACTAAACTAAGAGAATGGATTACTCACCAAGTGGCCCCCCTTAGATAAGTATCCTCTAAAACTAATGAGAACTCAGATGCTCGAACTCAACTTTATTTTATTCATTGTAAATCATGAGTACAAAAGAGTAAAGTATTTGTATTACTGAAAAACTTGAGAGTGCAAGTACAATATCAAATCGTGCAACCTCCAAAGAAGGAGCATCATATCTTTATTTATACTATCAACTAAACAAGGCAGTCAACTCCACAATTGGAAGGATGCCATTTAGGTAAAACAAAGAAATTGGAGTGGCAGAAGTTACACGTGCATGGAATATGGTCAGACATGTACGTCCAAGTGTAGCTTTAGCACAACAGTAATGCCTGCATCTGCTCAACCAACATTAAAGTCCACTACAAGGCAGTTACATTCAGTTTGCATGAGGAATCTTCTACCATCAACCTCCTTTGACCTTGTTAGCTCTCAAAAACGCAGGTTTGCACCACGAAAGGTTGCCAAGCTTTCACAACGTTTTAGGGTAATAGACAAGGTCAAAAGATTTAAACCTTCTACTCTTCATGTGCTGCTAGACCTAGGCGGGTATACCTATTTGAATTAATTGGGTAGACTTAAATTTTGATCCTCTTCTCTTGCAGTGATTTGTCCACGATGGCAAATGAAAGTGGACAAAATGAAATCAAATTTGGTATAAATTGTATACCAATACTAAAACTAAAACCTAATATGCTCAGTTAACAGATGTAAAAAATATGAGTGAAACTAAAAAATGAAAATGAAGAGACTAGTGCCTTATAGGGTATGCGGAGTCAAATGAAATCTTAAATGAGTGACTTCTTTCTGGAGAACATTCAAATTGTTTGGCATATTTTTTGTTTATAACTAATACAAACATGCAAGACTGTGATTATTAAGTTCTTCTTACTGATCTAAATGAATTTCCCTGATTATTGTGATTAATTAAAAGGATTTAATCCTTTCTTGAAAGAACCTATTAACCAATCACACAGATATAGCAAATGTATACTGACAAACCGAACATAAACTTGTTATGTCAATTTAAATAACCAGACATCATCAATCTTAGAGACAACTTAAATAACTCTTTCAATAAGCATAACAAAACAATTGACACCAGAAATACACCAGCAAATTAGATGATTCTCATTGATATCTCCATGACTTCAAAACATACACCAAAGTCTCAGATCTGTGAAACATTGTGTTCCACTGTATATCTTCTATCCTCTATTCTATTCTACTTATTGCCCCTCTATTTCGTTTCCAAAATAGATATTTATACATTGAGAATACGAAAGGCCATATCCTTTCGGAAATTGAAATGTCACATGTATACAAAACAAAAGGAGTAGAAAATAATTATGCTCTATTTATCCACAAGTGAGTTTTAGCAAGATGATCTAAATAATCCTAGCGCTCATATGTGTCCGCATCTCCAACAGCATTCTGGATCATAATCTCCATCTTGATCATCTCCTCATTCTTTTCGCTCACTTCATCCAACGTTGTATCCTCCGCAGAAGCTGTCTTCATGACTTCATTCAGCATTGAATCACATTCATTCCTCCACCTGGTGGCATCTTTCAATTCCCCTTTGTCATCAGAGAATGTAATCATAGTTTTCCTGGCAGCTTCAATTAATCCTTGTTCATCCCCTTGTAGCTCAACATAGAAGTTTCGATGATGATTCACAATATGATTTGCAGCTTCAAGTGTTGCACTGCTAGAAACATCATTATGGGCTATTTCATGAAACTTCTCCATAATTTTTCCATCCATCCTTATATGCTCTTTCAATGCAGCAAGAGTATGAGAGTATTTTCCCCACAGTTTATTCAACCAAGATATCAAATTATCCATCCTCTTCTTGAAAATTGCTACAATTACATCATGCTTTCCCTGAGAATAGGCACTTGATCCTACCCAATGATCTTTTGCCTAAGAGCTTTCTCCTTGAGTGAGCATTTTGGTTGGCCCCATTGAAATAACAACCAAATCCTTTAGTCTCTCATTCTCTCTCAACATTCTTTCATTATTTTCCTTGTACATTTCTCTTTCTTTTATTAGCAACTGAATTTGTGCTTTGTTCAATTTTGCAATATTAACACCAATTTCAGAAGTAGCTATAGGATCAGCCTCTCCAACTTTTAGGGTCATGACATGGCCAAATGCCTAATCTGTGTCAATCACCACTGATTTCCTGTGAGGTGGGTATAAAGCCCAAATCATCAATGATCCTTCATCAGTATTGTACTTAGAGCCTCCATACACCTCTGTTACTTTTTCCTTATCAAGCTTGTGTGTAGCATTACTGTCTCTTAAGAAACTATCAAAAACTAATGCAGAATTTAAGTCAAGGCTAGGAAAGATCATGACACTAGCGTTCTCCAACATTTTCCTTCCTTTTTCAGGAGTCATATTTGTCATTTCATCATCCACACACTTTCTCAATTGGCCCAATAATTGTTCTTCATTCCCTGAAGTGACATCATCAACATTTTCTCTTATTTCCTTCCCCTTCTGCTTATACAAGAATGCTTTGAATTCAGGGGAATTTATAAACTCATCATTTGAGACAAATGATCTATATTCCATATGCCTTGCATCAACATCACCACTTTCTACACTTTGTTCTCTGGTTGGGAAAACATACTACTGAGTCCTCAACCTGGATACCTTTTCTGATCTACCCTGTGGCACATTATCCTTTGGTGTTTCCTCTTCTCCAAAAGACAATAGCTCTGCATCTCACAGCCCTTGGTTATACCTTTCAACCACCATTTCAGCTTCATCCTCATATAAATTTCTGATCATGTCATCAAAGGGATAGGGTACATGCTGATACCCACCGAAATTTATCTTTAGCTTGGCAGAATTGATATATCCCTCTGGGTCAAAGTTCCTCCTAGGTGGTCCTCTCTTCATATTATAATGCAACAATCTATCAAGGATCGCATTGTATCCTTCTTTAGCCAACACAGTGAAGTCACCAAAACACAATGTACTAGGCATAAAATCCTGCTTCCCAAAAGAACTGAAATGCATCACACTGCAGTAATCCATCTGTCTGACAATTTCCAAATATGCAACTCTGTTTGGAACTGTCCTTGGCAAAATGAAAGGGGCATCTTCAAATCCATATATTTTGATCATTGTAGCTCCCTCCAAACAATACCAGTCTCCCCAGTTATGATCAATTGGCCCATTGAAATCCTTTGGCTGAAGGAATCTTTTAATCTCATCAGTCAATGAACAATTACAAGGATACTTATACAACTTATACAGTGTTTTTACAAAATGTTCTTCAAAATGAATGAAACTAGAACTAGCAAACCTATTGTCCCAAATAGCAGTCCACAACTGAATAGGAAATACTTCACCCTTCTTACCAATTTGAGAAATTCTCATTTCTAAAGGCCATACTCCTAACTCTTGTCCAAAATACAGCACCAAGTGCATCAACAATGAATAGTGTTTGAGATGAACAATAGATAATTCGCCCTTAATAGCCATCAATCCTAACTCAAGCCCTTAGAAATGTATGAGGCATAGTCAAATGGCCTGGAGTTGTGATACTGGATATCTGCTGTGATAATCATCGGCATAATTGACATGAATTCTAGGGCATCCATCCCCAACACTTGACACACTGAGAAATATGTGTACTTCATATAGGGCTCAAACAAATCTACATGATAAGGAGGCCCCTCACTATCTTGCAGAGGTTCTGGCTTGTTGCCCTGCTTAACCCTATGAATTGGCAACCTCCAACCCTTATAGATTGTATCCATTCTTGAGAATTCCTTCTCCAACTCTTCACAACTGATCTCCTCATTGCAAAACCCTTCCAATTTGAAAACCTCACCTATTGCTTCTTTTGACACATAGATCTGTGGTTTTCCAGATGGGTCACATATAGCTTTATGTTTTGGATCATAATGATCTGCAAGCAATTTTACTAGTTTTGTATTCACAAATACATTAGGGCACACCAGTTTCCCTACATTCAGCTTCCAAGGATTACAGATTGGTTCAAAACGGTTTCTCCTGTGATAGTGAAAATTGAAAAGTTCATACCCTCTTACGACAGTCTAGACATCACCTATGAACTTGCATTTGTCATCCAATTTATCAACTTCTGCCCTAAGTTGTGTATACCTTCTGACTTTAGGCCCTTAACCAGGTAACTGATCAATAAGGTCCTGATTTAACCTCCGCTCAGTGCCCTCCAGTTCTATATCAAGTTTTTGTTTCTTTCCTTTTGACTGACTACTCTCACCCAGTTTTCTACTTTTAGCTTTTCTAGAACCAACAGACTCCATTCTTCCAAATCACAAAATTAAAAATGTGGAAAGCTTAAGATGAACTTACTTACAGTATTATGCTCGAGCTCCTCGGACTGAAAAATATCCTAGCTCTCTGTTCACCTTGCCAATTCTTCTGCAATCAATTTGGTATTGAAGAATTGATTAAACCTTCGCTGTTATACCCCATCGTGCCATTAATGAAGCACGAATGAAGGCTCGTTTAAAACTAGCACTGTCGCATCAAATGTCTTGTTGGTGAGAGATTTTCAAATCTGGGGTGAAGTCCTTTTGCAACGTTTATTATACCATTCGCCAAGATATTCTATAGTCTTACCGACATCTGGAATCATACTGCTGACTATCACTTCTATCCTTCATGTTGCTGTGACACTACCAAGTCGGGGAGATGTTTCATAGAGTTCATTATGTTATACCAAGATATGTTCTTTAATGCATTTTCCAGTCGCTGAGACAAAATCACCCCTTCGCCGTTGAAACCACACTTTCAGCGTGACCATTGAGTTTGTCACCGATAAAATAAATCTTACCGATGAAATAAATCCATCGGCAAGACCATGAATCTTCGAAAAGACTCATACCGATACCAAATGTCTCGCCGAACCCATTCCTCCAGATTGCTCCATTCGGTGAGACTCACCCTGAAATACTCTGTCGGTATAACTTTCAAACCTCGGTGAAACTTACGTCGAAGACTTCTTCTCCTAGCGATGCATATCTCTATCGGCGTAACTTTTGAATCGGCAAGACTCCATAGCTTCTCTCTGATAGCTTTTTGATGAAACCCCTTTTCGCCTTATCGGCAAGACCCAACGCCTTCGTCAAGACACTACTCCGATATACTTTAGTCTTACCAAAATGCATATCCTCATCGCCGGTCGGTAAGACAATTCAAACTCGCCAAGACCTCATCCCGAATACCTTTAGCTTGGCCGATATACTTCCACATGCATCAGTCGGTGAGACATAATGTATTCGCTATGACTTCACATCGATACCAATCAGTTTGGCCAAAGTGACCCTTCTATATGCTAGTCGGTAAGACATATTGAATTCATCATGACATTACATCGATGCCCCAACCTATGCCGATGTAGCTTTTCATACGCTGGTTGGCAAGAGATAATATTTCGTTATGACCTCATCTCGAACATGATTCTTATGTCGATATGAATCTTCTCTGTTGCCGAAACAAAAGAAGTGTCCTACCAATAGTCTGCAACAAACATACATTAGTGAAAATACAGGTCGGGGAGACCTTCACCCTGTCTTGCCGATATGGGCAATACAATGAAATATCAAAGACTAGATGGACTCAAATGAATCATATGACAAAATACAAGAAAGACACCATAAGGAGGGAACTTTATGCGTATGATGAAGACTTATTTTGGAAACTCATGAATGCAATTGACTACGAAAATTTCAAAATTTTATAGTTCTAACAGACCTTTGAGTGATTCCTTTGTTGGACATTACGATGCATGTCCAGCTGGCGGTGTCTTCCTCAACTTAGAATCCTCAAATTAAATCTGCATGGAAATGTCAGTATGCATAATAACTGCACATCTATAACCACCTTAAGGAACATTCATTAACCACATGAAAAATCAATATAGATAATCCACATAATATGCCAATGTCATTAAAACTTGCAGAAATAGGATTAAGCCCAATGTCTATGGTTTGAGGGAAACATTATGAAAATATCAACATTTAGCATCAAAGTTCATAACAACTGCCAGCAAATAAACTATAGATTGTACCCAAAATTGGACCAAAAACTAGGCTCATCACATGTCATGAAAGATTAGTGTCATGGCCCTCTTATAGGTAGCTCTTGAATTCTTCAACCTGAATGGCATCATATTCTAGCAATATGTCCCCCATGGGCAAGTGAAAGTTGTTTTATGATGGTCTTCTTTAGCTATCATGATCTGGTTGTAGCCTGAGAACCCGTCCATCAACGATAGTATCTCATGTCCTGTCATCATATCCACGATCATGTCAATGTTCGGAAGTGGAAAGTCATCCTTAGGACATGCCTTGTTGAGGTCTTTGAAATCTGTGCAAATGTGAATGCCCCCAGTGGGCTTTGAAATAGGTACAAGGTTTGAGACCCATTATGGATATTCGATCGATCGTATGAACCCTACATCCAGGAGCTTTTGCAATTCCATTTTGACCAACAATGCTATCTGAGGATGCATCTTCCTAAGTTTTTGTTTGACTGTCTTTGCTTCAGGGTATACAATTAGGTGATGAACCACAACCTCAGGATCAATCCCAGGTAGTCGGCATAGTTCCATGCAAAGTTTTTCTTTCTTTCTTTCAAGAATGCAGCTAGAAGTTCCTGTTCTTTTATGAGAAGTGACTTTGCATAGAATGTTATGTGTGGTTGTTCCTCTATTCCCAAGTTAACTGGATTGCATTTCTCGACTAATACTATTGACTTCTCTTAATGAATTGCACTGAGAGGAAGATTGAATCCTTCATCCTCTGGCACCTCAAAAAGGTTTTGACCGTTGGATACATCCATTATTTTTACTATTTTTGAGTCAGAGAGTGCCACAGTGTGGTTTTCACTCAAAGACCTAGAGATTATTCTTAGATTTTCACTTTTACGACTAAAGGATTCAATCGTTTCCCCATAATAGGATTATGTGTCCAATATGATGTCAAACCTGACCTTGTGATTTCCATATGGTACTGTATCTCGTAATCCCATGAATTCTGAGAGTGCCTCATTGTTTTTGAAAGTGTCCAAAATTGGAGGTCCTCATTGGTTGTAATCGATGAGCTGGGGGTAGACTAGGTTGATTTCATGGGTTTGATGGTCTAACTCAAAAGACAAGGTGCTAATCATGAGTGAAGATGAGTCTTCAAAAAGCATGGGTAAGTCAGTTATGGGATCTTCCTCATCACTACTACTACAAACGTCAGTTATGTCAAAAGTAAAGTTGTCTATGACTCGACCTGTGGAAATTGGTAATTGAAGGGTGACTTCTAATAGCTGAGGGGGATTTTTGACCTTTCTAACTGAGGCACCCTTGCCACGTATGGTCACCTTCAGAGGGGTATATCTGAGACCAAGATTTCTTAGTCACTTCTCCAAAATGAGGGGTTCAAATAGGCCTTTGTCATTCTACTTGAGTTTCTTATTTCTGTCATAGCCCATATAGAGCATCATTTGTAGTCCTTTGCTACTTTCATCCATGAGAAGATTAGGCACGGGCCTTTCATCTCGATATAAGATACTAGATATGTCTCTTTCATCTACTATTTCTCGACTTATATCCCCCCAACTTCTAAATGTAGAAGGGTCTACTCTGAAGGTATGAGATGATGTTTTAGCTAGTTGGGGTTGCCCATAAGTCCTAGGAGATTGAGGTAACTCCCCTATGATGAAAGAACTTTTCTTCATTATGTAATCCCCACACCCATTGTCTTAGATGATGACCTTGATTTCAGATATATTAGGGATGGCAGGTGTCTTGGTCTCAAAAGTGGAGGTTAATGTAGCTGGGTCTACATATGGAGTGGTAGGGCCTTCATCGTTTTTCAAAACTTGGGGGATTTTATAATATTTTACTTCTAGGCTCTTGCATTAGGCAAAAGGCTCAGGATCACCATGAATTGTGACCCCCTGATTTTGGTATGGGAACTTGACACACTGATGGAAGATGGAAGCGGCTGCTTGCATCCCATGGATCCATGGACGCCCTAGAAGGATATTATAGGGTAGATCAAGGTCAAGGACCTGGCATGTGGTTTCCATAATGGAGGGGCCTACTTGAATAGGGAGTTGAATAGTGCCTTGAGACACTCTTTCTTGATCATCATAAGCTCTAATGGTGATGTCCTTACCCTTTTCAATGGCATCCTCTGAGAATCCCAGATTCTTTACTAACTTGAGGGAACAGATGTTTAGACCCACACCCCCATCCACCAAGACCCTTTTGACTTTGTTTTTATGAACCATGACTTCAAGGTGGAGTGGACAATTGTGAGATGGTTGTGCGGGGAAGTCCTAATTAGAGAATGTTAGGAGGCTTGAGGTGGTGATATTTCTGACCATAGCTTGGAACTGGTCAGCATCAAGATCCGTGGAGATGGTGGATGAAGCCAATGCTTCCTCTAGCATTTTCCTATGTGCTGGTGATATCTTCAGCAACTCCATGATGGAGATATGAGCTGGGGTTCTTTTCAGTTGGTCTAGGACATTATATCCATTAGGAATGGTTCTTGGATTTGAAGTGGATGTTCTCTGTAGCTGTGATGGTCCAACAATGGTGACTTTGTCTCTGCGTGTGGTGACTCCACAATCGACTTTGGCTCCTTTGATGGTGACAACAGTGACCATTTCATCAATGGATGCGACAACATGATCATACACATGGTTCACATTGGCATACTTTTTTTTTCCATGGTTGTTCCCTTGGTTATGATCCGGCATCAAATTCGTGTATATTTTTAAGTTCTGATTTCTAGCTGGTTGCTCAACATTTATGATCTTGTCATCAATGAGGTCTTGGATTATATTTTTCAACCTCATGCAACTAGTTGTTGTGTGCCCCTTAATTTTGTGGAAATCACAAAGGTGATTCTCATTGTACCATGGTGGTTTCACTTGGGGTTCCTGATAATTATCATAAGTGGGAATCTTGATGAGATTTTCGTTTATTAGTTTCTTCATGACAACTTCAATTGGTTCCCCAAGGGCAGTGTATTTTCGCTTGGGGGATTTATGTTTTGTGGAGGTGGTCCCCCTTGATTATTTAGATTGTTGACCTGAATGTTGGGTGGTTGTTGTGATACTACGTTGGTTTGCGTGTTGTTTCAATTGTTGTTTTATGATTGTTGGTAGGTTTAGGTGTTTTGCTTCAAAGCACTGATTATGACCTTGGCGTCCACCACACCGTCATTGGTGACATTTTTGTTTCTTTCCCATGTGCAAGGTATCTCATTATAGCTAGTGGATGGGTGATTGTCTTGGTTTTCTTGATATGAAGGTGTTCCCCCTTGCACAATAAGGGCTCATTCAATGTTGAGCGCCTTGGGGATCAGTTGGTCGTAAATGGTGATACATTGAACCTTAAAATTAAACTCCAAGGTTTTCTCAAGGTTGGTAATGATGGTGCAAACTTGTTGTTCTTCTGGCATAGCCAATTTGCTTCTATTGGCCTTGGATCACCATATTTGCAAGAAGGAAGCGAATAATTCCCCCTTAGCTTGTTTAAGCGCAGATAGTTCCTCTAGACTAACATCCATACCGATATTGAAGGCATAGTTTTTTATGAATGTGTCTACGATCTCTTGGAACTTTTTGATGCAAGGAGGAAGGCGAGAGAACCACTCCATGGCTGGACCAACCAAACTTCGAGGAAATAGCCACATTAGATACGTATAGTCATATGTGACCTCCATGCAATGTACTTGGAATTCCCTGATGTGATCTTCAGGGCTACCAAGCCCCTGATATTTGTCAAATTTAGGGATTTCAAACCCCTTTGGGAATGATACCATTGCAAGGCTCCTGTTGAATGGATAGCGACACAAGTTGCTTGGTGTCTTGTTGTTTTCCCTTATTGGAGATCGAGCACTTGCTGCGAGAGCAATTTGATTTGCGCTATCACATCATCTTGCGGATCAGGGGGTGGAGTGAATGTGTTTTGAAGTGGTCGAGGTGTTTGAGTGATGGGTGGAGTGTTGGGTGTGTTGGTGGGGTTTTGTTGCAAGCTCTGCTACGTGATCAAGACTTGTTGATATGCTTGCATTTGTTGTTGTGCCAACAATGCTTGTTGTTGGGCTAGTAATGTTGCTTCTTGTTGCACTTGGTATTGTTGCAAGGCTTGCTAATATGCTTGTTGTTGGGCTGCTTGTACAACCTGTGTAGCCTATGCTGCTTGTGCGACTTGAGCGGCTTGAGCTACTTGTGCAACTTGGGCAGTTTGTTGTTGTTGTAATAAGGCCTGGGCTTGAGCAGCCTATTGTGCTTGTTGTGTGGCTTGAGCGGCTTGAGCAGCTTAGGTAGCTTGATAGTTTTGAATTTGTTGGAGTGCCTTTTGATAGGTAGTTTGTTGAGATGCTTACAACGTGATGCTATATGGGTTCACCGTGTTTGATTTTGGAGGTAGTGGTGGTGGATTTGGAATGGTGTTCATTGTCGTAATGAGGGGTATTGTCGTATTGATGGTGGGGATTTGGGTGATGGATGGTGTAATTGATATGCTTGGTCCTTGAGAGACCATGTTTATGGATGGTGTTATGATTTCTTGGGTTGCTTAGATGGTTTCCATCTTTAATTGCGATATCGATGGCAGGATTGGAGGATTCGACATGATGTTTTGCTTGATGATTGGGGGGTTGTTTTGACTTTGATTGAGCGGTAGTAAAGGAGGCAACCCCAAACCAAGAGGTGGTGTGGATGTTAATGGAAATGGTGGAAGTGGTGGAAATAATGATGATGAGGGGTCAAAGATACCCCCTAGTCCAAATATCCCATCTTCTCCTTGAGAAGTCAGAGGGAGAGAGGCTTGTGCGTTGAGAGGTGTTGCACGAAAAGATGATGATGGGTCATTGGGGTCCTGAAAGGTGAGCGAAACATATGGTTGTTGTGGATTTAATGGGACAAATTGACCCAAGATAGTGTTTGTGTCCAAATCTTGGTTGTTCACAAGGGGGTGTGTTTGTAATGCATGAAGCAATGAGCTCCCCTTGTTAACAATAGGTTGTGTTGGAGCAATGGATGATGTGATTTGTGGGATGCTTTGAATGATGTTTTGAAATGGAGGTGTGGACAAGATTAGGGGTGTGGATGAAATTGGGGGCATGATTCCAAGAGGCTTCTCCACAATAGTGCTTACGTCATAATTGGAAGGGAGTTTAGCCCCTTCTTTAGCTAATTCAAGCATGTATTGGGAGGGATTGAGTCTCATCATGGTATTGAAAATTTTGCGAGTTTCAGGATTTTTAACCATTTCAATGATTTCATCTTGTGTCATCCCTAAGATATTGTTGGTGACGTCTTCCACTTGACCTTCCTCTTGAGGATTTTGTGATGATAGAGGAAGATTGGTTAGGGGATTGCTTGATCCAACGGGATTGATTTCGGTATTGGTTTGACTCAAGTCACTTGAAGTTGATGTTTCTTTATTTGTTTCCATGTTCTTCTTGTGTTGAGATCTAGTTTGAACCATAAAATAGGGATCAATTTTCAAGAATGTAAGAGATGAACCTCTAATTCTTTGGATTGATCTAACCTTTAGGTACAAAAAAGAGAGTCTAAGATAATGAGGATCAAAAGGATGATGATGGTGATAATGAAGGATGGAAGATTGGTGGATGTTTTGAACCCTTAGGAAACCTTGAGGGGGGTACTAAACTTTAGGACTTTGGATTTGATGCTTTGATTTTTGATTTTGGGATTTTGATTTTGGATTGATTTGATTTGATTTTGATTTGGAATAATGAACTCATAAACTCTAAGAGGCTAGATGTTGTCTTAGAGTGAAATTTGTCCACAAGATGATAATTTGACTAAGTGTGCAAAGAAGGATTCATCTATACACTCATAGTCAAACAAAATGATTTGGATTTGTTTTGATTTTTTGATTTCAAGAGGATTTGCCAAAAGTTTAGCATAGAGGATTTTTTCAAGATTTCCAAGAGTTGTTGGTGAGGTGAATTTGGATTTTGATGTTTGAAGGATGGATGAAAGTTTGATTTTGATCCTAAGAGACTTAGAAAGACTTTTTTTTACTAGACCAAGGTGTTGAAGAACATGCTAATACTTCCTAAGTGAGATATTCAAACCTTTGAAAGAGACTTGGATTTTGACAATAGTAAACTGAATACAAATTTGGATTGTTTCTTGATGCATGTTTGTAAAATTTGAAGGTCAATCTTTCTCTAAAATCGTAAAGCATAGACAAACTTTTCTTGTGAGCTTTTTGAATAAGACCTTTGGTCTTCAATTTTCAGATCTTGATCTTTCGGGAAATCATTTGAAAGAGCACATGTGTGAGGTTCAATTGTTTCTTAGCTTTTCTTAATGACTTCTTTTTACCACAAATAATTCTTGATTAGGTTTTCAAACTGAATGTCCAATGTCCCAATTTCTTCTCATCCCACAAGGTCCATTATGTGGAAATAAAGGAAATTAAGGCAAAGGTTCCCTATTGTTGACTTTAGTGAGCAAATTGAAATGTAAATTGAAATGCTTAGAAACCTCTAAGGATAGGATCCCTAGGGCAAGCAATAACACTTGAATTTTGTAAAGGTATTTGCTTCCTAAAGGGTTTGAAATTTGATGATGATGTTGAATGTTTGTTTTCCAATGTTTGAAATCCAAGCAAAGTGTTCTGATTCCAAGAACATGCACAGCCCTATGGATATTGAGACAATATTTGTTGAATCCCCACTTGGATAAATCTAGCTATGCTTACTTTTAGCGGATGATTAGATGCTTGACCACACAGGCTCCCCCTTACAGTGCACTCGCTTCTCGGGTCAACCAAGCATCAGTACCCATGAAACTCCCGTGGCATACTTCTCATCTCTACTAAAAGTCGTAAAAATGTGGGGCAGCTTCAGAACGACCTTTCTTGCACCAACAAATAGTTTAAGGATTTTGGTCTTTTAGACAAAGGATTTTAATACATGCATTTCGTTCATGGGGGGTCATCCATGTGGCAAGAGACCATTGTTGCCCTTCTTGTCGAAATAATCCTCGTGATACTTGAACTTTCCTCAAGTACCCAAACTTATATACCAGTTGGAAGTTGCTTGGCTTTAGTGTGTTCCCGGTTGGGTCGTTCCCTTGGGTGATTACTTTTTCCCACAAGGCAGGCCCTCTAAAGATAAACAAAAGCAAGCAAGTACATCCGTAGTTTGATCGATCTTTGTTGAGAAACAAAGAGAGAACACACGATATACTCCACTCACACTCACAATATTTTATTCAATTTTAGAATCCCAATTGAAGTGTGGAGGTAATCACTTATACAACTTGTGTGAGTAAAATATGCACAAATGAATAACAAACACACCTAATAAGATATTATATCAAGAGATTTAAAGAAACAATTAAATTAATTAAAGCAGGAAATCTCTTAAAAGCGTCTTATTGTTCCCTATCTCCAAAGATTTATCAAATCACGGGGCTCTTAGATTTGTTAAGCACTGTGACTGTTAAAATGCCAATCTAGAGAATGAGATGTGAATATGCAGAAAACTAATCCTATATAATGATTGTTAAATGATATGATGATGATACTGTAGATGAAATTGACATGAAAATGATAAAACAAACTACTGTGAACTAAGATGCAGCTAAATGAAAAGCCATGATTGTGATTGCTATATGATTGAATGATTTGCTATTGTTATTGCTTAATGCTAAAAAATGCTTAATTGCTCTAATGCTATTTCTACAAAGTAAGATTGCACAAAGTTGGGGTGCTTTTTCTGTGGAAAGAAGCTGTATTTATAGATTCCCGGTAGCATATTTGTGATGTGGCAGCAGGTAAGGGTCTGGATTTGATTTGAAAGATTCAATGGTGAAGGATGAAGAAGCCTGAGAAGATTATGGAGATTTGTTCCTCCCCACAAAAACATTTAGCCAGAGGATAGGAGTGATCAATGGAAGAAGATGAAGAAGTTTGCCTGTAATTTGTCTCCAATTTGTTTCCAAATTTGTCTGTGAAGGCTGAGTTGAATTAATTAGATATAAAATATCTAATTTTGTTGGTGGATATGATGAGTGAAAAGAGGAAATAGCTGTAGAAATAGGCTTTTATTGAATATTTGGATTTATTCAAATTAGCAAAAAAGGATATTTAATTTAATAAAACAAACTTTAGAAATCTATTTATTAAATAAACATGGAAGAAATATGGTAATTAAATAAAACAAAGTATGTGAACTTGTTTATTTTAATAAAGATGAAATAATATGATAAAGATAAAAGAATTAGAAGTAAACTATATAAATAAATATTTCTATTTATTTATAAGTAGATGAATTAAAAGAGTCAATTAATCAAATAAATCGTATTTAATTAATTAGATTATCCAGACCATTTTTAGGTGTATACATTTTTCCCCTCTTTGAAGTGATGTGTTTACGCATTGCTTCAAAGAAAATTTTGCTGCTGCTACTAGTACTGACGAAATTTTTTCGATATGCCCTAGACGTTGATTTTTAGGTGATGATGGATATATGCCCCCTTGGGAGATAAATCGATGAATTTTTTATTTTTTTTGGATTTTTTTCTTTTAAATTTTTATGATTTTTATGATTTCATGATTATTTGATGATAATTTGATGATGCAACGATTTATCTCCTCACAAATAATGTGAAAAATGCCCCCGTAATGAAATAATGAATTAAGCCTCTTTTGAATAAACAAAATTAAATAAATCCCATAAAATCCCTCTTAATTAACCTTTAAAAGGTCAAAAAGTTGATTTTCAAATTCATTTGTGCATTTTGAGTTTTAAAATTTGAGAGGGAGAGCAAATTTAGCATTTGGAGCAAAATGTCCATCCCATACCACACTCACCATTTCGAGTGCGTGCGGCGAAACAACCGCCCGACCATGTACAAACCTCTAGTATGTACCCTAGAAACCTCCTCGTAATTTGTGCTTTCCAATTTTTGCGCGTTTATTTCATTTGAATTTGGTTTTATTTCTTTTAGCGCATTGATAGGTCGATGTAGTGTATAAAACTGTTGTTCTAGCGCATTGACCGCTTTAGCGCATAGATAGGCTAAATTAGCGCATAGGATAGATGATGTAGTGCATCGACCTCTTAGATTAGTGCATAGACCATTTCAATGCATAGGTGACCTAGATTAGCATGTTTAATCACTGAAATGGCACATCAAATGTTATAGCGCATTGGTCACCTGAAATAACACATTGATGTCTTGAAATGGCGCATAAACAAATTTAGCACAATGACCACCCGTTTTGGCACATTGATGGGTTTGAATGACGCATTGAATTCTCTAGCACATTGAATATTTGTTTTAGCGCATTGAAGTCAAAATGATGAAATTTGTCAATTAACTCCTTGATTTTGATGATTTTCGATCACGTCAGCCTTTGAGTTGATGTTGATTGATGATCCTAATAGGTTAGATGATGATCAACCTCATGATAGGTGAGGTTTGATGATTGATTGATAATAATTAACCTCATGATAGGTGAGGAATAATTATAGTTTGATTGATAAACCTCATGATAAGCGAGGTTGATTTGATTAATTAACCTCATGATAGGTGAGGTGCAATAATAGATTGATGATTAACTTCATGATAGGTGAGGTTCAATGATAGTTTGATGATTGACCTCATGATAGGTGAGGTTCAATGATAGTTTGGTGATTGAACTTATGATAGGTGAGGTTCAATGATAGTTGCCACGAGATTTGATCAAGTCTCACTAGAGCTTATTAGATTTGATAGGTTGATTGATGTTTGATTAATTAACAAAGATTACTAACTTTCAATATTATGTGATGATAAGAGTCTTTGAAAAACTTACAGATCCAAAAGTGGTTTCCTAGGACATTTTATTTGATACTACAACTAGTGCAACTTGAGACAACTATTATCACACGATGTGGTTTTTCTTCTCTTCTAGATATGCCCCAAATTAGGATTAATCTGGGACTACTGACAACCTTAGCAGAGAGGTGGTGTCGATGGTCAAAATAGCACAACATTAAACAAAATATCTCTATCCTATTTCTCCTGAAAAAGAAAGATAACATAAAGTAATCTAACTCCCAAGGTCCTATCTAATTCCTACAAGTGAAGCCTATAAAAAAAGAGAGAAAAGAGAACTATTGAAAGAAGGAAAACTCAATACCAAATGGGTGATTCAAGTATCTCTATCGGGGTTATGGACGCCTGTCTGGCAGTAGAGCAATGCTTTGAGAGAATTAGAGGTATCTCTATTAGGGATATGAACACCTGGCTGGCAGCAGAGCAGTGCCTAAGATTTTATTGCATGATAGTTAAAGGACTCAACCTATGTAGCTTGAATCTTAGGTATAGTTGTTCAGGGGTGAAGAAAGATTTTATGAAGAAAGATGCACAATTTACGCACACACTTAGATTCAAAGTTGTTCATGTTGATATACATCTAAGATTCCAGCTCAACCTTACTCAATATATCTGATCCTACTTGAGTTAATATGATGCAATCCATAGCATAACCTACGCCACTGCATACATTCATAGTGCTAATTCAACAATCACAACCATTCACTAAAACTTCACTTCAAGATTGAAACAAATCACTCTTAATTATGTTTGAGTATTGAGAAAAGATTATTAAAGAATTCCTACAAGTGAAGCCTATAAAAAAAAGATAAATCAGGGCTTCAGAACAGCAGAATATGAATAAAACTTCTTCACATCTAGACATGTACTTTAACAATGAGTGTTTCTTTAACTAACCAAAACCACAACATGATGCAAACCATAGCATAACCTACGCCACTACATACATTCAGAGTGTTAATTCAACAATCACAACCATTCACTAAAACTTCACTTCAAGATTGAAACATATCACTCATTCATTGTTAAAACCAGATCAAATAGACATAAAAGTAATTCCATTCATAGATAATTCAATGAAATAATCTTAAATCCAGTTTCCCCTATTGATTTACATCAAATAGAAAAGATTTAGGCACAACAACTCACTAGCATACGGATCCTGTTTTTAAAAAATGGGATTCCGTTTAGTTTCGGGATCCCAAGCCTAAATTTAGAAAACAAGATCCCATTCTGAAAAAAATCCGTTTTTGGAAAATTTTCAAAACAGGATTTTCCAAAACTTTGAAATTTTTCCAAAAAATGGAAAAAATGTTTTTTTGAAATGGGATTTGACTTGTTTTTGGTTCGAAATGGCTTGGGGACCCAAACCTAAGCTTTGGACTTGGTTTGACTTGCAACTTGAAGGTCGTGTTAATGTCACAGGAAAATAGTGACTTTGGACATATGTTTGAAGACCTACTTTGTCGATTTTTTTTACGAAATTAAAACCCATTATAGATGAGACAGTGCAAATTCCAAATATGTATTTTTTTTTACAATTTGATTATTTTTTCTATTTTTCAATTAATTTCTAATGAAACCGGTTCATAAAATTGAATTATCAGGATTTTTTAGTATTTTAATAACTTTTTATTAAAATATATTTTTGTAAAACGAATTGCACCAAAATGTACTTCAGAAAATTCTTTTCAATTTAAAAAAATCAAAAAATGATAAGTTTAGGTCATCTTATGCATGTCGTACACAACGATTTTTCAAAATGACAAATATGGCTAATAAAAATTTAACCAAAAAAAAAATTCAATAAAAAATTACAATTTTTTTTTGAAAACATGCTTCAGTGAGTCACAATTTTGTTTTGAAAAGGATTTAGAAAAATATGATAATTTAGGTCAAAATATGGATGTCGTACACATGCATAGTATGGTAAAAAAAAAAGGTGACTTTTTAACAGTGGTTTTTAGAAACGCCTATTGAAACTCAATTTGTATCATCTGGGTATTCAAATAAATTACATATTTGGAAACTAGACTCTGAGTACTACATTTTATGATTAATGACTTTTTTTAAGATTCTATCTTTAAGTGCTTCAAATTTTAAGGTCAAATGTGACAAATTTTGAAAATCAGAGAAAACACTTCTACTTTTTGGCCAAAAAGTGGACTCAACTTCTTGCACACCCGAAAAGAAAAATTGAAAAGCCTAAGCTATTATAATGAGCATTAAAAAATGCTTTTAGTTTTCCAAATTGATTTTCCTCCTCAATCTAAAAAGGCGACGTTGGGAAACAAAGACAATTTGTAAAATGACAAAGGTAGCACTAAAAGCAAAAGCAGTGCTCTAGTGAAATGCAAAGGTGGTGCTCTGTAGCTGACAAAGAGTACAAATGTGATGTTGTTGGAACAAAGGCGACACAAGAGCAAAAGTGACAGTCTGTCAAAAATTAGAAAGAGACTAGAAAGGCCAAGCAAACAAAGGTGACGCAACAAAAAACTGCAATAGCGACGTGACGTGACAAAGGCGACGTATGCGAAAGCGGCGCTAAATGAAGTAAAGGCAGTGTCACCCTCTTGTACCTGCAAAAATATCAAATTTTAAACCAATTTGTCAAAACAAAAATGTTGGCCCTCCTAGCGCCAAAATGTGAACACCAAATCTGTAATTAGCTAACACAAGACCAACAAACACTAGTTAATCATGTTAGAAACACAAATAAAACATTCCCTATGAGATTCTTACCCAAAATAAAGATGAAAACATGAAAATGAGAGCATAAAAAAACCAAAGATAACATGTAATCAACTTAAAATAGCTAAACCTTCATCCCATAAGGGGGATTGGTGCTCCTTTGATGTGGAAAAAGCCCTTTCCCAATACATTTGATAAGATCAAATGATGTAGTTGATTCCAAGTACTTAAGATAATGAAACAAGCTTCAAAGTGATGAAAATGGTGAATGCTATGAGTAAAAATTTCTATAGTGAGAATGCTTCAAGTTGTGGATCCATATTGTGTAGAGAATGGCTCTACTTATAGGACTCAAGGGTTGAAGAATGAGAGAAATTGGTGAATATGGGATAAAAGGGGAGCCAATAGGAATGTGACACTTGTCACAATTCCATTGGATGAGGGTGGAGCACATTTTGGGGAATGTGCATAGTAAAGGAGATGTAAGAGGAGTAAATGAGAGTGGTTGAGGATTCGAAAGGATGTAAGAAGAAGTAAATGAATGTGGTTGAGGATTTGAAATGGTGTAATAAGAATAAATGAGGATGTAAGAGGTATTTATGAATGTGTAAGAGGCTTTTGGAGGGAAATTGAATGAGGAGGTGGTTGAGAGGAATATTCCTTGGAATGCTATTGTGAGGATAAATAGGGTATGTAGTTAATTAAAAGAAATGAATTTCATGTGCAACCTGGTTAGTTGACCATGGGTTGATTTAACTCTCGAGGAGTTAAAAGCTAGAGGATTTGTTAATGATGATGAGAAAGTGATTCAAGGTTAATTAATTCAGGATTGATTAACTTGGATGGGTTAGGGGATTGTGATATTTGATTTATTTAATCAAATGAGAGGACTTTTGTGGGATTTAATTAAATGATTTGATTTAATTAAATATGATGAATATTAGTTAGAAGAAAGGTGAATTAATCTAATAAAATTTAATTATTTGATTAATAGTAGAAATTGATGAATTTAACTAAATAATGTTGATTACTTAATTAATTGGTTAGTCTGAAGTGATTTAGGAGGAAATGATGTTAATTTATCAGAATTAGATGCATAATATCAATCAAGTTTATTTAAGTGTCTACACTATCCACATTGTTGACCCAACTTTGATAACATCATTTAATAACATTTTTGGCCTTAAAACTAAAAATACAAATAAAATATCCATAATAAATATTGGTGAGCTTTATTGAAATGTAAACAAATGAAAAATCATGAAAATCTAAATTTATAATAACTCACTCAATATTGATGATCAAAAGAAAAAAATTGACTATAGCTTCCTTGGCCAATCCTCTAACTTCAATAAATAATGTAGAAAAAATCATAGTCATTTAGAAGATATAGGCGGAACTTTAAAAGATAGAGTTTCATCGTCACCTTTTCCCAAATCATAGATCTAATACCACTTGATAGTATTCTACACATATAATAATCACAACAATACAATGTAGAATAATATCACACACACCACATTATATGCTCATGGGCCAAGATATATATATATATATATAAACCCTTAAGGTAGGGAAACACTATACAATACTCCTCGTGGAAGAAGCCACTCCATGCTATATATCCAAGAGATCTCAAATCACTGTGTTGTCCACCTTGCATAATGTTATAATGTAGCATTTCATTATTTGTGGTTCACCTAGGGGATCTAGGGATGCATGTATCACATGGGCTAGCATTGTTGGATCCAGTTTATGTGTTGTATGTGACATTTTGATAAATATTTAATGTGGGGTTACACATTGGGAAATGTTTAAAGTTGGGAAAAATTATTACCAAAAAGTAAATGTGGGGGTTAATCATTTTATAAGTTCATGGTATTAGTCATATGATTTTATGTAATACCACTTGGTGGTTTTGTGTGATCTTATGTCTATAAAGGAAAGCACATGGGTAGTTGTGTAAGGTTTGGCTAATTGGTCATTTTGGCTAAGGGGTTGAGACCATCTCTTGTTGGCATATGCGAGGTTTGAAGCATGGCATGGAATGTGTGGTTACATGCTTGTTCACATGGAGTGCTTAGAGAGGGCTTGATGTTTCGATGGCCATGAAGAACTATGAAGATGTATTGTAATCTATATTGCTGAATAATACATGAGTAATGGATTCTTTTGGAGGTTGATTTTTTCCCTCTTGAGGGTTTTCCCAGGCTATATATTATGTCATCTTTGATGGTATGTTGTCTATTCTTTTGCATATGAATTTTGAATACATGTTTGCATAGATTTATCTATTTGGGTTATGTAGAAATTATCTTGAGTGGATGCATATTTCCTTTCAATCGCATTACATATTGTTCACATATCCTTACAATGATATTCACCTTCTTTAAATAGACATACACCTAATGACATAATGAAGGTTAAACCACTAAATCCAATGTACGTCTACCCATTACCTAATATAATTAATTACACTTGAGTTCTTCACATGAACAAATGTAACTAACTTAAGGGATGTGATTCACTCATCACCTAAATACATTATTATATCATGTCCTTAGGCATATAACACATAGTTCATTATAATTAATTTAAACCATAATTCAAACCTAGTTCCAAACTTCTCCTTTAACCTATAATTAAAATATCATACTCAAATACACCTTACCAACATTTGTGTTATACATTATTAAAATACATAATGAAATAATATATAATTCATATAAATAATCCATGCATTTACAAAAATATCTATACAATATTTATAAGCACATTAATAATTATTGAAAGCATAGAAATTTTGTCACATAAAATAATATCCAACAAGTACCCATGTCTAAATTATGATTTTATACAATAAATAATAATAATTCAAAGAGGCCAATCATTTGGGCTATTACACTTCATCAATATTCATCATGCAACATGTATCAATACCATAATGTTCTCAATAGGTCATGCTCATTACTATCACAAGCCATAGGAGAGATGTAATGAAAAGGTGATTAACAAGTTAGATGTGTTAGACACACAAGACAACTGAGAGGGGGGTGAATTAGTTGAACATTAAAAACCTTAAACCCTCATTAACCATCAAACCCCTATTAACCATCAAACCCTTATTAACCACCAACATAATGTAAACATATGAAAACATAAACACATTCAATCACCATACATAAGAGAACACTAGATTTACATGGAAAACCCTAATTAGGGAGAAACCACGGTGAGGATCAACTCACATATATAAGAATAGTAACACTGAATATAATAGGCTCATTGGCAGTAGGGCTCACTGCCCAAAAGAGAAGAATGGATCACTTCCAAGGGCTCACTATTCGAAAGAAGGAAGAATAGAAGAAGATTGTTACATAGGGATTCAATATCTCAGAGCATCAAGAAAATTCACCACTGTAACTTTGTGCCATCCACAACCTTCAACTCACTGCCTTCAACAACTTCAAGCACACTGAAAATGTAGACACCTTCTGCTCACTGCATCCAATAGCCTTAGGCGTTTAAGCTCACACTCAAATCACCACACTAGATCACATTCACATCTTTTGCACACCACACAACATATCCAATAATTATCCTTTCTTATATATCCTCCACAACCTCAAAAAACCTTTTCCATGTCGGCCTCAATGAAATATATGCACCTCAAAAGTGAAACCACTAAATAGGTTAGCACCAAACACTTCCATGATGGAAAGAAGTGAAGGAAAACCATACCAAGGGTTAATTAGGACCCAAATCTACACAGACACACTTCACCATGCTACCACAAACAACAAACATCCTCTATAATTAGTGCTACCACCCAGGTCAACCAAACTTGCACTGACACTAACAAGTGACCACATACATGCCTCTCTAGGCCTAAAAACAACATGAAGACCACAAATAAAGACTTCAAAACATCCACACAACATCCCTAAATATTCCAACATCATCAAAATATTTTGCAACATTGCCACAACCACCTAAAATTGAGAACACCATAATCTTGCACAACCAACAACACTGTCACATAACACAACTTATGAATCCAAGCTTGCAGAGCAACTGAACACCACATACTCCAAGGAAAGGTAGGAATAGACAATATTAGCACATTCCCAAATCTTCAAGATAGGAAACCATAACGTGGAGAAATTCAAGGCAATCTCATTTCTCCCAAACAACCTTCTACACAGACAGACACACTATCAAACACAACTTCCACTGTTGCATGATCTAGAACCGAAACTCTAGATATAACACCTTTGAAAACCTCTGATCATCATATCCAAAATGTACAAGCATATCTTCAACCATGAAGAAATATGGAGCACAACATTGAACACACCTTTGTCACACTGCACACTCTTTTATTCAAATTTTATCAAAAGCACTTGGAACCAAGTGAAACAGATGCATCAACAAACCACAAACACCTGCTCAACATATCTACAACATCTGCAACACCAACAAACTCCCTATCTACAATACCTTCTCAACACCACACTAGAGGTTGGCATCAGTGACAACACTAAGGGCAACATAGTGCAACCCACTCACTACTGACATCAATGACAACATTGCAACAATCTTCCTTACCATACTAGTTGACATCAACGTGACATCAAACCACAACATGTCCACACTAGGGGTTGAGGGGTTGAACCATAACTCTTTCTTATGCAACACTCTTCAACAACTCCAACAATTTCCACACACTAAGGGTTGACATCAATGATAACACTAATGACAACACCAACAATCTCCAATAATCTACAAAATCTCCAACAAGATGAGTGAATCTAAGAGACAAGGATAAGAACTAGCCAACTCAATAAAGGAGACAAAAATATGTACATGATATAATAATATCTCCATAGAAAATACTTCCTCCTCATAGCATAGAAAGACACAAGTGCGACAAGGATGAATGTATTTAAAGCCACAAAAGATAGAACATATTATAATAAGAATATACACGCATGGATATCAACTAAGAGAAATGAACTATGAGGATCCATGATGATGGAAAATCTAAGAGTGGATTAGCGGGATTGGATAAATATAGAAAAAAAAAGGTCTAAATCTTGATCAAGATGTAATCATGAAAAATGAACAAGGGGGATCCAAACCCTAAGTAAATTTGATAAAAAAGGATATAATTAAAAAAACTAGGTTTTAAAACCTAATTAGAATGAAGGATGCACCGTAAGGTCAAACCCTAGGTCATGTAGGAATGTTGCATTCACAAAAATGTAAGAGTAATTTAAATATTACATATGTTAATATCCAAGCTAATGAAATAATTCAAGTAATTAACTAACAATTATCCTAGATAAATTTAAGTTGGGAATGATATGATTTAATTGAAATAAATGATGTAATTAATATAGAATAAAATAAATTAAATGTGAAGTATTTAGCTCTAGGTTTAATGAAGATTGTATTGTGCATGTGTTAGAAAATGATGTTGATTGAGAAATTTGAGTATGAAACTTTTTAGCTCACTATTGTGAATCTGGACTTGAACTTGTGTGCAAGATTGAAATAATATGTTGTAGATATGATTTATTTGAATTCTACTACCTAAAACTTATTTTCCTTTATATTTATGCTCTAAATTTGATAGGGAATGTATGATGGTTTGAAACACCTTTGAGGAATCTGTTGAATTGTGAGTGTCATGTTCTCCTCAATTTGACCATTGGATTGATCGATTTAATGATGGTAACCAAGGTCAAAGACAATAGATAAACATGCAATATGCTTCTACAATAATGTCACAAGTAGATAACGTAGAATTGATTATTCTTTTAAGCTCTTTGACCTCTATTCATGTTCAAGATGCTAGATAATTCTTTTTGAATTAGGGTCAATCCATAAATAAACCATTGTAGTGTGTAATTTGAATATTCACGCTTTAGTCATCTTACAACAATTAGTAGAAATGGAGGGAATGGGATCCAATTAAAAAATAAGTTTGAATCAAATTTGTACTTGAGATCCTAAATTAATACTACAAATGATAAATAGAAGGTTGAAATAAACTCCTAAAAATGAGTGATAATAAAATTAAGATCGTATAAGCCCGAATGGGCGGGGTAGTTCGTTAAGGGCTTTGGGTTTGTCCCATGTAGATCCTAAGATTGATTCTCTCCACCCAGATTTATTTGGTTGTAGGCTTGTTCGAGCCCAATCTGCAACCTCAAGAGGTTATATAGAGGCTCACCCTATTAAAGAACTAAACTCCAAATTGTTGAACTACCCTGCCAATTCCTCTCGATAACAAAAATAAAAATAAAAATCATATAGCATTATTTATCAACATCGTGACTATCTTCTACCTTAATTAATAATAAAAGACAATTTTACCACAAACTCAAAGTGTAAAAGAAAAAGTAGTGATGAAATTTTATATCAGGACGATATGATAATTCTACTTAATGGAGTAGGTCCCCTTTTAGTGGCTTCGGGGTTTTGTTCTCAAGCTTTGATCATGCCGGAAAAGAATCTTTACACACTACGACAAGTTCGGGGAAATTGGAAACGATGCACACGAACCTTCTTAACACTGCTTATAGTACTCTGCAAGCAATCGAAGACGATGGCTAAATTAAAACGATTGCTCAATCTTCACTCAAAATGTTAATAAAAGCTAAAATGGCTCCTTTGTACTGTAAATCTTTTGTACGCACATTCCCATATAAGTTATTGAGGTTATCATCCCTGCGAGGCCAAGAAAGAATGTTTGTCCGCTGTAGAGCGGAGGCTCTCAAGGGCTCTTCTGTTGTGCCCACAATGATTTTGGATTCGAGTACGATCAGGGGTAAAATGCAAGGTTTAAGGCAAAACTGGTCTAGGGTTTGGGTTCACACAAATGGATACAAACAGGCAGCGGTGTCTGACATGGACTCTGAGAAGCCAAAGGTGGAGGAAAATGAGGATAAGTACAATAAGTTTCTTACATTGCCGAATATGTTGACGTTAGGGCGCGTGGCGGCTGTTCCCCTTCTCATTGTGGGTAAGTTCTAAAGTATTGATTATGGTTTGAATTTAAATTTGATTTCTGACAATTTTTTTCTGTAAATTTTTCAATTGCTGCAATGTCTATGCTTATCCGATTTTGTTCCAATGGTTCTCAATGGGGGAAATTGTATGAATTATTTGTTGCCAAATAAGCTAAAATATTCTAAGTCTGAAATTAAAATTCAGTATACTGCAAATGGTTCCACAATAATTCACCGTTTGATGGCAAATCCTATCTGTTTTCGTGGCATAAATAAAGTGTTGCCAACATACTTTCTCCAATATGTTGATTTTGGTAACATTCCTCTGTAAAACGAACACTGTCAATCATACAGAGGGTAATGTTTTGGTACCGGTATCCTTGTTCACACATGAGTTTTCATTTGTATCAGACACGCCTTAAAATTAATGAGAAGTTGATGCTATTTTTTTGACGCGATAAATTCTTCGTACTGGTTAATCTAATGGGAGTGTGCTTGGGTGGATGCCATCTTGCAAGCTATACCCTATCTAGGCTAATCTATCGCTTGCCGCAACGCTATGAACTAGCGAACAATTTTGTTTGGATTATCAACATCCTCTCAAATCATGAGGACATTTAGGTTTTGGGATTTGGGTCGATGAGCATGTCAGACAAACTGTGGAAGGTGCAGGAAGTAGCTGCCTATGATTCCATTGCCAAAAGCAAAAAAATGGACAGCGTATCTGATTATCGGAAGGTGGATCCAAAGTCCTATCCTTTTTCATCTACAGCGATTCAGAATTGGGAGCAAGGCTTGGCTGCAGTTTAACTAGTTAAGAAGGATCCACCAGTGAGCATTTCCAGCAAGAAGGAAGACGAGGAATCAAAATAATCTGCATTAATGCTGTTGGCCCAATTCCTTTTCGTGCAAAATTTATAATTGTTTCTGGTTTGGGTGTTGTGGATAATTACCTCGTTCAAGGTTGTGTATGAAATTTGGTCATTTTTTAAAGTTTTTTGCCTTGGTTTGATCCTATGTTCATTATGTTGGATCAAGCACTGGTTACTCTCACTTCTGCTTAGTGTGTTGTGTATCATTACCCTCTTTCCTTGTGTATTTGGTCATCTTTCTGTGTTTGTTGCCTTGGTTTGATCCTCTGCTCATTATGTTGAGTTGAGCACTGGTTGCTATCATAACTGATCATTTTGTTTGACCTTCATGCCCAAAATTCATTTTTGAAGGGCAGTTGAGTTTGTTGAAGTGGTGGTTGTGCAATGTGGTAAGTTATTTTGTCAGGATGGACTTTAGTGGAAAAAGTATAAAGCATTTATTGCTTTTTGGAAGATCTAGAAACCTGCTCAACCAGTCACCAATATCTCAAGATGTTCAAATACAATTAAAGCTTACGTATTAACCAGCTTCTACATATCTGAAGATTGGGTGTACTGATCAACTTCAATATGCAGATGTTCCCAAAATTGATGACATGGATTGGATCCCTTACAGTTGAAGGAGGTTGGTGCCCACATGGATGCTCCTTAGTCCATTATTGAAGAGTAGTATTTGTGGTCAGATCATGTGGCAACGTCCCATTGATTTTTTGCATATCTACGGATAAGTTTGGTGGGCATATTAAAAGGTTTAGATCTGTAGATGGCCGTTCATTGAAATTTTGCACACTTGGTTGGATCATGCCGTGTGAATTTTGATGTGATGTGGAAGTACATGGGTGGCGCTTCGCAAGTTGGCAGATCAACTTTCACCCATTTGAAAGTATTGCGGCTGATTTGGTAGTTCTAGGTCCACGTATGCATATTCAATTCAATTTTGTGTATTTGCTGATGATAGGGGGACCCACCAAAGTGTTTCCTCACCTTGAAGGTATTCTATGCGCTGTTAACTGGGAGGAAGATTGACAATCTACCACCCAAGTGTCACTTTCTAGCCGATTTCTAAAGATTTGAAGATTGACAAGATGTGTCCACAAAGATTTGTCAACATTCTGATTGACATTGATATGTTTCGTAGTGACCGTTGAGATGGTGCCAAATGGCGATGGACTTGATGTCAGCACAGTTTGTGGGGTTTAGGAGTGCATGCCTATGTCTCAGTGGGCTCATTTAAAGCTGTTCATTGCCCTTGTGGATGCTTCAATAGATGATTTTTACCATTTTCAAATTGATATGCCATTGTTTTGTTTGAAAAGTAGATACTTGGTTCTTCTTTCATCATCTGAAAGCCATGTCAGTAGGGATGTTTCTATGCATCAATGGCACCCATGCCTAGATTGTTTTAGCAGAGGACAGGGTTTGATCGTTGCCCAACTCAGTTTCATCCTTCATGTTATAAGAAGTTCATCCTCCTTGCTCTGATCTTTTGCCAAATTCATGTGTCTGAGGGTATCTTATTGTTATCATGGGATTTTCAAATTCTCAATTCCAGTTCCATGCCTCCTTTTTATCAATTAGCCTCGTCTATTTTCTCTTAAATAGAGGTATGCACAATTCAATTGCAAGAGACTTTCGTCCTTGGATGTTTCATTACATCAACTGTATTCCAGAAGGAACTCAGCACATTGATTGGGCAACCCTCATAAGCAATAACTTACGTTAAGTAGTTATGTGAAGTTCAACAAATCAAATGTTTTTATATGAATTCCTATTTGGTATACTCACTGGCCAGAAGAGCAATTTTACCAGGATTGTAGAAATCAGAACAATTGATTATCCAGAGCCCAATTACAGGAAAGTTTATGATCCAAGAAATACTTTAGGCAGATAAATGATGCATTTCTCTTCTATATGATCAGAGTACCTGAAAATGACTTAAATAAACATATGTCACTGGATGCGATAGTAGCAATAGCCAAATGCAGAAACTAGTTTATCTAGTTTCAGGCATTCACTTATATTAGAATTGGAGTTTTTTTAGGATCCCCTTACAAGTTGCCAAAATATGTTGGGGATATCCGATAAGTTGGTGATGTTAGAATTATGTAGACAAACTGTTGATGTGCAGAAGTTATTGTCAAGCAAGCATAAATGATGTATTCATTTCCCACTTACCATTGGCTGTTATACTCGCAATACTTTTGCGCAAGCCAAAAATGTAGAAGTAAAATTGTCTTTGGTCAACCTGAGTTTATTTGAGAAAAGACTATCTTTTGATCCTAGAAAATCTGTTGAAAGAGGAGCCAGTCATGCAAACAAACACAAGCGAAGTCTTGGAGACTTTTGGGCAGATTGTGATGATGGGCATAAAGTCAGAAGGAAGCAGTACTGTAGGCATATTAGTTATCAAATATGAGCTTTTAGGCTAAAAAATGTTCCTAAACAAATATTTGATGATTGGTCAAGTCCTTGATCTTGTACGCGATACAAAGATATCTTTGATAAACTAATTTCTAGAATGAATTGGTCAAAGCCAGAAGTAAAGAGTATTCAAGAAAGGTCTCAGCAAATGATCAAAAGAAGCCATGCATGGTTAAAATGGAAGATTAGAGAACTCAAAGCAAAAGTAGGCGAGTCTCCTCATTAAGCTAAGCATCCAAAAAGTCCTCCTAAAGAGAAGGAAATTGTACTTGTTACTCTGGAAGAAGATGCAGAAATTCTTATGGCCAAAGCTATTTATGTGGATAAAGAAGAATATCCAGACAAGAAGATAAGTTATCAATGAAGAAGCTGCCTAAAGTCAAAACCACTTTCTTGAGAAAATCTCAGAAGATGGAAGAAACTCAACCTTCATCTTCTACTCACTCTGATAAACTTGCAACTCAAGCTGCAATGCAGGAGGATACCCCATTTCAAATTACCCCCCATAATAAATATTTGATCCTTTTGTCTCACCAAAATAGTGCCCTTCAAGAAGAAGTGCCTCCCTCAAAATAACCCCCTTCCCAAAAGGAATTATTGAGAAGGTTCCTTCTCCTCTTAAAAATACTTCTTCCCTTTCTAGCAAGATTCCTTCTCCTCCCATCTGGACTTCATCTCCTGAGAAGACTCTTTGTTCCCACTTATCTCCCCCAATATCAAATCCTTATTTTCCTAGGTAATCATCTCAAGAGAAAGATCAACAAAATACTCAGGTTGAGGCTTCTCTGTAAATGAATGTTGCTTCTTCAATTGTTCCTATTTGGTTGGAACAAACAATTAATAGCTTGTTGAACCTCTAGTTACTGAATTTTCTATGTTAGCATCATGCACCACTCCAACACAACAACCCAAAGGGCTAATGTTATCTCTACCATCATCACAAATCCACAAGGCACAAGTTATGCAGGTATAGCAACCCCATTTGTTGAGAAGGATAAGAGAGAGATGCAAGCATGCTATCATCAGGCATCAAGGGTTGAATTGGGAAAGCAAACTAAGGAAGGAGACAAGGAAATCATAAAGAATGCTATGTCTAGGATCTTGCATGGGATAGATAAAGATGGACAGGGTAAAGCAAAATTGAAACAAAAACTGGAACAATTGACATCATGTGTGCGATACTTAATAGATCCAATGCAATCTTATGGTGTTTCATCTCTGCCTCACATTACAATATCTGATAAAGAGATGCTGGCAGCAGGTGAGGTGGAATGTGCAGCCATTCAAACTGGATTGAAGATTTGCTTGCGCAAGGGCTCAAGGTGATTGATGAATTTATTTTCTTACATTATAAAATACAAGATGACCTGAATTGCATGATGGAACTAGAAGAAATATTTGATTTAGAATTGAACTTACCTATCATAAAGGAAATCAGAGATTGTAATGCTGAAATTTTAGTGACTAAGAATATTTTGGAAAGCTGAGATTGTGAGTCATCTAATGAATGGTGGGAAGCAGCTGAATGGAAAAGTGAAATTATCAAAGAACCCAGAGATAGATTTAAGAAGATTGGTGATATTGGTAAGGCTGTTGCTATTGATACTCAAGAATTCATTTGATATACTAGAAAGAGAGCAACTTGATCAATGTTGCCATTTTGAAGAGACAACTTACAGAGCTGATTAAATTGGAATCGCCTAGAGAATCAAGCTTTAATGCCTCATTGATTGATAAATTGATGATTATGAAGAATTCATTCCCTGGATTTGTGCAAAGATTGATCAGATACTGCAGGACATCTTATCAAATTTTGGAGATTTATACTTCTCGAGATGTATGGTTCATGTACTCTTTGATTCTGGATTCAAATGATTTCAAAGATGTTAATTTTTGTAGCGGCAGGAGATATTTTTTCCAAAATAAAATTAAAATAAATGATCTCCAAGGCAGGTCGGCCTTTGATTTACAAATAATATTTATATTTTCTAGAGCCGACCTAGAGAAGAGGTCGCCTAGCATTGTATATAAGGGAGGTGAAGTCCTCTCATTTTTCATCAACTCATTCAATTCAAGTTCGCACTTCAAGCAGTAGTTCACCATTCTTTAGCAGCAGATTCGATTTCAAGAAGAAGTATCTTCATTTGTATCTTTGCATCAAGGAGAGGTGTCTCCATTCATTGTATTAAATTCGGCCTTGTGTTGGGCCTGATTTGTAAGCAGATTTCTGCCTTTATTCTTCTAATATATAAGAGATCTTTTTGCTGGGTTTTTCTCCCTCGAGTAGGAGGGTTTTCCTAGGGTAAATCGTTGTGTTCTTTAATCTGTGTGTTGTATATCTGCTTATTTGCATTTCTGGTCTAAAACTAACATGGTATCAGAGCGGGTTTAAGCAAAGATCCAATCAGATTTGTTTAAGCAGTCAAGACAACCCTTTATCTAGAGCAATCTCTCAAAGAAATGAAGATGGTGAACACTTCAAGGTTGAAGATAGGCTTGATGGAGCATCAAATTTCAACTCTTGGAAATTCAGAGTTCTCATTGCCCTAGAAGAGAATGATCTTCTAGATTTCGTGGAAAATGATGTGCCCGAGCCATCCGATGATGTTGAGAAAATTCAATGGAAGAAAAATGGCACAAAGGCTAGAAAGATCATGATAGACTCCGTGAAGGATCACCTAGTTCCGATCATCTCCAAGATGAAGACAGCCAAAGAAATGTTCGAGGCTCTACAAGGATTGTATGAGATCAACAATACCGGCAGAGCCCTTGCTTTGAGACAACAACTCCATCATATAAAAATGGCTAAAGGAGATTCAGTCATCTCCTTCTTCATGAAGATTTCTAAATTGAGAGATCAACTATGCACTATTGGAGACATAGTCGAAGATAGAGATCTGGTCATGTTGGCACTGAATGGTCTTCCTCAATCTTGGGAGCCTTTTATTCAAAGCATCAGTGGGAGATCTAAGTTGCCCAAGTTTGATCGTCTTCGAGCTGATTGTATTCAAGAAGAGTCCAGGTTGGCAGCAAGAGGAAATGGACGAAATTCTCATAATGAAGAAAGTCATGTCCTTGCTGCACAAGCTTCCAGAAGAAAAGGAAGAGAAGGGAAAAGAGGCAATTTCAAGAGGAATAGAGACAAAAAATCAGATTTTGTTCCAGAACCGAAGAAGAAGAAGGACCTCCCTCACATTCAATGTTACAGATGTGACAAGTATGGTCACTATGCTTGAGATTGCATATCAAAGCCGAAGCAGCATGCTTCTATTGCAGATATTGATGATGTGTTGTCATGTCCCAAAATTGTAGCACATGAAAATGCAAATAAATAAGTAAATCATAATCACAAAACACATTTTAGTGTGAAATATAAATAACTAGATAAATAAATATAAAAAATGTAATGGCAATCTAAATATTAGTATCATAGATAATATTATAATTATAATACATTTATTATAATAAACAAGACAATTAATATTAGTACATTATAAATATCATAATAATAGAGATTTCACAAGAAAAAATAATACAAAATAATATTAATAAAATATTATTATAATTATAGTCATAAATATTATAATACATATAAAACCACTAGTTTAAGAATAAACATTAAGAAATAATATTTATATATTGAAGAGGTAATGCAACGATTATTAGTGAAGAAAAAGGCTTCATTATAAAAGCAAAAGCTATATTGAAAGGCAACGAATATTCTAAAGGGCAGCGATTCCACTTTCAAAAGACAACAGTTTGAAAAAATAAAAAAATAAAAGTGGTTTAAAAACAATAATGAAGGTTTAAATAAATGTTTGTGTCTTTTCATAAGGACATCTCTCTTGAAAAGATGTATCCTTTAAATTGAATATATAGATATAAAAAGACATTGAATGTAAGAATCAGAAATAAAAGGAATCAATTAGAAATCTGCATAAAGCAGCAGATGGGAAATGAAATAAACTATGGGAGATTTATTTGATTGAGTGTTATTGTCAAGAAATATATTTGGGGAAGTAAGCTTTATAGTAAGTGATTATTGGAAGATTCTTGCAACAATTATTGAACCTTATAAGTAATTATGATCATAATATAAAAATGGATAGATTAATATTTATGATCAATCAAATGTAAGATTGAAGGAAGGCGACTAAGGAATTAAGAATCATGGGAAGACACAACAGTTCAGGTGATGTATTCACTTAGCAATAATATTTAGCATATAAGAACTAGATATTGTTAATTTGATTATTGATATAATGACTTCCTTTAATCTTAGCATAATGAGAATTATCATAGGAAATGATGAACTTAAAGAACCATTGGTAAATGAAAATATATTTGATTATAGGTATGAAATAAATCTTGGATGAAGGCAAATATATCTGATTGTTTAAAGATTATCTGCTATGTGCTTGTAAACCTATTAGGATGGACGGAACATGGGTGAAGTGGATTGCCTAAAAACCTACTTTCAACCCCTTAGGCCCTAGACAAGAGATTGGGCTTTGCTACCCCTTAGGCCCTAGACAAGGGATTGGGCTTTGCAGCCCCTTAGGCCCTTGACTAGGGATTGGGTTATAGAAAGATGGGGGTCCCACCTAGGCCTCTGCCCCTTAGGCCCAAGATACAGGATTGGGCAAGAGGAGGTGGTAGGCCTTAGGCCACTTGGACTCTATGGTTCCTCTCCCCTAATAGGACGAGTGTCTTCCGAGGTGTTTCCATTAGTGGAGTATGCAAGTACTAAGCCCCTAGGCAAGAAGGATTGTGATGGACAACCTCTTGAGCTTTACATGAGGGATTCAGGGTGGATCCACTTATGGCACTCCTCTTATGTCTTCATTATTTCCTTATGACTATGAATATATTTTTGGATATCTAGATATTATTGCTAACAGATATATGTGTATGTGGAAATGTTATTAAATTGGTGAATGCAGATTTCAATCTAAGATTTTTTCATTAGAGAAACATATTCCTTTTGGAAAGAAGAAACCTTAAACCTAATCAACAATCGAATTCTAGGGCAAACAAGCGAATTCAAGAGCAAGGCTAGGTAAGGGACATTATATGTGTCACCTCAAAAGGAATCTAGAGACGACTCAGAGGGATTTCTATTCATCTCCGCACTTTCAAGCAATGTTCCAACTGACAATGACACTTGGTTGATAGATAGTGGTGCTTCACGTCACATTACAAGATACAAAGAGCATCTTACAGACTTAGTAGAGAAAGAGTCTAACTTGCAAGTGATAATTGGAGATGATGCTTGTTATTTCGTAAAGGGAGCTGGGGCCACTTCTTTCTAGCTAGATTCAGGTATCCCTCTTCATTTGAGTGATGTTTTGTTTGTACCAGGGATCAAAAGAAATCTTGTCTCCATTTTAGCTTTGGAGGACAAAGGGTACAAGGTTGCCTTTTGTGAATGGAAAGTTCTTGCTTGGCCTAAGAACTCTAGTATAAAATCAGCTCGTGTAATTGGCGTTCGACAAGAGAGCCTATATAGATTATCAATTCGTCCAGTTCACGCTTTATTGCACGACTCTATCAGTTTGAGTGAGCTATGGCACATGAGACTTGCTCACTTACACTACAGAGCTCTTCCATCCATGGAGAAGATGGTTACTGGTCTTCCTAAGCTTGGTCTGGAGCACAATGGCATTTGCAAAGGATGTGCACTTGGTAAGAATATCAAGAGTCCCTTTCATAGTAGTGACAATAGATCAAAGGGAATTTTAGATCTTGTTCATTTTGATTAATGTGGAACAATGTCTGTGGCATCTTTGAGTGGATTTTGGTATTATGTGATTTTCATTGATGATTATTCTCGAAAGACTTGGATTTACTTCTTGAAATCTAAGGAGTTTGAAGAAGTACTTGATAGATTCAAAGAATTCAAGGCTCAAGTTGAAAACATGTCCGAGAAAAGGATTAAAGTTCTGAGATCAGGCAATGGAGGAGAATACACTTCTGGAGGTTTTCGTAATTTCTGCATTGAGGTAGGGATCAAGAGGGAGTTCTGGGTTTCGCACAACCCTCAGCAAAATGGAGTTGCCGAAAGAAAGAATAGATCCATAGTAGAGGCAGCCGAGGCTATGATTCATGATCAGGATTTACAGACTTTCCTATGGGCAAAAGCTTTTAGAACCGTGGTGTATGTTCAGAACAGAAGCCCTCATTGAATATTGGGAAACATGACTCCTCAGGAGGCCTTCACAGGTGTGAAACCTAAGGTTAGTCATTTAAGAATTTTTGGTTGTCCTATTTACATTCATGTGCCCAAGGATAAAAGATCAAAGCTAGAACCTTCAGGCAAGAAAGGTATATTTGTGGGATACAACAAGTCTTTAAAAGCCTACAGAGTTTATATTCCAGGGCAGAAACAGATTGAGATCAACAGGGATGTCTCCTTTGAAGAGGAAGTAGCCTTCAAAAGATCTAAAAGGTCTTACATGGAGATAGGCAGTGAAGAGCAGGAGACTCCTAAGGATATGGACATATCTCCTGATCATACTCCTAACATTAAGAGGGAGTCCAACGAACCAGTCGAGACTATTGATCCAGTTGATCCTATAGAACCAACTGATGTGCCTAGAGACATTGCCGTAGGTCGGAAGAGGCCTCTATGGGCTCGACAAACTATGCAAGAGGCAGAAAAGTATGCAGCTCCTCGAGGCACCTTTAGGGAAAGCAAGAGACCACAAAAGTTTCCAAGTTATGTGGCATTGATGAGTCACATCATTGATTATGAGCCTTCCAGTTTTGAGGAGGCATCCAACCAACAGGTATGGAGAGATGCAATGACAGAAGAGTTGTAATGTGCCGACCAATTTTTTTCAATTTTTGAATGAACACACCAACACAAGGAGCACCCGTTAAGGTTAGCTCAACCAAAACCAGCAATTGGAAAGTAACTCATTGCCAAGAATGTGCACTCAATTTCGAGATGAGAATGATGCTGTCATATGGCAAGAGGGTCGTCAGTAGCAACTTGAAGTATTACAATGCTGAAAGGAAATCTCAACGCCAAGAATGTGCTCTCCGACCCAAGTTGGGTAAGATGCTACCATATGGCGGAGTATCTATTGTAAATGATGCAATACATAAAATAAACTCAACGCCAAGCATGTGCATTCCACACCCGAGGTGGGAGTGGCGCTATCATATGGCGGAGATACAAAATGCAATACAAGTAAACTGAACAAGGGCCAGTGTCTTCCACAGCCGTGGGAATACAATGTAACTTAACAAGAAATAGAAAGGGCTGAACAGTACTACTGTAACAGCCTTACAATAAGAAGAGTTGCCTGCCAAGAACACTGAATTAGTGATATATCAATGCTGCGATGAAGTTTAATGTTTCTCCAATACTCAATATGACTCCAGGACTCAAACCCAATTCCTAAAACAAACTCTAACAATCTGATATGATTGAACATAGACTGAAAATGCATAACCAGCAACACTATAACTCACTAAAATGCTCATAACTCTCTCTAGACTTGTCCAAATGACATGAAATCTGATGCAAATGAACACTATGAAGATGGCAACCAGATTCTAATCAAGAAATGACTCTAAAAACTTGTAAATTTATTTTCTAAACATTTGCCAGGCAAAACAGAATAGTACGGCCTCCAGAAATGTTCTACCAACAAGATAAAATCAGATTCTTCATTAAAAATCACCAAACTTTGCACAATGGGGCGCCTAGGGCATACAAATGGTTTTAGCCAATACCCAGAATGAATATATTTTTATTTTTTGACTTATGAGCAAATACAACATGCAGCTATATTGAATCAGCAACTCCAAAACTTCATTAACATGCTAGAAACTGAACTACAAATGCACAATAACTACTACAATGCAAAATCTCACTACAAAATCCACTCAACTACAAACTAACTCTCCACTAGTTGCTATCTTTCAAGCAAGAAGTCGAGCCCATGCTAGGAGGCATGCATTCCTCGAAGCAACCTTGTTACCATTTCGACAACATAACATTACTGAAGACATAAGATGTCCAATTGAAGAGCAGAGGCTTCCTTTTATAAGCTTGAGAGGAATCTTTTAGAAACATCAAGAAGGCACCCTAATTTCAAATTTGAATTGATCTCTTTTCCCTCCATGGATGGCGTCCCTTTTCTTCAAAGCAATTTTTGACTTTTATTAATTTTTAAAAAATTCATCTTTTCTCTCAAGTTGGCGTCCCTTTTCCAAGCTTAATTTTGGCCTTTAGAAAAATATTAAAATAACCTCCTGATGAGGCATGCACCCTTGAGTCCCCCTTTAAAAACAACTTTAAGTGATAAAGCTAGGCCAAGGGGTCAACATTAAAACATAATATTAAAATATAATATTATTTAAATCAACTCAACTTATCTCTCCAGAAAATGCACCCAAGGCCAAAAATCAAAATATCAACTGAACTGCCTGAAGAGGAAAGCCTGCTGAACTGATGCCAACTGGACTGCATTTACTAAAAATAGTAAATTCAGAAAGTTGCTCGGATCAACGTGCATGCGATGCCATTGCGAAGCTTTCTGAAAACCCAGAAAGAAGCCGCAATCCAAAATCCCAACTCCAAGATGTAGCCATCATAACTTACTAAAAATAGTAAGTCTGGAAAGGTTGCCCGATGCAGTTGCATGTCATACCTCTGCGAAGCTCTCTGAAAACCCAGAAGGAATCCAGAATCCAAACAACCAAACTCCAACATGCAAAACCCCGAATCTTCAAAAGAACCCACCAAGCAGTCGGAAATCCTAATTCTGCCTCAGACTAGCCGACAGCACACCGGGGATAGACCATCAATCACTGAAAAGTGTAGTGCTAAAAATGGGGACATTACAAGAGTATTAGTCCATCATTAAGAATGATGTATGGGATGTTGTTTCGAGACCTGAAGGGAAATCAGTAGTGTCTTCCAAATGGCTCTACAAAATCAAGCATTCAGTTGATGGTAGCATTGAGAAACACAAGGTTAGATTTGTGGCAAGAGGCTTCTCTCAGAAGGAGGGAATAGATTATGAGGAGACATTTGCTCCTGTTGCTCGATATACTTCTATCAGAACAATCATTTCTATTGTCTCCGCTAAAGGCTGGAAGTTACATCAAATGGACGTAAAGACTGCATTTCTTAATGGCGTGATTGAAGAAGAAGTGTACATCGAGCAGCCAGATGGTTTTGTGATTCATGGGAAGGAGTCTCATGTATGCAGATTGAAGAAGGCATTGTACGGCCTTAAGCAAGCACCTTGTGCATGGTATGAAAGGATTGATAGATATTTGATGAGCTTGGGATTCTCCAAGAATGATGCAGATTCCAATCTTTACTTCAAGATAGTTGATGGTGAGGCTTTGATATTGGTTCTTTATGTTGATTTATTTCTCACTGAAGCAGAGAATCTCATTGTCAAATGCAAGAAAGAGTTAGCCTCCGAGTTTGAGATGAAGGATCTTGGTCTTATGCATTACTTCTTGGGACTAGAAGTGTGGCAAAGACCTGATGAGATTATTCTAAGTCAAGGAAAATACACTATAGACATCTTGAGAAGATTTGGGATGATGGACTGCAAGTCCATGCCTACACCTATGGAGACAAATTTGAAGAAGTTGAGTGATTCAGTAGCCGATTTAGATTTGGTAGATCCACCATGTATAGACAATTGATTGGATCATTGATGTATCTAGTCAACACCAGACTAGACATTTGTTATGCAGTAAGTGCTCTTAGCCAATTCATGTGTGAGCCAAGACAAATACATCTAGTTGCAGCAAAGCATGTTTTGAGATACTTGCGTGGCACTGTGGGATATGGCTTGAGATATGCTTCTTGTGAAGAACTGAAGTTACAAGGCTATTTTGATTCTGACTGGGTCGGGAGTGTAACTGATAGGAAGAGCACCTCTGGATGTTGTTTCAGCTTGGGGTCTGCTATGATTTCTTGGTGTAGTAGGAAACAGACATTTGTGGCTTTAAGCACTGCAAAGGCTGAATATATTGCAGCATGTGTAGTAGCTCGTAAAGCAGTATGGCTTCGAAAGCTCCTTGCAGGATTGTTCGGTCAAGCATTGGAACCGACTGTGATTCACTATGATAATCAAAGCTGTGTGAAGCTCTCGGTGAATCCTATATTTCATGATAGGACAAAGCATGTGGAGATCAAGTATCACTACATTAGAGATATGGTGCTGAGGAAAGCAATTCAACTCAAGTACATTTGCACTGATGATCAGTCGGCTGATATTCTCACCAAGCCTCTTTCCAGAGTGAAGTTTGCACATTTCTGGGACAAGCTTGGGGTAGTGGAGAATGTTGCCCTTGCTGAGAGGGAGATTCAACATCAGTGAGCTTTGTTAGAAGTATTGTCATTGATGTCAAGGCAACATGTGGATGTCAAGATGTATTAATGAAATAATATGTCTTTGATGATATCATTGTTAGCATAACATTACAAAGATATTGAAAAGGCTGTGCAAGAACCTTCATTATGCTGGCTCAAAACAGATTTATAAAGGACTTCTTATTATTCAAATGTCAACATACACAGTTTCAGATTCAAGCTCAAACTTGAAAGATCTCTTGATATATTCAGACACGATTGAAGGCCATTTTTGACATCTTTAGTTTCAAGGATTCAGATGGTTTGATGATCAATCAGATTGAATGGTTCTATCAGATTCAGATTTATGCTAATCTGGTTCGGGCTTATGTTCAGATTTAAAGATCTTCTTAGAAGAATCTGATCCAATTTTTGATATGTTAAGATATTCGATATGGAGATAAAGAGCGAGCCACGAAATGGAGGGAACAAGACATTAGCGATGAAATCTGAAAAGAAAAGAATTAACATATTTATCAAACAAAGAGTATCTTCATAACGCATTCAGATTATGCATAATGAGATGTATCTGATGGACGTATTTTCTTAAACAGCATAGATAAAAAGTATTTCCTAAATGCATGATTTTGAAAATCATGTTTATCATCCTTAACAAACTTTGTACTCGAGTGTGATGCCTTAGGAGAAGGTATTGGAGTAGTGTTGATGCAAAATAAGCACCGCATAGCATATGAGAGCAGAAAACTCACCAATTTAGAGAAGGTTTTCTCTATCTATGATAAGGAGATGTTGGCTATCATGCATGCCCTTGTAAAGTTCAGACAGTACTTGGTTTGTGGGAAATTTGTGGTGAAGATGAACCATAACAGCTTGAAGTACTTCCTCAATCAGTGTGATTTGAATGATAGGCAATAGAAATGGGTAAGCAAACTCCAAGCCTATGATTTTGATATTGAATATGTGAAAGGCAAGAACAATGTGGTGGCAGATGCACTCTGTAGGAAGCCTTATCTTTGTGCTATGACTGATATATTTTCTGATTGGAGGGTAATCAGTGTGATTTGAATGATAGGCAATAGAAATGGGTAAGCAAGCTCGAAGCCTATGATTTTGATATTGAATATGTGAAAGGCAAGAACAATGTGGTGGCAGATGCACTCTGTAGGAAGCCTTATCTTTGTGCTATGACTGATATATTTGCTGATTGGAGGGTGGGCATTATAGTTGAGTATGCTAAAGATTCATTTGCTAATGATATTTTGGAAGGGAAAGTAATCGACGACAGGTACAAGGTGGTTGAAGATCTCGTTGTCTACAAAGATTGGGTCTATCTTGTGCCCCACTCCAAGATTAAGAATAGGATTGTTAGAGCTTGCCACGATACTCCCCTTGCTGGTCACCTAGATTCTACAAGACATACAAGCAAGTAAGAGAACGATTCGCATGGAAAGGGCTGAAGAATGATATATTGCAGCATGTGAGAGAATGCTTGGTGTGTCAACAAAATAAAACGAAACATGTGTTACCAGCTGGTTTGTTGCAGTCCTTACCCATCCCAAATCAGAAGTGGGAAAGCATATGAATGGATTTCATCACTGGACTCCCGAAGGTGCAAGGTAAAGATTGCATTTATGTTGTGGTGGATAGGCTTACAAAATATGCTCACTTTTATGCCATTATTTTGAATTTAAGGCTTCCCAAGTTGCTGATTTGTTTTTTAGAGAGGTTTTTGGACTCCATGGGCTGCCAAGGAATATTGTGAGTGACAGGGACAATAGGTTTATCATCTTGTTTTGGCAAGAACTCTTTCGCTTGGCCCACACGAGACTAACTCCCAGCACTAGCTATCACTCTCAAATGGATGGACAAAGATTGTAAACAAATGGATTGAAGGATATTTGAGGAACCATGTAACAGGGCAGCAATTAGCTTGGGTGAAATGGCTACATTTAGGAGAGTTTTGCTACAACACTATGCATCACATGTCCATTGGTATGACTCCTTTCAAAGCACTCTATGGTTATGAGGCCACTTCCTTCATGAATTTGATTTTGGCAAACAATAAAGTTCTGAGTGCCAAAGACATGGTCCAACAAAGTATGGACATCATGAACTCCTTGAAAGAAAATCTTCAGCGTGCCCAAAATCAGCAAAAGTTATATGCAGATCAGTGAAGGACTGAGAGGGTTTTTGAGGTCAATGACATGGTTTACTTGAGATGACTGTCATTACAGCCCTATAGACAGTCATCCCTCAAAGGGAATGGAGCGGAAAAGTTAAAGCCCAGATTCTATGGGCCCTTCAAGATCACAAGGAGAATTGGGGAGGTCACATATGAGCTCGAGTTGCCTCAAGGGAGCAGAATTCATAACATTTTTCATGTTTCATGCGTGAAGAAGGCCCTAGGACAGCAGATCACACCATCAATAGATTTGCCACCCCTTGATGATGAAGGCAAACTCATTCTTGAGCCTGAGACAGTGTTGGATGTGAGGGAGAAACGATTGAGGAATAAGACGATTCCAGAATATTTGGTAAAGTGGAAGAACCTACCCATCGAAGACGCTACATTGGAAGGAGTGGAGATTTTTGAGCATCCTAATCTGCGGTTGCTTGTGGACAAGCAACAATCTGGAGGAGGGGATTGTAATGTCCCTAATTGATCTTGGGCTGACATAGTTGGAAAGAGTGTTTATTAACACTATTTAATTAAAAATAAATATTAATAAATAATATTAGTCTCTTGAGGCCGACCAATTTGGTGTTGGCACTAAAGTTTGAATTTGAATTTATTTTCTCTAGCCGACTTCTTTCTTGTTGGCGTGTTAAATTAGTATTCATAGGAGATGTTTCCCTTGCCGGAGATGATCATGGATTTGAGCTTGTTGGCTAAGTTGGTTGTGGTAGGAATGTAGTTACCTGTGCGCTACTTTAGGGTGAGGACGTAGTCTCTCATCCCTGCTATCCGTGTTTGTGTTCTCATTCGTTCATTTACTGAATTTCTCTTTACCTGTGGCTTTTGGGGCTCCAACACTCATTGGAAGGAAAATGAACGATTAATGCCCCAGCCGAGCCTCCGGCTCTGGTCGAGCTCACAGACAACGATTCTTTCCTCTCATGCAACCTATAATGCTGGACGGGTGGAAGTCATAAATTGTTGGGTGATTATCGTTTGTCATATTCACGGGATGATCCAGAATCACGTGGAATAGTGCGCCCATATCTTGTAGAGTCATCATGCGCATATCCGTTGAATTCACACCCACGCGGGGTTATCCGGCTCAGTCCATCATCCACACCTGCATAGAATTTAGTGCTCTCTCATACGGAAGCTATCGATTGCACCATCTGCTGGAGACAATGCCATTGCTAAGGGCGATGACTCCATAAGCGCTTCTACGGGATACCTCAAGTGTGCGTGTGTACACAGACAGAGGAGTGTCACTTATATCACAAGTGCACGAGCTTCATTGGAAAGGCTCACTCTATAGGTGGTTGCACTAGTCGACTCAGGCGCTCACATTAGAACAATGCTCACATTCCCTGATCTGCGTGGTCTATATCTCCTGAGTGTATCCAGGTTGGGTTGCATTGCACTTGCTTTGTACATGCTTTGTAATGCGTGATTGAAGCTAAATCCAATATATATATATTGCATTTCTGGGCCAAAATCTTCAATAGAATCTGCTGTCTATTTCATTCTGAACATTGTTGTGTTATTCTGTGTGATCGGTTTCTGGTTCGGTGATATTTCTGAGTGTTGCTTGAATTAATGTTTGGATCAGTTTACACAATAAAATCTGGATTTGCAGTGTTAGTTTGTCCAATTCTTCCCTAGGATCTTACATTTAACCTGTAGCTGGATGCTCCATTATCAGTTGCTAAGCATTCAGTGAGGCATGGTAATACTCCTAGGGAAGGCGTTTTGCATCTCAGTCCAGTTTGAGCCTTACTTGGAGCCAAAACGTGGGTCATGTAGTTTGGTTTATCAACATCCTAAGTCTGATATCAGACTTTCAGCAGTTTGGCGTGGAATCCATACAAGTGAAGATCATCTATGAGCTGTTCGAGCTTGTCTTAGTAGTGCTGGAGCAGTTTGGGAGGTGGTCGATTCTATTTGAGTGAAGTTTGCATTCACATTGAGAATCATTCTGTGCAAGCATACTGTTAACAGGTATCAATCCATTATCTTTAATGCAATGTCAAATTTCCAAGTATGATAAAATGGCACATCAAACAAACTGAAAATATCAGGCAAAAATTAGAATATATAATATCCTATCAGGGGTGGGATATTACATATCCCCACTTTTCCAATTGCTTGAGTGATGCCCACCCATTTCCACATGGTACCTGTTGGTGTACGTTTTATCATCCACCAAACACACAGAATAAAATGTCCAAAGACACTCTATCCTCTCTTGAAAAACCACCGCGTATGCTAAGATTGCGAGAAGATCATATGGCGATTCCAAGGTTTCTTTTGTCAGGTCTTGACGTGTGGATAAGCTCAATGGGCGTTGTGATATGCTGGTAATACACAAAGGGACTTACGCTAGGCTTGTTCAATTCACAAGTTTGGGACTTAGGCAGATTTATCATTAAAGGCTTTTCAATTAGGACTTCAATGTGGATCTCAAAAAAAAAAGCAAAAGGATAAGGGTTTAGGGGATCTATCCTACGCCTAGGAATTTAAGAGATAGTAAAGATTCGGTGAAAGGGATGACCGCACTTTGTTTCGCCTCCCTGGGACAACTTACGCAAAGTGGGTGCAATCTTCAAGGGGTGTGATAATGATTTTCAAGCCACGAACGAGACCGAAGTTAAGCTTCCACAATTATAAGCTCAGGCTAACTTTATGCATCGAATGCAAATCATCCATTCGAAGAAAGTATGAGCAATATTTCACCATTGAATCTATACGAGCAATCTCTCATTCACTTAACCAATATTTAAAGCAAATTCTACTTAACTTAATTCTAACTCTAATCTATGGTAGAAGAAGATATGCAACCTTGCTTACTACTTGACAATAAAAGTTATTCAAAGCAAATCATGCATAAGAGCTTTTATTATCGGAAATAGTCTCAATGCAACAATTTCATATATTGTCTCCACACTTTCCAAATGAGGGGCGAGCTCAATTTATAGGCTCCCCAATTACAATTCAATGGCCAAGATTGATTTAGGATCAACGGTCAAGATTACAAAATAAAACCCTAATTAGGGTTTGTCACAACCAACTCCTTCTCGACCAATGAGAAAATTACATTCGAGGACACTTGTCCTTTTTGCTAAATATAAATCAACAATAAAATAGAAAGTTGTTGCATGTTGATTCAGAACAATTTGATTGGTTGGAAGATGACGAGGGGCCACCTCAGCGTGCTGGATGTCTTCCTTGGTCACTTTGTTTTTCTTCCACGTTCTTGCCTTAGAATATTTTCCTTGCTGATGACTCTGTCCTTTGCGCTTGTTCCTTCCTAGCTTAGATCTTGGATTCCTTTTGAGACTTTGATTTCTTCTTCTCACCTGTATTGGAATCTTTGAGGTCTGGAAGTCTCCCCTTGGAGCAGGTGTCTGGACTTGAAGTTGGTTGCTTTGAAATTCCTCCTGCTTGAACTGGGTTGATGTTATTCCTTGGGATTTCCTCTCTGAATTCTCCAATTTGTGTCGAGAAATTGTCTAAGTATGGAGATGTGTTTGGAACACTCTTCTTGTCACCATCTGATTCTGATTGGAAGCTTGTTTTTAATTCTTCAGGAGATGAAATCCCTCAAGAAGTTGTCCTGATTGCTTCTTTCAAGTGCCTAGAATTTGGAGAAGAATGCCTCTGTGCTTTCGCCACAATGGAGGAAATTGGAATTTCCTCTGTGACGTATTTCCCAGACTTAGCCAAATTTTGGCTATTTTGTAACACCTTCATGTGCACCATTCAACATTTAGCCAAGGTTTTGGCCATCTCCATGCTCAAACGAACTTTGCCTGTGGATTTGCCTTCAATTCTGAATTTGGCTTGTGCTAAGGATTTTATTCATTTCTTCTTTATTTTTCCTCTTTATTCCTTTGTTTTCTTTCCAACACTTAGCCAATTTTCTCATCTTCTCCTTTGGAAAACTTTACTTGTGTCTTGACATATTCATTTGCTGCAATCTTAGACATTTTTATTCAATCAAAGTCGGACTTCATAATGTTCAAGACATTTTCTTCAATAGGCCTAGGTCGGACTTTACTTTGCCTTGGACATGCCTTGCTTGAGGAAAGTCGGACTTCATAAAGGTTTGGACATGCTATGCTTGGGAAAAGTCGGACTTTCACTTGTCTTTGCCATTTTCATCTCCCCTCTAGGCACTTCATGCCTTAGAAATTTTCCATCATGCTTGAGGGCGGATCTTGGACTGTCTTGGACACTTCTCTAGGTGGACTTTGCACTTGTCTTGGACATCCATCCTTGGGCAGACTTTGCTTCATGCTGGACATCTTCACCTTGGGCGGACTTGAAGCTTGCCTTTCCATCCATTATTTTGTCCAAGGCATTTTATATTTCGAAGTATTGGAAATAAATTATTAAAATGTCAAAATGTTTAATTTATTTCCAACCCGTTCGTTTTTGGACCCATGGCTATTTTGATTTTCTCTCCTTTTTTCTTTGGCTAAAAGTTTATTTTCCAAATTTATTTCGATTTTCGTCTAGCCAAGTTAAAATTCTAGCCATCTTGCCAATAAATGTTATGCCAGATCCTCATTTTCTTTTGCCATGGCGGACTTCAAATTGTGCCGGGCACATTTTCTCATGCCAAAATCAATTTTTTTCTTGTTTGGACGAATTTCTCTAGGCAAAGTCTGTGTTTGGATGTCTTCCTTAGGCAAAATTCCATGATACTTAGATAAATTTTTATCCCTTCTAGCCAAGGGCGGACTTTCTTGCCTCTCTGCCATGTGCATTTTTCTCTGTATACTTGGCCAATTTTATCAACTTTCCTCCAGACATCCATACTTAGGCGAATTTTTTAATCTTTCTTCTCTTTCATGCTAGGCGAACTTCATTTCTCCTTTGCCATCCCAGGCGGACTTTCCAAGGTCTTTTCCATCTTTCCTCAAGGTATGGCGGACTTTCTCAAGCATTTGCCTTTCACACTTAGCCAAAATTCGCACTTCTCCCCTTTAAAACATTAAAATACTTAGCCAAAATTTCAATTTTTTCCCCTTTCTAGGCCTCTATACTTAGGCAAATTTCGGATTTCTACCTCAAGGCACCAAACACTTAGTAAAATTTTCAATTTTTCTCCTTCCTTATGCCTAGGCGGACTTCCCAAGCATCTTGCCAAGTGAAGGGCGGACTTTCCAAGGTCTTTGCCATCTTTCCTCAAGGCTGGGCGGAGTTTGGAAGGGTCTTGCCAAGTCTAGGCGGGGTTTGGAATTTCTTTGCCAAGTCCCACTTTTTAAGGGCAACCTCTTACTTTCCTTGCCATCCCTCTTCATTGCTGGGCGGACTTTGAAAGGTGCTTTCCATTCTTCTTCAAGGCTTGGCGGAGTTTGAAGAAGGCTTGCCATTCTTCTCTCAGACATGGCAGACTTCAAGCAAGGCTGGCCATTCTTTGCTACGTCCCACATTTTAAGGGCCAACTTCCTTCATGGCTGAACATGCTCTCTTGAGGGCGAATTTTCCAGACTTAGACATAATTTTACCATGAATTTTATGCTCTTTTGGTTGATTTTTTGGTGATTTTCTCTCAGATTTTGACTGATTTCTCAATGATTTTTCCAGATTTTCTCATGCTTTTGGGTTGATTTTCTCAGATTTTTGACTGATTTTTCCATGCTTTTCCTGATTTTTTACTTGGTTTTTCGATTTTCACCTTGATTTTTCAATGATTTTTCTGATTTTTTGGTTGATTTTTGGATCTAAAGATGGAAAGTTGACTTGTTGACCAGGGTTGACTTTCTAAAAATAGAAAAAGCAAAATCCCTAAAAAATAGGGAACCCCGTTTGGTCCAAAAATGTCAAATATGAAAAAATGAAAAAGCAAAAAAGCAGATTCCCTAAAAATTAGGAAGTGTCAGAATTGGTCGAAAGCACAGCCGATCCTCTTCTCCCGGGCCTTCTGAGCACTTCTGTGACGTTTAGGCACTGATTCAAGCATGGATTATTGACTTGGCTCGGATGACTCTCAAAATATTGACTTGAAACTCTCAAAATGATGACCTCATTGCAAAAAGACAAGTGATAAGCAGTTGCGACGCCAAGGCAAAAAAAGCAAAAACAGGGGGTCCCCATTTGCAATGGGGCGATGTGTGAAAAGGTCACAACAGTACCCAATGCTCCACTCAATTTTTGTAGATTCCTTTCCCATCACTCATTCACCTTAGTCTCTGGTGCTTTAGCTTGATAGTGGCGCTAATCTCCTCAGTCTTATGTTGAGATGCAACTTATAAAGTTGGTCAGACTTGGTGCGGTGGATCGAGTTGTTGAGATAGTGCAGTTATCAAGTTCGAGGGAGAACAACTGCTTTGTGTGTAGTGTAGATCACATATGTTGATAACAGATGATGTGGGCTTGACTGGTGGGTGCCATTTGTGGTCTTCATCCAAAGAGCAAGACCATGATGCCAGCCTAGTCACTAGAGGCAGGTGGGCCCCTCCACACCCCTTTATTAATAGTTATTAATAATAATATTTAGTTGTTGTTACCTAATCCAGCCAAAGACCTTGAAAGCTCCCTAAATTTTTAATTAGAAAGCCTATTGTAAATGACTGATAAGGGTAAAAATCCCCTAAAATACAGTCACTTTTGGCATAGATTGATAAAGAATGCACCATTGAAAAATAAAGAATTCACTGGTGATATGATTGTTGCTCTGATAAATGCCCTGCTGTAGGTCATTGAAACCCTCCTCAAAAGCATGTGGAAATGGAAAATTCTGAGCCAAACTGCTGCTATAAATCTTTTATGACAGAATCTCCTGCTGACTTGTCAATAACAGTTGCTGCCGCTAATGTAATGAAGTCTGATGCTGCCATTTAAGGTTTGATTTTCAATGGTAGGTTGTTTGTATGAAGAACACATCTGCTGAATGATGAAAACCCTGCTCTTTTCTGCTGCTTTTGATCCTGGTTGCATCTCTGATACATGTTTGGATGTGTTTTATGAACCCAGTCAGCCTTTAATTAAAGAAAACCCAGGTGGCCTTTATTTGCAATTTTTGGTGCACAACTATATTATATATGCAAGCAGCTTTTTAATTTTCAAACACAAAAAATATCTTCCTTCTCATACAGGCACCAACTTCTATTATATATAACTGAAATATTTTAAATCTGGTTGGCCATATTTATGTTTGGAGGCACCTATTTATAGGTTCAAACAAAACATGTTGGCACCTATTTAGAGCTATCTATTTTTTGAAACATACACTTAGATCCTTGGGTGAGCGAACTAACAAAGGAATTAGGTATTTAAATTTAGTAAAACTGCAGATTCATCCATGAGGATGTGAAGTGCATGTCTATGTGGGTGTTTTTGAATTTTTATTAAAACTAAAAACTCTCTGTTCTGCGTGTGCCTGTGAACATACCCACAAATTTTCTTTATAAAATCCATTGGCCCTCTCTGTTTGGTTAAGGCTTGCAATCTTGACTTCACCCTTTTTTTGAAAAGCTATTCTGTGGCACTCGACTGATAACTAGGATTTTTCTTAACCTTTTATTTCAAGCTGCTGGGCGTGCACCACTTCTGCAATTTGTTTTCTGCTGCATGTGAGGGATATGCCAGGATATTGTGCAGCAATTTAACTTAAAAATCAGCATCCTTTAATGTCAGTGTACACTTTGTACCGGTCACATAAACTGTTTTTCTCCTTCGAATGATGCCCATCAACATAGCTGCAAACTTCAATTGCGAACAAACTTGTTTCCTGCTTTATTGAACTTCCTGTCATTTCTTCATTCTTCTCATTTCTGAAAACCTCTGAAATCTCTTTCTACTTTTCTTGCATAAGACAGAAAAGAAGGCAACAAAACAACACCGGCTCATAGTACATAGGACAAACAAGACAAGGTTAGAAACATGACTTGCTGTTAGGGAAATGACAAAGTTTTAGCTTGAAACTTGACAGATGATGAAAAATTTCATATGGGTACAACAAGGTCCAATCTAATTATATCAATTGTCCGTTGTGCTACTGAGTATTAGGCTTCTAGTAATTGTAGTTTGTAACCTATTTGAGCGATGAGAAGTAGATGATATGAAAGAAATATTATTGAGAGAAGCATTTTTATGATGAAAAGAAAATGTAGAAGTCTTTACAAAAGTATGGGGAAAGGAAATCTTGAGGAGCCTTTAGCTAGCCAAAGATAAAAATGGGAAGGTGAGAAAAAAATATGGGCTTTGATTTTATGAGACGAATAGTCTAAATCATAGGGGAAACATATTATATATGTATACTAATATATGTTCATTATATACCAGAAATATGACAGCCCTCTCTCATTTTGTGGCACCTTTGTTTTCCCCAGCTTGTTTCTAGTTTCTTACTTTGTGCTGATTACAAAGACTTGGACCATTTAACGGCTTGTGAAGTACTTTTTTTTACCACTCTCTTTTTCCATTTTATTTATGATTTACAATAAGTCAGGTGTTTATCATATCTTCTTAGTCCTTGAAAGTTGAAGGATGCCATTGTACCATAGGAATTATACTTATTTTACAGAGTTGGCAATATTCAGTAGAATGATAGCAATGGATAATATTCATACACAATATTTGTATGTATATGTCTATGTCTATGTATATACTATATGTATATGTATATAGATATGTATATAGATACACATACACATACACATATGTATGTATATGCATATATATTCATATGTATGTATATATATATACACATACACATGTACATGTACATATACATATACACACATATGTATATATATGTATGTATAACTATTACATATACACATGTATGCATGTATATGTAGATACATGTGGATTATTTATATATATTTATAGATTATATATAGTCTAGACATGCATATACCGGTAACACATGTATATGCGTGTATACATATAAATATATATACACATATATACATATACATATACATATACATATACATACGTATACATATGCATGTATATGTATATGTATGTAGATACATACATTTACATACATATGTACGTATATGTATATGTATACCTGTTTATGTATATATATATGGATTATTCATATATAATTATAAATTATATATAGATGTACATATACAAGTATAATATATACATATTATATAGTTTTAAATTTAACAAATAATGTTATGCAAAATAATTATCAAGGCTATAGGAAAAAATGCTACGAACATAAGTGGTTGTAAAAGAGGTTTCCATATTGATAACCTTTGATATCTCATGGGATTTTACTCATATATCTATAAGCACAATAAACTTGATTTTTGTATATCTATGTGTGTATACATATAAATATATATACACATATATACATATACATATACATATGTATACATATGCATGTATATGTATATGTATGTAGATACATACATTTACATATACATATGTATGTATATGTGTACCTGTTTATGTATATATATATATATATATATATGGATTATTCATATATAATTATAAATTATATATAGAAGTACATATACAAGTATAATATATACATATTATATAGTTTTAAATTTAACAAATAATGTTATGCAAAATAATTATTAAGGCTATAGGAAAAAATGCTATGAACATAAGTGGTTGTAAAAGAGTTTTCGATATTGATAACCTTAGATATACAAAAATCAAGTTTTTTGTGCGCATAGATATATGAGTAAAATCCCATGAGCTATCAAATGTGGAACAGCTAGGTAGAATATCTATGTGTAGGTGTTTCAAGGCTTGAGTTGTTAATGTTGGATGCAAACAATCGATGGTTCAAATGCTTCAAAGTTTGACAACTTTTGTGAGTTACCTTGAGACATTTCAGTTTTTGGTGACAGAGGGAGGGTTATTTTGATAGGCACTACCATAATTATTAAATAATAAATATCCTTTATGATAGTTTTGAATATTTTCTAACTCTAGAAATCTACCTGTCTTAATCTTTTCATTTTTAAATCAATTAACTCTTGCCAACAGTGACTCTCAGGAATTGGTTATTGATTTGTAATCTGTAATTAATTTGGAGAGTTCACTACATATTTAATCAAAACAGATTCTATATTGCCTTAATGTAGGGAAATATTAAAAAAGAGGCCCCAAAAGTTTAGACAATAGTTGACAAGAGAAGATAACAATGCGATGAAGATATATCTAGAAGTAATGAGCATAAAGTATCGAAACGAATGAAAGATAACATTAATATGACATGAAGAAATGCAAATGGGAAAAACTCCAGAAGAGTGGGGTGTTTTCCCTCCTTAAGCCACTATCACATGAGCTGTTACAATGGTTATTTGCCTACAAATAGGCCTTTAAGGACTTTTCTTGCAAAAGGCAGCAATGCCCCACACCATACAAGCTCTTAGAATGCTTTTGGACTTCTCAAAATCTCTGCTACAACACCTTAAGACTTATGGGCTGAAGCGACATAGCTATAAGATTTTATAACCATTTTCTATCAAAAATCTGAGGAGTGACCAAGTACAATGACCTCTCTTGAAGGTTTTTAACAAAAATGAGTTGCAAGAAGAGTTGAAGAGGAATCCCAAGCATCCTTGTAACTGAAAAGGAATCTTTTTGACATGTTTCAAAGCCTTCACACCTTTCATCCCTGTTTTTCTTGTCTTCTGAGATGTCTTTAGCTGTGGTCAAGCCTGTTCTGCATGCCTAATTCTGACAGGGTCAGTTTTGACCACAGTTGAACTAGTGAGACGTTTTTGACTCCAGTCACCCTTATCATTATTGTCTCTTTTCTCTGTCAAATCCAGTCTTTTTGAGTAGTAAGGTATTTCAGTTCATCTTCCTTGGTTTTTTTTGATAGTCAGTTTCTGAATCTTAGTTTAGGTGTCAATTTCCAAGAATAAGCCTTCAAAGTTGTTTAGCATAAGGGGTTTAGCTTCAATGAGAACATTAACTGACCAAGTTAGTGAACTTAATTTATTTAATTGATTCGATTCCTGATCAATTGTTAGTTATAAGATTGGATAGAAGCTTTGGTTTCATCAGTGTCTCAGGGATAATAATTCTACCTAAAGGAGAGATAGTTTCAATTTGGAAAGAACAAAATTAGATCTTTTTAACATTACTTATTGTGAGTAGGATTTCATTAATTATAAGATCATAGTGTTATTATACTATCTCTATTCTGAGCGTGCAATTTGCATTAAATACTGATACCTATTTTCTCCCATTGCTTTTGTCTTTTGTCATTTATTCTCTCTGCTTTTTGCTTATTATTCTAGTACCATTTGTAATTGTACTTTATGGGACTCACATATGAATTTTACTTATCAGCATTCTATCTTAATGGATGGTGGGAAACTGTGGGTACAACAAGCATCTTCGTGGCAGCTGCTGCCACAGATTGGTTGGATGGTTATATTGCCCGCAGAGTATGCGGTCCATCCCCTTCTAGACAGTCGTCATGTACCCTCAGCTTTTGCCTTTTCTCTAAAACATCTATAATTCATTACCTGTTGTTTGTAAGAATGCAAATGTAAATGTTTTAATAGGATTTTTATCCAAGGGTAATGACAGTATCCACTATCCTGGGCACAATCTTTCCTGAGCCATAGTGATTGTGATGGATTGCAGACAAGATCGGGTTCAGCTTTTGGAGCATTCTTGGATCCAGTGGCTGATAAAGTAAGCTTGATTATATTTTCCTTGATAGGAGTTTTCTTATGTAAGCCAATTCATTTGTTGTTATTACTATCTTTTTTCTACTATAAAATTCAGGAAGTTAAAGGCTTTCAATGCTTGGTTTCATCTTCATGGTGCCACTAATTATTATTTTTATTTTAGTAATATTAAATAGATTAGATATTATATCATCAGTCTTTTCTCGGTATACCTTTCAAGTATGCTTTTGCTACAGTTATATTTGTAATCAGCTGTAATTGTAAATGTCATTTCATGGTCTGTAATTTTCACAATGCTTTACAAGTTAGGTTGAGGTTTTAACTATAAACCATGCCAGGCATGTTGCACTTAAGAGAAGACACTACTATAGGCATAGCATAACTTCAACAAGCCTTGTGATTTGTCTTGTTAAAGCTGAAAGGATGGGTAGTGCATGTGACACAAGGGAGTTGTTATTTTGAACGCATATGACCTTCTGTGAGATCTTTTCTATGATGCATGTTAGTGGTAAAATTGTTGGAGTCTCTGTGGCCTTTAGCATCTAGACATTGACAATTTCAGCCACTTTTTTCTCCTTTAATGCTTTTATGGATATACATGATTATGATCCTTTTCTCGTATATGTGGTGATGTATTGACACTAGAGATTGCATCTAGAATGGATGCCATGTGTGTAGTTCCCATAAAGATATTGTACTCACTTTCTAACTAAGAGCTTTGCCAAAGCTATGCTCACTTGTTCTTGCACTGATAACGATAGTAATGAGGGTTTCACTTAACAAGCAGGCACAAGAGCTCTTAGATTAAGGAGTGATCAGACCAAGTGTTTCTCAATGTGGTTAGCCACTTATATTCATGCTAAGGATGGAACTTGAGTACGAGAATAGACTTTCAGGCACTTAACAAATTAGCCATAAATAATCCATATCCATTATGAGGATTGTCAAATTATTGGATCAGCTGCAAGGATCCCGATGCTCAACCAAGTTGGGCAAATCCAGTTACCTTTTAAATCCAATCAAAGAAGACGACATGTAGGAAATGTTTAAATCCACACAAGGCTTGTCTGAATGGTTGGAGATGACTTTTGGATTATGTAGTAAATCACCAATGTTTGATCCTAGTGATTGAAGTTTCATGGATTTGTTTGGATTCTTTTGTCATTGTATACCTTAATAATGTTCTTGTGTTCAAAGAACATTAGAGGAAGACAGTGAACACCTGTAACAAGTGCTTGATACTGTACAAAAGAATCAGTTGCAGCTTTACTTACAGAACTGAGTTTTCCAAAAAATTACATCTTTATTTGGAACTATTTTTTGTAGATGAGTTGAAAATGTTTCAGCCAAGGTCAAGACTCCAAACTATCATAAAAAGGCCAAGATCAATAAACTTGATCGAGTTTCAAAAATTTATTGAAGTGTACAGATATCTTCTCAAGTTTATATCTCACTAGTGTTGCAGCTTCGTTGCATGCTTTTATCAAGGGAGGAGGGAAGTTTATTTGGACAAAGATAAATAAGAGAGCTTTCAATACCTTGAAGAAGAGAACTTGCAAGGAAACCTCTTTTTGACTTCCAAACATGCTTGTAATATCCTGGACTGGAATATTTCTAAATGTTTGCAAGTGTCATAACTACACAGACATGCTCTGGTACCACTGCAAAGACCCTAACACAAATTTTGTAGCCAAACATGCAGTATTTCTGATTTTGGTTTGTTGGCATTTTGTCAAACACTTTACATATAACTTAACACATATGATTTCTGAATGCCATGATTTAGAATAGCTATGACTATGAATTTAGATCATGAACCAATCACATAAACAACACAGTATTCAAAGATAATTGAGGGACATTTTGTTGAACAGTTTGCAACCTTCAATAGAGCTGGAAACAATTAAAATGAACAATGCAATTGTCTGTTCCAGAAATCAGAATTACAAAGGTGTAGAATTCTTAGTTTTCTAACCTCCAAAGATGTCAAGTACACTTGCAGTAGGTGCCAAGATGATGTAGCAATGTGAACAGCATTGGAAATGGCAGGTTTATTCCTCAACAATAGTGTTTATATTTTGAACCTATGCCACAAGGTTCAAATTCGAGTTTGAGTTCAGCAACAATAAAATTTGAATGAAGTTTGACAAGGGTAAAAAAAAATCGGCATTAAATTTGCCTTATACAAATTTATTTAAAAATAAATAAATAAGTAATATATCCACAAAATTATCAAAAAACATTATAAAAAGATGACACATTTATAAAATATAAACCATAAGAAATATGTGAAATCACGATTGCTAAGATATCTTTTTGTCAAAAAGGTACAATCAATAGTCAAAACTTTAGAACTTCAAAAAAGGTCCAAGTCATCAAGAGCACTTGGTTGAGATGATGTAGCATCATCATTAGTATCATTACCCTATTCATCATCAAAAAATGTTAGGCTCATCTGCAACTGACATTGCTATGTCTTCTGAAATTTGTTGTTGTGAAAAAGATGATGAGTCATTTGCTGATTTGTTCATGAACAATACTAAATTGTTGCGAATGTAGACAAGATCTTCCAAATTTCCAGACAACAACTTGTTCCTCTTTTTGGAATGGATGTGGTCAAAGTAACTCCAGTTACTTTCACAAGCTGATGAACTTGCTCCTTGACTCAATATTCAAATGACAAAGCATTATAGTTCAAGAGTTTGTGCTCCATAGGTCATCCACCATCCATAGCCAAGTACATCATCTCGTGCCATATCATATTTGGCTGCTGGCATTCCAAATATCCCTTCTACTCTCTTGTACTTCCAACATTGGTCTCTGATTAGAGCTGCAATTGTTGGATCTAGTTCAAACCTGCCAATGGCTTCTAAAAGCCCTGCCATAATTTCACAATCACTTTGTCTATCAATATGAAATAGCTTAGGCTCCAAATAGCAAGCTATTGCATGTAAAGGTGTGTGCATTATTTTCCATCTGGATTCAATTGTCTCCTATATCTCCATGTGCTCTGCTTCTACATTATTTAGTGCTTTTTGAATAGTTTCCTTACAATGGTCCATGCTTTCATAAAGCATGCCGAGGCAAGGTGTGTCACCATCAACCATACAAAGCACATAAACAATTAGCCCCACATATATTCAAAACCTTTGCTCCACTTTCCCAAAACCATTATTTAAAATTATTTGCTCTATGTTCTTCCCTTTAGGACCTTTAAAAAGCATTGAATTTTCCCACTCATTGGAACAAATAACAGATCTCAAAGCTGCTTTCTCTTCAACCACTCTTTTCAAAGTGATATAAAATGAAGCAAACCTTGTGTCACAAGGCCTCAACAACTCCCTAGATGCATGCTGCCTATAAAGACTCAATGTGAGATGATGATTTCTTATGAAATTTTCCATTGCTCTCCCTCTATGAATTGCTTCATGTATCCATGGGAACAAATATTAGATCTCAAAGCTGCCTTCTCTTCAACCACTCTTTTCAAAGTGATATAAAATGAAGGCCTCAACAACTCCCTAGATGCATGCTGCCTATAAAGACTCGATGTGAGATGATGAATTCTTATGAAATTTGCAATTGCTCTCCCTCTATGAATTGCTTCATGTATCCATGGGAATTTAGCCAAGCCATGAAGCAACAAATTTAGACAATGGGCTGCACATGGGCTCCAATATACTTGTGGGTGCTTTTCTACAATCAGCTTCCTAGGTCCCACACAATTTGCTGCACTATTAGTTATCACTTGAACCACATTTTCCATCCCCACTTCTAGAATTGCTTCCTCTAATATTTGAAAAATATACTTTGAAGTTTTCTTTTGGTTCATGGTGTCAATCACCTTCAAGAACACAATACCTTTAGGACAAGCTACCAAAACATTAATCAATGGCCTTTGACATATATCTGACCATCATCATTCAATATAGTGCAACTTGTTGCCTTCCAAGAGGCGTTGACCTCAACTAGTTTCTCAGTCACTATCTTTTGATCTCTGCAAAAGAGTTGTCTTGAAAGCCTCAGAAGATGGAGGTGTGTACTCTTTGCCAAACTTTGCAACTTTCTGAATTACATTATAAAAATGTGGATTTCTTGCTACATTGAATGGAATAGCACTTGAATAAAACAATTTAGCTAATGCATCATCCACCTACTGTTTCTCTGTTGGTTTCCAAAAGTTGTTCATTTTCCACTCTCTTTTGATACACCTGTGGCCTTGGGTAAGTTGGAAGAGAAAGACGTAATAGATGTGAATCTAGACACATCCTCTTCAATTCTTTGTTTTTTTATGTGTTCCTCATCTTCCCTACAATTGAAAAGGATTGTTCTTTCTGTAAAGTAACTCTAATTTTTGGAGTCACACCTGGACATGCAGTAACACCTCCTTCTGGACCCCTTGCAACACCAAGTAAATGGTACATTGCCCTTGTTAAATTTCCAATAAAAGGTTTCCGACCATTGTGGGTCACATATTTCCATGCCTCAATAGTTGATTTTTTGGGAGCCATTAAATTACAATCTGCATGTTTCAAGAGAGAAATAACATTTAATATTTAAAACTCATTTTTATTTTAAAAAACATTAAAACATAATATATAATTTTTTATTTTTCTCTAGAAAACAAAATATATAAATTTTTTATTACCAAAAAATAAAATAAAACAATAGCTATTTTAAAAAAACATTAAAACAAATATATAATTTTTTTATTTTAACTCAAAAATCAAAATTAAAATACTAAATTCTATTTTAAAAGCATAAAAATAAAAATATTTTTATTTTTAACTTTTATAACAAAATAAAAACACTAAACTTTATTTTTGAAAGCATAAAGTAAAAATATAATAAATTTTTATTTTAACTTTGAAAAACAAAATAAAAAATACCAAATTTAATTCTGTATAAAAAACATATTATTAATAAGTAAATTAGAATAATAGTAAATTTAAATATATTAAATCACTTCTTAAATATAATTTAATATAAATAAAATAATATTTTATTTTCTGCATGTTAACCCCAAGCCATTATTAAAATGATTTGTTAAAATATTGATTTTTTAATATTAATTTTAAATTTAATATAAATAAAATAATAAAATAACAAAATATAAAATCATTGTTTGAAATTTTATAAAATGTAAGACTTAAAAGGAAAACCTAAAAGGAAATCCTAAAGTTAAACTACAAATGTGGCGGCCGCCTACCTTGGAGACTCCTAGTGAGTAGAGATGGATGAAAATTTGGAGATGCAAGTTTGTGTAGAGGTCACAACAAAAATTTGGCGATCTAGGTTTGTACAAAGCTCATGACATAGGGTGATGTAGGTTTGAAAATTCCCTTGGAAAAGACAGATGTTGAACTGTGGAAATGACAACAGTGAATACGATTGTTCTCACCCTCTTCCACATATTTTCCAGCCTTCTTGTCATGAAATACAAACTAGTGCCTTCAGACCTTGGTCCTCTATCACACGACAAAAGATGTGACCTAGTTGCCAGTGACAAAAAATCTGTCTTCAACAAATATATTGTGTTTCATGAGGTTGTGGCATTATTTATTAAAAAAAACCCTAAAAAAATGCTTTATGAAAATATTTTTTCATAAAACTCAAGTCGCCTCTTTTTCGTACGAATTTTAATGAATTCCATCAATTTTTAATAAGTTTGCTAAATTTTGAACTTGAAGCCGAAAATTTGGCAAACTCTGTGACATAGTTTGAAACACCTCCAAAATGCTTGTCAACATTGAATAATGGTGAGGTGCTATTAAAGTTGATAAGAGCCTGTTGCTTATTGAAATTTGACTAAGTCTGAAAAATTATAGGATTCTCATGACTAGAATTTTCATTGCAACTCTTAGAGATCCAAAACCATTCTCAAACATCTTTAAACTATATATATAAAATATAACTTAAAGTATAAGGAAGCAAATGTCCATATGTAAATGCCACTTATACTTAAGTGTTTATTTCATGTACAACCCTGAATGATATGACCAACAAATTAGTACAGATCCAACGGGTACATTTACAACCTTTCTTAACTTGCAACGCCTTACCTCAATGAATGTGGCGATCAGCAATGAACTCATCCAAACTTCCACAACTTCAAAAACGAATCTTCCATATGCTCACACCCAACAATGAAATGTACTCAATCTCAGCAAATGCCCAAGAATCAACAGCTGTCATTCACTAATGGTAGTGGTTGGTAAATATGAAATGGAAAATCCTCACACCCAACAATGAATAATGTCTTCTTCAACCAAAAGCCTCTACATGGTGTCCCATAGTCAGCACCTGACACTACTTGTGGGTGGCACCAAGGATTATAGCAAATGAATATATTTTCCACCCACAAATCGGAGAATCAATAATTTATTGTTTACCTACACATCTCCAATAAATTACTTCAACAATTATGCCTAATTGTGAATCTTGTGTGAATCCACCTTTGAATTCTTTCTGCACACACTGCAACTCTAAATGAATCTAATGAATCACACAGTATTGGTTAGGGAGTAATCTTTCACCATTGAAACCAATCTCACCTTTGGGTTTTGTCTAAGGTGGAGGAGATGAACAACGTTCAACCTCACAGAGAAAATAGAGTAAAATGAAATATTCTGAGTCCTCTTCTTCTCTTCCAATTTCCCTTTTATAAACATTTTTGGAACTTTACAGAAATCATAATTTAAAATCACCTTTTAATAATAATCCTTCAGCTCCATAAAAGTGACTTTATTTTATTTTTTACTTTTTCCTTAAGTCACCTTTATAACTAATTAATTCACCCTTTGACAACTTAAATATTTAGTTATTTAATGTTTTAATTATTTTCCATACATCTGCCCAAAGCTGCAAAAATATAAAAATAGCCCAAAAGTAAATTTTGATTTCGTCAACATACTCTGAAGCTCACTGAAAATCCAACTTAATGAAATTAATACTTTTTTAAAATAGAATACTTCTCCAAGAAGTGTGGAAAGCACCCGGAATGTCTAAACTGCTCCTGGAAAGAATCGATGGATTCAACTTGATCTCTTGAACACAATGGCACTATTTGAAATCCATTCCAGAATGATTGGCACTTTCTAAGAAAGTTGGAGCTTCCAAAGACGTTGGAAAGGTAATAAAAAAGGTGACATTACAATGTTAAATTATTTTGAACTTGATGCAGATGCTTCAGGCTATGCTGTTGGAGTTGTTTTAAGGCAGGAATGCAGACAAATTACCAATCCTAAGAGGCATTTACTACAACTTTTGTAAACTGCCCAACTTATGACAGCTTAATGTATTGAATGAATAAACAATATGGCAGTGGGTTGCTGTCAATGTCTCTAGAAGTTTCTTTTCTTACTATTTTAGCTGCAGGTGTCAACCAATAAATAAATCAAAATGCAATATGAGTAGGATTTTGGTTCAATCATAGCAACATTGCAGCAGGTGGAGTTGAAGTCTATTTTTTTCTTTCTTAATAAAGTACTTTTCTAAGCTACTGGATACTGTCATATCTGTATCCGCATATATGTATACTGAACATGGCTATTTCCTGATTTATATCCAATATACCAATCTTTTGGCCAGCTGGATGTGTCATGGATATGGCAGCGTAGTGCAGTATCTTGATTGGCATAACCCTATTAAGATTATATCTTGGTCTCATCAAATCAGTGAATCACTAATTTCAAATTTGGTATTTTTAAGTAAAACAAAAGCACTTGCTCACCATATCAAGTCACTAATCTAGAATGTCTGCTTATGGTGGCTGAAGAACAAAAGGTCTTTGCATGATGGAATTAAATATTTCTCAAGCTAAGTTAAATTGGAACCCAGTGATTTGGCATGGTACTTGATGAAGCCATGTTGTCATGCTACACATTGAACTTCCAAACCCTTCATAGGCAATGGAAATGCAAAATGGACAAAGGGGAATAAATTGTCCATTTGTTTAAAATTATTTTTACTGAATTGGCCAGAAAAAACAACATTTCCAAGTATGAGTTGTACTGCAGTTGGATATGAATCTGAAACGCCTGTGGAATTAGGTAGGGTTCAGTTTGAGCGGTCAGAATTGTTTGGAAATGTTGCATTGCATACCTAGGCAATTTTGGCATGGATGTGGCAAATCTCAACTGATTCTAGATTGTTGGGCAAATTTTTCAAGGCAATTTTTTTTGACTTTTTAATTGGTGAAACCCTAAAGGACTCTATGCAAAGCATGGCAAAGCCCAATTGCATCAAGAAAACCAGAAAGGCAGTGAATAGGAGGTACATGTTCATTGTGTACAAAGTGGCTGTGAGCTGCTTGGAGGGAAGCCTATTGCAGAAAAGATGGAGAACTTGGTGTTAGAGCCCAACACCTATTGGAGATAGGCCACCTCCATTGTTGTGCACCCATAGTTGGTCACAATGATTTGAACACTAGATGTACTGGATCAATTGTGGGATGGGAAAAGTAAGACTCACACAAAGATTCGTCTTGGGTGGATTTGGTGGAATGGGAATGAAAACCTTGTAGCCTTTTAGATCTGTAGGATGTCTTGTGGGTTGGGGAAGTTAGACTCAAAATAAATAAAAAACAATGATTTGCAGATTGCTGTGCAGGTCGTAGATTAAGGCTTTGCAAAGAAGCTGATGATTCTTTGTAATGTCCCTTGTTGGAATATCTCTATATTTTGCCCTAAAACCAAAATTCCAATTAAAATAAGAGATGCAATGTATTTAAGAATAATGAAATTACCAATTAAATTGTCCTTGTAAGATAAATCTTTGTTTAGGTCCTGCACACAATATTAGTCACTAGAAATTGACATTAAATCATAAGCCTTGATATATATATATATATATATATATATTACTAATCATTAGTAAGCATCATGATACCCATGTACATTAGTCACATCAAAAATCTAATTAAGGCAATAGCCATTCCAATGTGGATTCCCATAATAATCTTATTAGGAATGTTGAAATGCTTGCAAACCGCAGTCTCAAGGTTGGCTGCTGTTGTACTGCGAAAGCATGGAAGGTGGGTTGCCCTTGCATCCTTCAGTTCACCTTGGAGGCTGGTCGCTCTCCTTGATCAAGCCCAAGGGCATGGAAGGCCGGTCTTCCATTCCACCCCCCGGCCCACGAGCATGGAAGGCCAGTCTTCCATTCCATCTCGGGGTGGCCTACTTGATAAGAGCATGAAGGCAGGTCTTCCTTCACCTCTCGTGAACCCGAAAGGTTGATCAGCCTTCCTATTTGCAATCCATTTCTCTAAATTCAAAATAGATTATTATACGAATCCCTTATCACATATAATAAAGAGAAGCATGTAGATTATTCACAAAGATCATTGACTTGGAGAGTACTCGACAAAACTTGGCACATTAAAAAACACTTAAATTTTTTGAAAAAATAATAAACTATATGCGAAATATAGCTACAAAATGAATCAAATGAGTTTGGGGGGTTTGGGGGAACACCCCTAGTGGGGTGCAGGGGTTTGGGAGCAGTGCCTCTCATGGGGGTCTAGGGGCAACACCCCCAGTGGGGTCGATCGCGAGGTTTGGGGGCAGCGCCATTGGCGCATTCCTTGTTGCTATACAGGGCAGGGTCGAGAGGCAGCGCCCTCGCCACCAAGCCCAAATTAAGGCCTTTGAAATCACACAAAACTTCATCCTGCACAGAATTTTCACAACTTTATCAATTAAGGGAGAAATTAGGTATTTGACACATTTTTGTTAAAATTATTTGCTCTCCAACTGCTGTAAATGTGAAGTCGCCCAAATCCTCCAGAAATCTCAGTCCAAATCAATCAGAAATTGCAGTCCAAATTGCAGTGTATCTGTAGGGTCGACTGCAGGGTTTTTATAGGCCCAAATCACGCCAAAAAAGCGTCATAATCGTGTCATAATTGCGCCAAAAATCGTGTGAGAAATGTGTTTCTCAAACCCATGTCAGAACTGGTGAGTTTTTTGGAGAAATCTGAGGGTTTTAGGCAAGTTTTCGGCCACAACTCAGCGGGTTTGGACCTCTGCTGAGCCCTGAGTAAACCCGCAAGTCACTCATAGAGGGCCTACAACCTGCGAGTACTCGCCAGGTTTTCCTACCATGCATTTAAATACTCTCGCTCTCTCTCTCCCTCTCTCTCTCTCTCTCATCTGTTTTCATATCCAAGGTTTGTTCAGTGCACCATTTTTTGATGATACTACAATGTGTTAGATCATCTGTTTTCTTCTAAAGCTGGGATGTTTAATCTCTTAAAGATAAAAATGCTTTAATTGTATCTGCAAGGCTCAGAAGCTCTAAACAAAGAGTCTGCTTAAGATAAATATTTTGAAGGTAGTTTATCCTACTTGTTAGAAAATCTCTCTACAGTTTTTTTCTTTTCAATGCAAAATGAACCTCCTCTTTGTTACAAGAGTGCAAGTTGGATATTTGAAAAAAATGAGTGAATTGTTCTTGACAGTCAGAGTTTATGTTGATTGAAAACAATTTTTGAGATGCTTAGCCTGGCACTGAGTAGAGAAACTCATGATGACAAATGCAAGTTTAGTTTGTACTTGTGGAGGCAGTCTACAAGCTAAACTGGATAAATGCAGTTAGTTTTATGTAGCTCCTAGTCATCTTCAAACATTTTAATTTGAAAGAGTTTAATAATATTCGGGGTATGGGGTCAATGTACAATGACCCAAACCTTTAAAGTATAGATTTTTTAATTTTAGAAGCAGAGAATGAGAAAAAATAAAAACCTGCTCTTTCTATTTTGAATTTTTTGCTTCTGAATTTGCATACAATATTCACTAGTATTGTATATCTTCATGAATCTAAGCTGTATCTAAAAAACACTGCACATAGTACTTGAATAAAATTTAATTTCTGGCTGTATATCTATTTGGGTTGCAAAGTTTATAATCTAACTAAGTTAAGTTCATTGCAGCTTATTGTTGCCACAACTTTAGTGTTATTGTGTACAAGGCCTGTTGAAATGATGTGGATTGGACAAGCTCCATGGTTATTGCCTGTGCCTGCCATTGCTATAATTGGTCGAGAGGTACTCCTTGGTTCTTTTCTTTTGTTGCTTTTATGGGTGAAAGAGTAGGTGCCGTATTTGTATAAGATTATGCTGGGTGCAACTGTTATGTTCTTAAATAGTTAGTAATGGAATGGTTAATAAATTCACACTTGTTTATCTTTTCTTTTTCATAAAGACACTGGTAAGATTTTATGCCTTCTGGCAAGCAAGTTGACACAGATGGGTATTCTCCTTACTGTTTGTTATATTTACTATTTATGGCTAGGTAGGTTATTTTATTTTCTAGTCCACCATGTAAGTGCATTGAAAAATTGACACATTCCTAAAATTGACAATGGAAATCTGTATTATAAATCAATTTCAGCACCCAGGGAGACAAAAGATGTCCTGTATAAAATGTCCAACATTCTCCTGTCCATTGAAAATCATGTTATTTGATTTGAAGTGCCGGATAATTCAAGTACAATAGTAAGGTAAGGTCCTTGTGTTACAAATATTTTTTTTTCTATGGCAGGGGGTTCAGTCCATCCTTTCATGTGTCCAGATTCCTTCAGTATGTGGGTCCAAGGAGATTAGGTGTATTTGTCCACAAGAAATAGTTTTTTTAATTGTCTTTTTTAGGTCACGAATCTGATTTAGGGTTGGAAGCAAAGCCAACTGATAGGTTATTGGATTAATCACTTTGGGTACTTAAAAAGGTCCTACATGTCGCAATCCTAATTTTGCTTCTTTTCCACATGAAATAAAAATTCTTGTGTGGTTTGACCTTCATGAAAGTTGTCTCCCACACTGAAACTTCTAGGAGTCTTGTTTCTATTTGCATAACTTTCTTACCTGTCAATGCTTCTTTCAAGCAATATCTAGTCAATTTGACATGTTTTTCCATTTCTTTCAGCATTCATGTTCTACACAACTCTATCTTCTAAATTATCCCAATTTAGAGGAGTGCAACACTAATGTCTATATAAAGCTTCAAATGGTGCCATCCCTAATGCAAACTGGTAGGAGTTGTTATAAGCAAACCCTACTAAAGGTAAATACTCCTCCAATTTGGATTTCTGATCCATACAATACACCTTCAACAAATTCTCTACAATCAGATTTACCCTTTCAGTTTGCCCATCTGTCTTGGGATGATAATCAGTAGTAAAATTAAGCTGAGTTCCCAAAGCTGTTTGAAGAGTAATCTAAAATCTAGAAATAAACTTGGTATCTCTATTAGAAATGATTTTCTCGGGAACACCATGTAATCTGAAAATTAATCTGACAAATCTTTTTGCCAAAAGGGGTGAATCATCTATCAAATTACCAGCAATAAAATATTTTACCTCAGTTTATCAACGACTACTTAAATTGTATTATGACTAGGATCAAAGGTAAAATCCATACTAATGATTTGCTACTTTTGCTCAAGAATATCATGAGGATATAATAATCCTGCTTTTATCCATTGGCACTACAAAACACATATCTACAAAAAGAGTTAATGCCCCTTTTCATACATGACCAAGAGAACAACTTTGTAAGGTTTGAATGATAGTTCCACTGAGTTTCTTGATGAGGAGATGGGGGGATGAGGGGATGAGTTTCGGAGATGGGGGGACCGAGGGCCTAAGTTTGGGGATGGCGGTGTGGGGGTGGTGGGCTAGTGGTGCATATATATATAGTACTTGAAAAATTAGTTATAAAAAGATGTGTGAGGAAAAAGTATAAGAATTACAAATGAAACTTTCACATATTGAGTAAAGTTCAAAGTACTAAACATAAAAAACATGGCAATGATTACATTGAACATTAACAATGGTGGGTGGAGGTTTGGGAGCAAATCCCTTGTAGGGTTGAAGGGCAGCACCCCTCATGGGGGTAAAGGGGTCAAGGGGCAATGCGCCTGTGGGGGCAGCACCCCTTGTGAGGTCCTTGTCGCGATGTAGGGTGAGGTTGAGGGGTAGAGCCCCCACCACCAAGCACAAATTAATGCCTTCAAAACCTCAAAAATCTTCATGGTGAATGTCATTTTCACCATTCTATCACTTATTTTTTGCAACACCAAGTCCTTAGTATTTTGAAACTTAGGAGTGTTTTGAAATGAGGCGTAGAAGTTAGATGCCTATTTATAAGTTTTTTGTGAGTGATTAGGGGTTGGGTGTAGCCCATTGATCATTAGGGTTAGGGTTTGTAGCATGCAAACCAAGAATGCTTTTTGATTTTTAAAAAAATATTGAATTATATATTTTATTGCCATGGGAGACATTGGAAGTCCCTAGGATGGATGGGAGACTCCTTGAAGTCCCTTAGATGTCTTGTGGACGTAAATTCTACGTTGAAGTCCGATTGATCAATCTCTATCAAATGCATATCCTTCATAAATATGATCACTAGGGTGTACCTCTAAAGTATGTTATCACTAGGGTGTACCTCTAAAGTTACACTTAAGAATCATTATTTTGTTGTGACAATACCTATTGCTTAAAAGTTGTTCTTGTAGTTACTATGGCTGGAATATGCCTTCTACTCAAGGCATTGACTACCTTATTTTTCTTCTCCTTGATATACTTAATTTCAAAATCATATTCACAAAAAAATTCCAACCACCTTTACCATTTTGCATTAAGATTGGGGTGGGTAAATATCTATTTCAATCCAAGATGGTCTATTTTCAATTCAAATGGCTTTCCTAAAAGAAAGTGTCCATTTTTGGAAAGCATGCACAATGTTTGGTATATCTACAACTCCCTCATTTCACATCAAATCTCCAGTAAGGTCATTTATAGAAGTATGTAACCACTATAAGTTCTCTATTAGGATCCAATACCCTTAAAATAGTTCTTAGTTTCTCTTTTGACACTTGAAAAGCTATATCATACTATTCAGTCCAAATTGGGCTATACTAGTCCATTACATTCTACTGCTTTTTTGATTGATGAAAGTAATATTCCTTCAACATGTTCTTGTTTCTTTTGTTCTTCCACATCTTTTTTATTGCTTCCCAATTGCACAAAACAGAATTGTGTAAGGTATTGTTTCTCCTATTCTACCATCATGTCTAGCAGATCTTTTGTTATTGTGTCCTGGTGGCACAAATAGAATTGTGTAGAGTATCTGTCAAGGCTTGGGGACTTGTTAGGGAAATTGAGAAAGCAATTCTATAATCTTCTCTTCATGGATTGGTTGTTATATGATGGTACTATCTGCATCTTTCAGGATGCAAGGGATGTTTGACACAAGCTGAGCTTGCGTTTCCTCTCTTTGTATCTATATTAGTCATTGTTGGAAAAAGTTAGTTGCATGTTACTTTTTTCATTTTAAGAGTTATTTCATAGTTATTTTATTTTACTTTATAACTATTTAAGAATTATATTATTGTTATTTACTTATGAATTATTTTATTTTATTTTATTTACATAAGTTATTTTTTAGTTTTAATTTTTGAAAAAATATATCAGTTGTGTTTTAGTTTTTATGTACATGGTCATGACATGACACTCTGTGTCTTGTTGCCATCGTAGAACACCTCTCGACATAAAAAAACCTGAGGTGTGTGTAAGTGTGTAATGTCCCCTTCCAAGGAGTAGTTGGAGTTGACCACTTAGCTTATCTTATTGCCGTAGGCTGTAGTCAGTCAATAAGGGAATAAATTAAATTAATTATCATAAGTTGTCTAATAAAGTAAATTTTTTATGGATAACTTATTCTAATTAATTTATTAAAGTGACTTAAGTGAAAACTTCAAAGAAATATTAAAAGGGTCACTTTATTATTTGAACTTAATGAATTATTAAAAGGTGGGAATTTGAAAAGGCCTTTAGGAAAGTTCCTTGGGTTTAATAAAATAAGATTTTGGAGCTCATTTTTTCATTCTTGATTTTGTTTTCTATAGTGGATTTTGAGAGCTTCTTGTGGAGCAAAACTCTAGGACGGAAACCCCAGGGAAATCACTTTTGGTAGTGAAAGACCTACCTTAGTTGCTTATATGTGGAATCGCATAGATTTTGCATTTGGATTCATCGACTGGAGATTTTCAAGATTTGCAAAGTCTTGTTCCAAGGAAAATTTCAGAGATATATATAGAGTTATTTGCAAAGGTGGAAATAAGGTAATATCTATATTGTATTTGCTGCAGTCATCACAGCCTATTTCATTCATAATTGATTGGTACCCAGCCGTACTATATTTTGTGGAGCTGTACTATATTTTTGTGGAGCCGTACAATTTTAGAATGGGTCGATAAAGATTATTAAGGCTTTCTTTGCCTTAACAAACCTAATAGCAGCTCTATAAAGAGCCGTACACTTCAAGAGGTGCCGCAGTCATTAATAGGAGTGATGTATCATTTAGTAATGTCTATGAAGGGTGACGTGGACTCCAGAAAAGACAAAGTCTGAAGGAAAAAGGGGGCAAAACAAGAATTGAAGACTTAGGAAAGTCCATTGCAGCTATAAAGAAGGTTCTAAGTCAGCAGCTAGGAGAATTGATGAATCACCATCCATACTAGCAGCTGTACCGTTAGTAAAAGCTGATACCACACTCAAATCTGTGTTGTACTGGAGTTGGGAGCTGCTACAGGTCAGCAAACATTAATTAATAAATTTTGAGTGTTAAATTGAAATTTATGTACTGTCAAGAATTTCCTGTGTAAGGTAAATGAAAAGAGATTATCTGTGGCTACATCAAGTTTAATATTTGCATTAATAATGCTGTTTGCATTTTATGTCCTTGGGAAATTACTGCTTTGAAATTTATTTACAAACTCTTTCAAAACAAGTGGAAACTCTGTAAGAAAAGCTTGATGCAAAACTGTTTGACGAAATGTCTGAGCAATGAAACAATGAAAACCTGAATTTTTTTTTGTATAAATCTGGTCCGGGATATTACAAGTGATTGGCAAATGGGTGGAAGGGGTAGGATGGAGAGGGTGATTACCTAAGTAGACAGCAATCATACAGGCACAATGTTGTCCATAAACACTAGGTCTAGTTCAGTTTGTTGGATTGCACTGCTAGTGATCAATATTACAAGAACAATGCATCAAACTTAGAACTAAGCACAATGAATTCTAGAGCGAAGTAGGAGGAAAATGACATCTAACTTACAATATTCTAATTAAGCTAGCCTGTAATTTTTTATCTGAAGCAACAAGCTTACAAAAAACTAAGCTAATAGCATAAAAGGAAGAAATTTTGTTCTTGCATAGCATAGAGTCCTCATTGATGGCTTTAAAGTTTAAGAGAAGCATTTGTAAAGGTGACTTACCTTGGTCCAAGCACTCCTAGCTATTGTGATAGTGTTGAAGGAAGAAAGAGCTGCAATCTGAGAAGACTTGTAGAAGCCCCTTGTATCTTTTTCTTAGCTAGCTTTGCAGAATGGCCTGAGGGAGAGGATGAACATTGGTGTAGGAATTTACTGCAACCAATGAGAGCACAATTGGAGTTGAATATATTAGTGGTAGAAATTCCAGCAGCATTTAGGTAAGGTAATCCAAAGTTAATGGATAGTAGAGGGTGATGATATAGGCAACAAAATGCCTAAAGTAGCTATATGTGGCCAGTAGGCCGTCTCCAACAGTTATACATGGCTTTGTGTGGTTTTGTAATATAAGACCCCTGATTTTTTTTTTCCAGTTTCCTGATATCACTGATATGCTGATTGTTTTCACTGTTATGCTGTTTGTGTTTGTTTGATGGTGTTTTTTGCATGAGTTTATGATGCCATTCATTGATTCAACATTCCAAATAGATAGATAACTTATATGCAGAAAATAACATTTAGAAACTAGCTAGCAATGATAACTTTCAGATTTGGCATTGCTCAGAAAATTGTATCAGAAATATATCAGTCTTTAACAAGCTCATTACAACTCAGAAATAATGTATTTTCAGACCTGGAAATTGTTTGCTAACAGCCAAACTTGAACCTCAAACCTCCAATGAACTGAAAGACCAGCTGAGATGCCACGTCCCCTTCTTACCACGCCTAGCACCAATGAAAAACAAGCCCAGATTGCTATGAGAAAGCCTATACATCAGCAGGCTTCAAACTTTGATATCACCCACAAATGGCGCCACCTGGGAGAGGTTGACCTGGCCTAAAAATTCAGTTTTAGCTCAGTAAAATATTGCAGATATATGCTCTTGGTTGCTTAGGCTAGGAGAATCCAAATATCCAATACCCAGAATGCAATCTCGAACCAATAAGGAGTTATGATCAAATAACCGAGTTCAAACCCTGTTAATAAAGTGCCCAGAAACTTCTGAAAACTCCTCAAAAACACTTTTAAAATCACACCAAAAAGAAGCTACGCTACTGCAAGCCAAAACCCAAACACTAAACATCAGAAGTATTCAAAAATCTTCATGTCTCTTGACTGAAATTGTTAATCTTAAAGCTCTAAAGTGATCCTTGGATGGAACCACACCCAACCAGCTAGGGTAGGTTTTTCACTACCAAAACGAGCCTCTAAATGCCAAGGGTTTTCGTCCTCAACACCTGTTTACAGACCTCTGGAATGATTCCTACAACATCTCCTTATGCAACCATTTTCAACATGACCAAATGAGAGCCAAAACTCATATTTATAAAGTGAGGGAAGGATTAGGGCAACTTGCATTTGAGTTTGAATAAATTTCCCTTTCATTTCACTTTATGAAATGACATGAAATTACCCCAAAAGGGGCGTCGAATTTTAGGCGTCCAACTTTTTGTCTCTAAAATTCCACTTTTGATTTTTTAATTTAAAATTGACATTAAGCCCAAACTAAGCGTCCCACCTTATGAAGCATAACATTAGCCTTTAAAAAATGATAAATAAACCTCTCTTCTAGGCATCCACTTGAAATACATGGCCCCTCTTTTTAAACAATGTTGTGCAACTAGTCCAATGGGTCTGCTCATAAGAAAACTATTTTTCCTTATTCAGCTTTCTAAAACAACGTTAAGTTATCTCGTTAGGCACCAAGGTATTTTTTGATAACCACCTATCCCCTTACTTAAGTTATAAAGTTATTTTATTAAAATAACTTAAGTGATTGATAAAAGACAAATATTACATAATCCAACTTTTAGGCTCTACAACGCCACCATAGAAATAACACTTTTGAGAACACTTTGAGCCTGAGACTAGTTTCTCGAACTAGACTTACTATTAATAGCAATTGCTAAAAATAGTAAGTACTCTCCAAATGTCAAACTGACACAAAACATAAAGCTCATTGGATAATTCCACACATTGCCCAAACAAGAAAACCCTACAGTGGACTATCGCCAGGACCAGTTATTAAATATAGTACTTACTAAGAATAGTAAGTGAGTTAGAACCGAACTAGCCGAAAGGACATAAAAAATGGGGACATTACAATCTGCCCTTCCCAAAGATTGCTTGTCCTCAAGCAATGCCAGTACAACCCTGCAACCAACAATTTGATCCATTGGGTCCAACAATGATCCCAGGGTCCCAAGTAAACCTAGGAGATTTGTAGCATCATCTGCTCACAACACTGTCTTGTGGGGTACCAACACAAGAGACCTCTTGAAAACCTCCTGTAATAAATGTAATCAAATACTGCATAGACTCGATCAACTCCTCAAAAGAATGCCCCTCGAGAGCATCGAATTGATTTGCCATAGGAGTAAGCTCTAGAAAATTAATACTACCTCTCTCATCCCAAATGGTAGCTGAACCACAACACAATGTGATCCTCGGGTTCCAAGTTAGTCTCAGAAAGGAACCACCATGTTGACGCTGTGCCACACTAATCATAACTGTCAAACAAACGTGCCCAAGCTGCACTCCCCTATCTTGAACCCTCAAAGTGTAAAAGTCATCAAAGTTCATACTGAAATACCTGAAAGGATCGAAGCCACCATGAAATATATCCTGCCAAGGCAACTCAGAGTAGATTGCGTTAACAAACTCACTGCCAATCACAATCCTAGGCAGCATATAAAACACCTTGCTCAACCATAAGAAATAAACCCCGGCGTAACACCTCATGATGCCCCAAATATGAAGCAAGTCAATCTTTGCCATAACTTTGAAATCAACCAACCAAGAAATGCCTCTGCTGTTGCAAACCGAAATCATAACATCAACACTCAATCCCCAAAGTGTCAAAAGAATGGTTCCAAACACATCAACACACCCAAACCATTGCAATCATTAAGACATCATCTGAAATACTGCATATCATCTCCATGAAGTAATTGTAGTGAGTGTCACTCACCAGAGTGGAAACAACAAATGGGTAAACTGTGTTTAGAAGAACACTCACTCACAGCCAATTGTCCCAAAGCTTGCCCAAACTCTAAAACAGTCAGCTCATTAAAATATATCATCATAAACAACAAAAGACAGTGAGGGCAGTGGTATTCAAACTGAAATCCCATTGAAAACATATGAGAGATGAGTATGGAGGTAGCAACAAAATCATCTTCTAGTATCAAATCATCACTGCCATCCAGGCTCAACTATGAATTGCCCAACCGTTGAACTGAAGAAACCATCCAACTCATTTGCGGATCTAAACCGAAGTAATGTACCAGCTGATCCGAAAGTGGGCAGCGGTACTAATACAGGAACTTGACCCACTACAATTTTGAGACAACTCCTCATGATTGGAAACTACACCTAGGTCCCAAACCTTACTATTTTTGCCCAAAGCAATGCTACAACTAGGAGTAATCCCATCATCCAACTCAAAAAGCGGATTGTCTGATGACATATCAGCATCTACCTCAAACAAAGGATTATCAATAAACTGAAGGTTATCCTCAACTCCCGAATCAAACCAATCCTCTTGCTGATCCGAAGTCCTATTTTCTAATTTTTTTGGACAATTTGCAAGATTATACTCCTCCTGGATGAGATTAAACTCCATCATTACCTGTTTGATCTCCTTTGCCCTTTCTCTACCTTCTTTCTCCTTAAATTGTTGAGTCTCATAGAGCTGATCTTTTGCTTCAAGAAGTGCCTCTTGGGCACTTTCCAAAGCAAGCTTTGTGGAATTAAGCTCAACGGTGAGCCCACTAACCTCCTCCCTTAACTGCTTAGACATAGACAAGGTTTGATCTGCAAACTTGGTGGTTATATCTCTATCATGCATCATGTGTAAGTAAGCTGTTTTAAATTTTTCCATAGAGCTTTTCAATATATGTAAATCAGAAAATGAAATATTAAGCTCACTTTGTCCTATAGATGCATTTTGAATTAAATTTTCCACATGCATATGTTTGCTGTTCAAACTAAATAAAATGTGCACCTCATTTTCAGTGGATACCAAGAGTTGTCTTTTCCAATCATGATCAAGCAAAAATGATGAATTGCTGTTATGTGGCATATAAAAATCAGAAATCAATTCACACTTGTCATCAAAGTTTCCATGGCTGTCCCAAATCTCTTGTGCCTCTTCTTCAAAGCTTGCCTCATCTTCGTCACTAAGCCTCCGATCAAAATTAGCCTTAAGCAGAAACATTTCTGATTTGTCTTCAAGATCATGCCTCTCAAAATCAATTCCCTCTAAGGCATCCTTTTTACATTCTTTATGCTCTAAGGTTGGGTTAGTAGCTTGGTTAGAAGAAGATTCCTCCCAAACTGATTCTTTATCATACTTTGGTCCCCAAACACCTGGATCCCATGGTCCTATGAGTTGATGCTTTCTTTTTGAAAGAGTATGCTCAATGTATGTCTCCTGAGTGGTTGTTCCCCAAATCACTTGAGTCTCTCCCTTATCATCCCTAATAGTGGACTGTGAATCCAAATCAACCAAGCGACAAGGTCTCTTCTCACAGTCAACTACCTGCAATGTGAAATCAGATTCCTTTTCAAAATTGAAAACATCACTATTGATGCCATCCTCCATGCATGGCTCTTGGGATGAAGTAAGGTCATCATTACAAACAAAAAGAAATTCATCCCAATGTGGATCCTTGTCATACTTAGGTGCCAACACACCCGGATCCCATGTGTAGAAAGGCTGATCACTTTGTTTAGAGAATAAGTGTCCACTGTGCTCTTCATGAGTAGTTCCCTTTCTGAATAAGTACTCTCCAACTCATTATCATTGAAATCATCATAATCATATCTCTCCATAGGCTTGATTTGGTAGTCCACCCCAAAGCCACCTGTGTCACCATTACCCACATGAGCTAAAGAATTATCATTATTAGCTGATTCAAAGATATCATCTTTTTTGTTTTCATCATGCCCATCATCTAAAGGTATCACAACTTCATTGGATAGCTCTAAGGGAGTATACAAGGTTGTTGTTTTGTCATTTCCTTCATGCACAACCTCATCTACAACAGTTGCATGCATGACCAAAGAGTCATCCTGAGGTTTCGTCTCACATTCATCAAGCTTCAAAGCAATCACCTCATCTGATTTTTCTGCTATGAACTTCTCTTCAACCGCCTGCTCTTAATTGAATGCATGAAGTTTCAACTTTGGCACCTCCCTAAAATGAAGTTCTGGTTCCTTCTTGTCAAACCTCTCTATGAGTCTCTCAGTAAACTCAATATAAGATGTAATCTGAGCATGCCCCATTATAATCATCCCATGATGCCACCACTTATGTGCAACTCCATCAAAGTGCATAGTAGCATATTTTATGGATTCTTCTTCTGCCACGGGGTTTTGATTGAAGTATGTGTGCACTCTTTGAACCCATGCTCTCGTTGAAATCTCGCCGGACCCGTCAAAGTAGGGAAGGCTAAGTTTTCCAACTTTCCTTCATAAGTCATTATGGTGTTCTCTATTGTCCCTGTTGGGCGTATGCCTCATCCTGAGATCTATATAATCCCGGAGTGGTATGTCATGTTGGAAATCGGTTCTTGCAGCTAACCAATCTTGTTTAAATTGTTCTTGTTGTTCAACCAAGGTAAGCTCCAAATTAGGTGGAGCCTCAACTCTGGGTGGAAAAAGGGCATTTGGGGCCTTGCCATTGCTCCCTCATTCTACTGATTAACTGCTCTTCGTTGCTCAACTTCATTACCCTGTCCCAACTGTTCCATCCTTTGTATCAGCTGTGCTAATTGCCGGTTGGTTTCTTGAGCATGTTGGGCTGCTCTCCCTTGCCCCCTAACCAAAGCATCTAACAGTAACATCATCCTATCAGGTGGTGCCTCATATCTCTCAGCCTCCTCTTCTCTATCACCCATATTTTCTGAACTAGATGACTATACAAAATGAGTTTCAGATCGTTGTCCCTCTTCAGATGAAGGCTAATGTTCCCAACAACTCCTCTTTCTTCCTAACTCTTTCCTGATACCGCCTTTCCCTATCACTAATGCTTATAGAATAAATTTACCCACGGGATGGCAGGATATTTTGAGCTCTGATACCACTGTAATATAAGACCCCTGATTTTTTTCCAATTTTCTGATATCACTGATATGCTATTTGTTTTCACTGTTATGCTATTTGTGTTTGTTTGATGGTGTTTTTTGCATGAGTTTATGATGCCATTCATTGATTCAACATGCCAAATAGATTGATAACTTATATGCAGAAAATAATATTTAGAAACTAGCTAGCAATGATAACTTTCAGATTTGGTATTGCTCAGAAAATTATATCAGAAATATCAGTCTTTAACAAGCTCATTACAACTTAGAAATAATGTATTTTCAGATCTGGAAATTGTTTGCTAACAGCCAAACTTAAACTTCAAACCTCCAATGAACTGAAACACCAATTGAGATGCCACATCCCCTTCTTACCACGCTTAGCACCAATGAAAAACAAGCCCAGATTGCTATGAGAAAGCCTATACATCAGCAAGCTTCAAACTCTGATATCACCCACAAATGGCGCCACCTAGGAGAGGCGGTCCTGGCCTAAAAATTCAGTTTTAGCTCAATAAAATATTGCAGATATATGCTCTTGGTTGCCTAGGCTAGGAGAATCCAAATATCCAATACCTAGAATGCAATCACGACCCAATAAGGAGTTATGATCAAATAACCAAGTTCAAACCCTGTGAATAAAGTGCCCAGAAACTTCTGAAAACTCCTCAAAAACACTATGAAAATCACACCAAAAAGAAGCTACGCTACTACAAGCCAAAACCCAAACACCAAACATTAGAAGTACTTGAAAATCTTCATGTCTCTTGACTGAAAATGTTAATCTTGAAGTTCTGAAGTGATCCCTGGATGGAACCACACCCAACCAACTAGGGTAGGTCTTTCACTACCGAAACGAGCTTCTAAATGCCAAGGGTTTTCGTCCTCAACACCTATTTACAGACCTCTGTAATGATTCCAGCAGCATCTCCTTATGCAACCATTTTCAAAATGACAAATGAGAGCCAACACTCATATTTATAAAGTGAGGGAAGGATTAGGGAAACTTGCATTTGAGTTTGAATATATTTCCCTCTCATTTCACTTTATGAAATGACATGAAATTACTCTAAGAGGAGCATCCAACTTTTTGCCTCCAAAATTCCACTTTTGTTTTTTTAATTTAAAATTGACATTAGGACCAAACTAAGCGTCCCACCTTACGAGGCATAACATTAGCCTTTAAAAATGATAAATAAACCTCTTTTCTAGGCATCCACTTGAAATACATGGCCCTTCTTTTAAAACAATGTTGTGCAACAAGGCCAAGGGGTTTGCTCATAAGGAAACTATTTTGCCTTATTCAGCCTTCTAAAACAACGTTAAGTTATCTAATTAGGCACCAAGGTACTTTTTGATGACCACCTACCCCCTTACTTAAGTTATAAAGTTATTTTATTAAAATAACTTAAGTGATTGATAAAAGGAAAATATTACATAATCCAACTTTAGACTTTTCAACGCCACCATAGAAATAACACTGCTGAGAGCACTTTGAGCCTGAGACCAGTTTCTCGAAATGGACTTACTATTAATGGCAATTGCTAAAATTAGTAAGTACTCTCCAAATGTCAGATTGGCACAAAACATAAAAGCTCGTCGGGAAATTCAACACACTGCCCAAACAAGAAAAGCCTACACTGTGTTGCCCCCAGGATCAGTTACTAAATATAGTACTTACTAAAAATAGTAAATGAGTCAGAACCGAACTAGCCCAAAGGACATAAAAAATGGGGACATTACAGGTTTCCTTGAAAATCTGCATGTGGGGCTGAAAATCGGTCATTGGGGTCATTAGGAGGTCAAACTTAGGAGTTGACTCAAAGAAAAGTTGCGGGAAACTTTGCACAAAGCCAGACCACAATTATTAGGAATATTTTGGCATTACATGGATCTCCTTGTTTAGTTTGTAACTATTTAGATTGTTGCCTCCAACCTCTTTCTTCTTTACTTTTCAAACTGGTTGATTCCTCTATTAGATGTTCTCGTTTGTGTATTATATCATTGAATTCATTAACCCTAAATTCTTTATATAGCTGGCATAGTTGGCCCTGTGTAAAGATTTTCTGAAAATAATTCCAAAAATATGTTTTTGTCCATCAATTTTGGTTTTTGGGTACTTTAGTTTACCTATGAATGGAAACGTTGCATTCCCTTGGGTACGGGTCACTTCATCCCACCATTTAGCTATCTGAGAAGAGAGATCCAAGTGCCGCATTCACATATTTTCAAAACTGAAGATGTGAGCTGGTGTGGTTATCACCTTTGATATCTCTAGTTGAATTTGCCAATAATCCGAGAAAGATGAATTGTGGACAGGAGCCATGATTTTTATCGAGGTAGTAAGTCATTGATGGGATAGTAGAAATTCTCTATATTGTGTTTTCTGCATCTCTGCCTTTTCTGGTGATTGCACTTAGTATGAAACCCTCGGCAAATTTCACATCAGTCAATCTGTTAACTATTATCATCTGGTCCAGTACATTTGTTATCTAAATTGAAACCATTATTACCTTTCTTTGCTTTGGGCACTCTGACTGTGTTGAGGTCCCTTCTAGCAGGAGATTGTGATGACCTTATTTTGAATCCACAAAATATCGTTTAAATATTCATTTCTGTAGTTCCCACAAGAGGGAATATAGACAAAGTATATCCCAATTTTTTTGAAATTCAAAGAAGTCAAAAACAACTCTAATGCCACTTCAAAAACTTTGATGAGAAAGTGCATGATACCTTGTGGGATTCCTTTGAGTCTTCATTCTTGAGCAATCTTGAGTTGTCTGGTAACTTTCTGTAAGACAAGCAGACCAGGGTTTATGCTTTTCTTTGAGAATTTCATCCTTGAGCAAGCAACATGTATTGGGAAGAATGAAACATCTAATATTCTGTGATAGGATCTGCATTACTCTGATTATGGCCCTGGTGTGGTTCCTATAATTTGCTGAAGGGTGTCTTTAGATTTGATCCCTGTTGATTTCTGATCAACTCCTTCATATTAGACCATCCTATCTCCTCTCTTCTTGAAATTCTTGATTACTTATTGTGCAAATTTCCTTTCTTGATTGTGGCTTTTGGCTGAGAATAAATATTTTATTGCTAATTTGAGTTGTGCTTTCTCTTTTGCCATTTCTAGTTTGAGGGTTTGATCTAGATGCATCTATAAAGAGGACCTGCTTTGTGGTTTTCTGCATGAAGTGTTTGTTGGATGAGATTCTTCCATGTCTCGTTAGCCTGTTTACTCTGAGGTGTGTCCTTATCATCTGTATGCTGATCTTTTTTGTCTGGCATATTCTCTTGTACGTCAAGAACTTGGAAGGGATTCATTGTTCTGATTTGCTCTTTGTATTTGTTTTCTTTCCAGTGTTAATGTTGTAGCTGTGGGAGTTATTTTTCTCCTTAAAATAAATTTATTATAAGGCAGGTCGGCCTTCATTTTTTATAAATAATATTTTGTATTTACTAGGTCAGCCCTAGAAAGAAGGCCGCCTAGTTGGGTATAAATAGAGGATGAAGTCCTCACATTTCACAAGCAATTAATTCAAACTTGATGCTGATCTGCTGTTTCCTAAGCAGCAGATCAGCATCAAGGAGAAGAATCAATACTAGTGTATTCATGAAATTGCACCAGATATAAGTGCAGATCCTTGTATTGTATTCGTCCTTTTCGAGGGCCTGTTATTCTTCTAATATATAAAGAGAATATTGTTGCTGGGTTTTTCTCCCTCAAGTAGGAGGGTTTTCCCAAGGTAAAATGTTGTGTTCATTGTTCACTGTGTTGCATTTTCTGCTTGTTGACATTTCTGATCTAAAAACTAACATGGTATAAGAGCTTGGTTTAGATCTGATCAGATTTGTCCAAACAATTCTTCATTAAATATCATTCCATCAATTGAGCATACCCTAGAAGCAGATCTAAGGTGTTTTTAAGAGCAGTTTTGAAGGCAAATTTTTGAAGACCTAAAGGGCAATTTCTAGCAGATTTAAGTGTAGACCTTGAGGCGAATTTTTGCAGACCTAAAAGTTGTATTGCGGCAAACATAGGGTATACCCAGCCACCGAGCATTGGCTGCGTAGGTTGTACTAAGGCAATCGCCATGGAGGAGTTTGTGGGTTGTACTCAAGGCAAGAAAAGACAAAGAAGTGCCGATAAGTCAATAAAGGAAAGAGTCACTTGTCAATTGTCCAATCTTCATTGCCATTTTATCTGATATTCAGTATAGATCATAATCAGCATTGTCCATAGGTATCCGCCAAGGTGAGCATTCTGCAGTAGGATTAAATCAAGCCACTGCCATTATTCAGATCATTTGGGCATTTCTAGTAGCAGGCGCTAGGAGATTACTGTGATTTCAAGGGAGCTGGTCAGTGTAACAGGTGCAGGAATTATATTGTTAAAGCCCTAGTGTGACAACTAGCAATAGTAGACCTGATCATTCAACATCAAGGATTATCAAGCAGTAGCACCATTCCTCTAGATCTAGGGCCTTGTATCCTTCAACAGCAAAATACCAAGTGATTTCAGACTTGAAGACGATCTCAGCAGTGATCTGGGTTATTTTTCCTGATCCAAACCCAACCAAGGGTGCAGTTTGAGAGGGAGGCATCTTTACTATGAGCAGATGGCAACCCAATTTACCTCCAAGATGAAGGTGTAAGGACACCCAGCTGAGGGTTTCCTATAGCTGGTTGCTGGGAGTGCAAGAGGTTTACAAATGAATTTCTAGGCGATAAGTTTACGAAGGATTAAAGGAAAGTTTGGGGTCGTTGGCAGCCAAGGGAGCTTGAAGTTATACAAATGAATTCAAGGGAGAAGAACTAGAGGAAAGCATAAGTTTCGCAAACCAAGAAGTTGCCAGCAGGGAAGATATATTAACTGGAAAGCTATTGGAGGCTGAGAACAAAATTGAGGTCTTGCAACTTAACTACAAGGATGCACAAGACAACTTGGAAACACTTGAAATAGATCTGAAGAGTGCTATTAAAGAGATAAGTATTTTATATTTGTACCCTTAAATAACGATCATGGATTTAAATAATCATGTAGTTCATGCAATAATAGTGAATCATGTATGCTTCTAGCATTGGTCTGTATATCTCTTTTCGAGGTAGTTTGATTCTATGAACTATTATTAATCTCTCTAAAATGTAGGACGGATCGAGGAGCAAAAGGATGATGAGAGATTGCATAAGGAATTCAAGGGAGGAAGAGCGTGATGCATCCTGTGAGGAAGTCATGCCGGCTGAAGAAATGACAATCATGGAAACATAGCTTGCAGCCTTGGGACTGAGTTGGTGTGCATAACTCTCATGATTCCTCACTGGAGACATCTCTTGAGGGCACAAGGTTGGGTCAGCCTTGGATGGAGAATTTGCATCAGCAAAGAAGATTGAGAAAGATGAAGACACTAAACAACGGAGAACCTATACAAATTGTCATTGGGATCAGCTACTTTGAAGAGGAGGAAATGACATTTAGAGGGAGTTAAATTCCGAGAATTCAAGGCATGAGTTGAGAGTATGTCCGGGAAAAAGGATTAAAGAGGGGAGTTCACTTCCAAAGGAGTTCTTTGCAAATCTCTGAGGTAGGGATCAAGAGGGAGTTCTGTGACTCACTGAGAAGAAGTGAAGGTGTCAGCTAAGCAGGTTGCAGTGTTGCAAGGCCAGGTGTTAAAGTCCTTGGAAGACCTCTTCAGCTGCAGAGAACAAAATTGCACAAGACAGTCAATTTGGATTTGACATTGGTTAGCTCCACAAACCTATTCAGAATAGGGTGATCTGGGACAAGGTGAGAAGGACAGTCCTGAACTCTCACAAGTCAGTAGTGCTGGAAGTGTGCATTGGAAACCGTTCCTCTAAGGCAAGCATTGCAGACAATCGTGGACGAGGAGGTTAGGAGGTTGATGCAAGTACTTGGAGCTTCAGAGGGAGTCACATCATCATGAAGATTTATTGTAATGTATATTTCTCTGAGACGGAGAAATATGAGGTGAAAGCCCTCGTAATGTATATTTCTCTGAGATGGAGAAATATGAAGTGCAAACCCTTGTTCATCTCTGAGACTGAGATGAGACGTCATGTTGAGAGTCTCCATGACGACATCACGTTGAGAGACTCCGTGATGAAACCTTGTTCATCTCTGAGACTGAGATGAGACGTCATGTTGAGAGACTCCATGACGACATCACGTTGAGAGACTCTGTAATGAACCCTTGTACATCTCTGAGACTGAGGTGTTTCTTTCCACACATGGGCGTAGCCATTGTGGACGTCATGTTGAGAGACTCCATGACGACATCACGTTGAGAGACTCCGTGATGAACCTTTGTACATCTCTGAGACTGAGATGTGTTTTCCACAAATGGGTGTAGCCATTGTGGACATCATGTTGAGAGACTCCATGATGAACTCTTGGGCATCTCTGAAATTGAGATGTGGTTTTCTACAAATGGGTGTAGCCATTGTGGACGTCATGTTGAGAGACTCCATGACGGGGATATCTAGAAAATACCTCCCTAGCTAAGAGGGAGTGTTAATGTTGTAGCTGCGGTAGTTATTTTGTCGGTTCCTGCAGTTCTTTCTCTCTCATAAGTCATATGATGTTGTTCAGTTGGGCTGGCCTTTGCTAAATGTTCATTTGTATGGCATATTTTCCACCTGAAAGGAGTATTTTCATAATCAATGGGTTGTTCCTATTCAGTTCTCCCCATCTCTAGCAAGTTCTAGTCTGGGAGCAATTTTTCCAGGTCTGTGCATATACAGATATGAACATAATTAGAGGACACTTTGTTGTTGAGAATTCTTTCCTATATTCAATAGGTAGCAAGGGCAATCTAACCTATTCAAGTACCACTCCAGAAAGATTTTGTGGGATTAAAAGCTGATGTTCAAGGCTTCATGAATAGCCCTTGAAAAGACTGATCTTTCTCGTATCGGCTAGAGAATTTGACCATGAAGTACCCTTTTTGCATCATCGGGACATCTACCATGCTTGATGGCTTCCATTTATCTTGTCTGCATGTACATAGTGCTTTTGACCTAAAATCTAAAGGGTATGCTGCTGTTAATCTACATATCAAGACCATCTCCTTAAGTAGCCACACTATTTTCTTCACCTTTTCAAGATATAATTTTACATCCTCATGTGACATCCATTTTCCTTGTGGAAAATTTTGGCTTGAAATTGTCCTGTGTATGCTTATGCATTAAATTGATCAAATCCTCTTTATTGATTGGATTAATTTCCTGTGAAATGACTGATCTGATATTTGGAGATTGAGGACCCAAAGAGAAGAGAGGCCTCCTAGTACCCACCAGATCTGCTTGTTCCCACAAATCCAAAAGGACGTTGCAGCTTTAAAGGAGAGAAGCAAAATGAAGGTTGGGGTAGAGGACATGGTTGAGCACAGAGAACTAATCCTGGTTTATGTCCATTAGTGATTGATTTGTAATAGGATTATTCTGGGCATATTATGGTTGGATGGTGTATGCATAATGTAGAGCCATTAGTGAATACACAGTGCTCAATTGTTTACCTTTGACTGCAAGGTTTCAGTCCCAGCTTTTTATACTTGGAGGCATGCCTGTTGTCATTACTTGTCCTGCACATTAACTATGGTAGTTATCATTGATTTGCAAGAGGAATGTTGTGAAAATGCCAGCTATTGGGTGTTTAGTTTCAGCAGGTCTGTTTCAACTAGGAACAATTTAGAGAAAGCTTTAAAGATTGGTTATTTTCCTTGACTTAATATTGTTATTATAACTTTGCTACAATGAATTCATATATTCAATCAGACTATCTTAACTAGTTATGTTATTGTCGTTTTGCCATTATTGTAATTAGTTCACTGTATTATATCTGCTTTTTAAGTACATATATTTCTATGCATTGGCAATTGTTCAAAAATTGGTTACACTTTTTTTGTAGATAACAATGTCAGCAGTTAGAGAGTGGGCTGCTGCTCAGGGCAGTGATTTGCGTGAGGTATTATTCTTCCCAGTAGCCTAACTTTAGTTGACATTTTGTTGCATGGAAATTCTTTGATGAATCTGGATTTTGTCTAGGCTGTTGCTGTAAACAACTTAGGAAAGTGGAAAACTGCCTCTCAAATGATAGCCTTGACAATCCTACTAGCAACAAGGGGTAGCAGGTTTGTGTTTCATGCTGTTACCTTTTTTAAAAGCCAATTACAAAATTTGAGAATGATTCAGACATTGATTTGTTCAAATTTTAAATGATCATGCTATATCTAATACTATGTTTTGCGACTTGTCAATCCAGTCAGAGTGGAGCTAGTGGTTTTGTTGCCTCTGGTGTTGTAATGCTCTATGTTTCTGCTGGCCTTGGTTTATGGTCCTTGGCAGTGTACATGCGAGGAATTTGGAGAATATTGCTTAAATAAAACACTTTTATGTACTGCTATTGATTATTTCTGGGATCTGGGGAATTTATTGATTTATATTCTTTCCAAAATTTATAGCAGAGAGATATCTCTTTTAAAAAACATTGTTTAATCTTTTGCCAGTAGTAATGGTAATGCTTGATGCAATCCACTTGTTTTCTAAAGTCCGAAACTGTAAATTAATATAGTATATCTGATTTACAAAATTTGAAATATTATATATGGATGGATATATGGTGGGAAATCTGGTTCGTTAGTTAATAGTAGTTCATATGCATGATATTAATCAGTTATTAAAAGATGGCAGGAATCTGATTGGTTAGGCTGTGGAAGTTCTTGTGTACAATGAAAGCACATCGTCATCAATATTTAAAAGATGCCAAGGAGGTTGTGGTCTTTCTGTAAATTACAATCACATCGGTTGTGCGGGGCACACTTACCTTAGTTGTTATAAATTATAATATAACTAAGTGAAATCTGTAATAATAGAACTATTGTTGCATTTAAGATGTAAAGATATCATTATAGTTTGTCTCTTCTCCCACGTTGCTATGACAATCACTCCAGCATGATAGAAACCTCAGTTGAATACTGCTTATTTGTGATAAATATCATGATGTGGCATCTTGTTATACTGCTTATTTAAAATGTTTCGTTTTTGCACTCCATGTTCTAGCATTAAAGCACTGATTGTTTGTGGGTAGACTAAATTTGCATATATATGAATTTGAAAGATAAACATCAAGAACAGGCCCAATCTTCCTTCATCTAAAAGCCAAAATATATAGACATTCAACTATTAAACTTTGAGATTTTCAACCTGTCATCTTTGAAAACATAAGACAAGCTTTGAAATTAGGTTTGCCAGAAAAGAGCTAGAAAGAAAGAATAGCTTTGTAAACTTGTATAGAAATGGATTTCATAAATAGAAAGCAACACACCTTAAAAGCATAAAGGGAAAGTGATGAATTATAGCAAGCCTTGCAAGTGCATGGTCTTAGATATGTATAGGTATGGACTTCAATAAAAAGAAAGCAACGGGCCTTGAGAGCACAAAGGGAAAGTGATGAATTGTAGCAAGCCTTGCAAGTGCAAGGTCTCACATATGTATAGGTATAGACTTCAATAAAAAGAAAGCAATGAGCCTTGAAAGCACGAAGGGAAAGTGATGAATTGTAACAAGCCTTGCAAGTGCAAGGTCTCATATATGTAACTGAATGTCTTATATAGACAACCAATGGGCATAATCCAATGTATCATCGCTCACATAATAAGATTAGCTCAAAGATTCCCGTAACAAGCTATAACTCTTCATTCAGAGCTAAGCAACATGCATATAACAGTAGAGATCAGATGATACAAAAGGATATATGACCCAGAACTTCAGAAGGGAATTGCATTGGCATTTGCTTTTGGAAAACTGACCCAACCAAATTTAGAGCAACATTTGGCAAATAAAGGCATAGGCAAAGATCAAAGTCTTCATATGACACATAATTTGTGGGAAAATCTTGATGGCAGAAAACTTGCAAAAGAAAGAATGGGTGGTCCAACTTGATGCCCATATTGTTACAAGGCTTCTGAAACAATAAACCGCCTATAGGAAATAATTAAGCAATTGTCATTCAATGGGAAATAATAATATCTATTATCAATTTACACCAAGTTTAGTCTCTGGAATATATGGTTGGGAATCCCAAACTTCTTTAAGACACTTGAAGTACCATAAGACTTAATCCATGTAATGAGTGCCCCAGTCTGCACCATTGATATGATAAACGGCTTAAGTCCGGTAATAGATTCCTCTCATCAAGCAATGTTGACCTGAATATTGAATCTTCTATATCATTACAAACTGGGTCATACCAAAGTGGAAGGCAGAGGTAGATGGGAGGGTGGATGGTGCCTCAAAAGGGAATAACATAATGATCCGGTAATAGATTCCTCTCATCAAGCAATGTTGACCTGAATATTGAATCTTCTATATCATTACAAACTGGGTCATACCAAAGTGGAAGGCAGAGGTAGATGGGAGGGTGGATGGTGCCTCAAAAGGGAATAACATAATGATAGGCATATGAATGATTTTAAGGACTTGTGAAGGAAAGATCTTAATCGGCTACTCAAAGTATAGGCATTCAAAATAATATTCATAATTAGTTGAATTCTACAATTGGATTAGAGTGTTAAAATGATAGAGTGTGAAGCCTTAGTAAGGTTGAGGAAGCCCAACAAAGGAACCAAGAGTGTTAAAATGTCATTGGTTTGAGAAAAATATTGTGAAATTGATCTATATGGTGGAATCTTGAGCACACAAGTAAACCTCTAGCATTGCTCCAAGGATGCTAAGCTAAAAGCTGGGCTCACAAAGGTATTAAACGCTTCAGTGATGTCTTAAAAGATGAGTACTTTAAAGATTGAAATGAACTATGCTCTGAATTTGATCCACTTCAAACTAATTGGAGGACTTACACACTAATAAAGGAAGCTTAGAAAGATCTGCAATTTCTTGTTGAATCTAAACATGATGAAGACCAACATCTTGAGTTCCAATGGCAAGATGGTAGCTCACTCTTGAAGTTAAACACCAAAATAATTTACAACTTTCTTTCTAATCAACATGATATTTCAGAGCACGCTAATAAAAGTTGGGGCATTAATCTAACTAGGAATGATTGGAGTAAGATTTTCAAAAAGAATTGGTCTAATATCTTGGGGCCAAAAAAGGCTTGTTTCAGATGGCTGCTCCTAATTCAAAGATTACCATATAAAATTGACTCTACTGACATTGAAATCTGTAGCATATGTAGAGTGCATGAATCAATTAAGCATATTTTTTGATTGTTTTTATGCAAGAGAAATTTGGAAGTTATTTTGTGAAAAGCAAAATATTTGGGGAAGTAATAATGAACCCAGTTTGGAAAAAAATCTACTAGGAAAGGACAATAAAGTTGATAAGGATCTCTTTATATTCTGGATGTGTCTCTCCTCTGAAATAATTTGGTCTATTTGGAAGGTAAGGAATGAAGACAAATTCAAGGGGATTAGAAGGGCTCTTACCGACTTTGCAAAAAGACTCACCTTTCATAGTGTTGCCATACAGGTAGCCATCACAATGGAGATCTCCAAATGCAAATTTTGGAAATTGTTGGAGGATGGCACAGTGAGGGTCAATTTACAAGAGGTCAGATATGGTCACACATGGCAGGTAGGACAACCCAATATAGAGGTTTTTTAAAAATCTCTTCAAGAATTCAGGAAGGAATATAATGGGAAGTCAGAAGAAAGGAGGAACCAAGGTTTGAGGCTCACAAACTTCACACCAATGAAGAAGGTTTTTCAAATGATGGACACATTGCAACTGAGACACTTATAGGATGGAGGGACCTAGGGTCCAACAGTGAGAGCATAAATGGTTAACCAGGAAATTGAAGATATCCTTTTTGTACATTTTTTGTAAGAAATACAAGTGGTCAAATCTGATGTGAAAGTTGTATAACTTGTAAAGCATGAAATGTATATGCACTATACCAAACTGTATTTGCAACTATAAATATAAAATGTATAGAACCAACAAATAGATAGGACTAGAAAAGGTATAGAAAGATAGCTTACAGATACAGTATATATATGTAGTAGAACTAAAATCTGCATATGTATGTAATGGAAAAACGATGTACCTTTTTTGTCTACTCTATTATCAATACAATTTTTTTTGTGTGAAATTCCATTATACACACCTTGAGAAACTTCATTGAGGTAAATATCTAAAATGAAAAAGCATTGAAATGTTGCAACTAATTTTGCTCCCAAGATAGCAACAATTAGGAACTTGAGCAATGTGATGGCAGTTCAGTTTCATGTGTCTCATCTTTGTTTTATTTTGCTTCAAAGTTGTGCATTTGACCTTACCCACCCTTTGTTGATAACTGATTTGAGAAATGCTTGGTTGAGTCCCCTATGTTGAGTAATTGTTTAAGGGTGTTCTTTCAAAGTATTTTCTTTAAAGATCCTTAGTAAAATTTGTTAAGGGATACTTTTGTGGTCAATGCTTGGCAATTTGACCTTTCTTTAGATGATTTTAAACAATTTCACATTTTCGGATTTTCTCACCTTGACATATTTGTTGGACTTGTCATTCCTGACATGCCTTTCCCTTCAACACCTCTTTTCTCCTTTACGCCTCTTTTCTTTAAATTTTGAGATTTTGGGTTTGATCATTTGTGCATGTCTTTTATCAAACGTTATTTTTCCCTCCAAAATTCACTCTCCAAAATTTGGAGTTCAAAGTTTCTCATCATAGTGGACTTGTCATCCCTGGTATGTCTTTTCCCCCAACTCCCCTTTCCCTCTCCAAGTCCCTTTTCCTTAAATTTTGGGATTTTATGTTTGGTTATCTATGCATCATTTCCTCAAAAGTATGATTTTTCCCCAAAAATTCAACTTTCTAAAATTTGGTATTTAGAGTTTCTCATTTTGGTATCCATGTTGAACCTGTCATCCTTGGTATGTCTTTCCCCCCAACCTCCCCCCCCTTTTCCCTCCAATACCTTTTTCTCAAATTTTAGGATTCAAGGTTTGGTCATCCATGCATCATTTCCTCAAAAGTCCCCTTTCCCCCTCAAATTCAACTTTCCAAATTTTGAAGTTCCAAAATTTCTCATCCTGACATCCTTGTTGGACTTCCCTTGCTTTGCATGCCAAGTCTTGAAATTCCATCATTCAAACAACAAACTTTACCTACCTTCTGACATGACCCATGATGCCTTTAATGGCCTTGAAATGAACATGATTCGATATATGAAGGCTCCTAGATGCCTCTTGGTACCTATGGGCCCCTATGAGACGTGAATGCCATACAAAAGCATTATGGTTGTTGATGTAAAGGGCATGGTTTCAAGTGTATGGCCATGTGCTTAGGTGTTGCAAGTAGACATGGGAGACATGTACAATTATAGATAGCCATGGTTCTTTCCCCAAGATTTCTTCATGGTGTCAAAAGAGAGATATTTTCTCAATTTTCCTTGAAGGAAGAAGGAAAAAAGAGGCACATTATAGAACCAACAAAATAAAATTTGCAAGAAGCCTTAGGGTTTCACTTTTTAGTTGTGGGTAGTATTATTTTGAGGCTGTATTGATGTGGGTTTGTTTAGAATCTATAGTAGAATTATTGTAACATTGAAGAATTATTGTAATCGACATATTTGATGTTCTTTGAGTGTCTTCAAGAGTTTTTTGTGTATTGTTTTGATAGGTTCTTGATTAGTTGGTTAGCCAAAAGACCATAAAATCATTTCAAAGCTCTTGTAATATATCTTCTTGTAATGTCATAAACTTGCACCCCTTGCAATTTCACATACATTCTTGTATTCTCTTTAGTGTCCACTTCCTTAGCATCTTGTGTAGGCTCATTTTAGCCCTTGCATCAACCTTTTTCCCTTCTTAGGATGGTTAGGATCCCTTTTCATTAGCTACCTTGTGTGTCAGTTTTGCATCAAACCTTGTGCTTTTCTCGTTCTCACTGTTTTGTAGCGTGATGTGTCCGAACACTAGCGTGCTACACGGATGTCTGCATGTCGTGCTAGCGTCCTGTGACATTTAAACTTTCAAATGACCGCTTCCGAGCATGTTTGCCACTTGTCAGCAAGTTTTATCAGTGGTAACTGCCTGAGACGCCTTGTAACCGCCCGAGAAGCTTCTTCTCCCTCATATTCTCTTTATATGCTATCTTTTCAATCTATTTTGGTCTTTTGAATCTTTCTAGCTTTGGTCCCCCTACCTTACATTTTGGTGAACCCAACGTGAACCATTTTGGTTCCATTTAGCAGTGTTGAAGGGTCCTTTCCTCGTATCCTAAGAGCATTGTAGGTGTGAGTGTTGTGAGGCATTTCACCTTACAACCCAACCTACGACCCCTAGTGGTGTAGTTGGAAGGTTCCATAAGTGTTGTAGAACAAAACCTTAATTGGGTCACTGTCTAATTGCAAAACTTTTGGGGGCTCTGTGAAAGTTTTGTTTAGTGTACACAATGGCCTCCTTGCATCTGCCTATCCCTTCTGCATAGCTTGCGAGTAGTTCTCCTAGTATAAATTTCACCTCGCAAGACTTGTCGATGGGTTATAATAGAGAGCCATCTCCTCTATACATCCCCGCATGAATGAATGGAAACACTATAACAGGTGTTCTTGTTGACCCGACGTGTTGAGTGAATTTTATAACTAAGGAGATTATGCTAATTAATTTCCTACATAAAGATGGGTATGACGCATCTAAAAGTACCATCCGTACACATAACGAACTTTTAGTACCTTCCCTTGGCAGCATCACCTTGTCGGTCCTCATTGTACCTAAGTCAGTAAACTTGCTCTTTGACATAATTCTCGGGTTTGAACTCTTTAGAGTGAAACTAGGTATCCCCTGGTTGGTCGCTATGAACGTAGTTCCCTCAGACGTGCATAAGTGTGAAATTTATCCATGAGGGTTCAGTGCATGTAATCCATGACACCAGATATAAACCGCCGATTGTGCATGGTAGCTATTCTCTGGATCACTTTTGGCTGCACTCGTTGGTCGGCTTCCACCTAGGACGAACCTCTTGTACCGAACCTATGAGAAGTACAAGAAGGGGCACTTAACGCCTAAAGTGAGCTACCCTTTGTCTCCCTGTGTTGTCTCGCATAAGGCCTGCTTGAAAGTTGACAGTGATGCCACCTTGGCTCGGAGAAGGGAGGAGGAGAAGTGTGCTTGAGGTTCTTCTTCCTCCTCTTTCACTGTCTTGCTCGTCGCTTCCTCTTGTCTTGATGCGGTGTCATTGGATTTGGCTCCTAAGCGATTTATAAAGAATCCTTTGGTGCCTACTTGGCGAAAGCCCAAGCGTTCGAAGTTCGAGCTTCCCATTCTACCTATGGTGCCTAGGCTCGTTCAGTATGGTAAGGGGAAGGCTTCTCGAGGGGAATCTTCTATGTCTCGGCCTTTGCGACCTCCTACTGCTCCTGCTCCCAAGGCAGTGAATGGGAAGAGGCCCACCGATGAGGCATTCGAGCCCACACCCCTTGCTGTTGCTCCAACCTCCTCTCAGTCTCTCCCTCCTGCTCTCATCCAGGAGCTTCTCCCTTCGCTAGAAACAACTGTGATGGACACTCCGATGGTCGAGTAGGAGCCTTTTGTTCCATCTTAGCTCCCGGCCTCTAGCTCCTAGAGTCGTAGGAACCGCCTTGCGTGTGAGCGCAAGCGTTAGAAAAAGGCTCTGGCGGTTGAGCATGCCACTTTGTAGAGGAAGGAAGGGGAGTCAATTGCCTCTGTTCTAGGGCCTGTTGTTGTGTCCTCCTCTCCCATCCCCTCTACTTCAGTTCATCAGCCTCAGTCCTGCTTTCGGCTCTTGCTGCGAGTGTAAACAACCTTGACCCTAAAAAGGTCCAGGTGTTTATCGCTCCTTTGGTCGAGCCCTCTCTCTTGATGTCTCTTCTAGACATCTTGCCGCTCTCTAAGCTCGTGGACATGCCGAACACCTCAGTGGTGTCCGTTGCGGTTTTCTCCTCCTCCTTCGCACCTTCTGCCTCATCTGTGGGGAACTCGCATCCTCCGACGAAGCGGAAGATGGAGGCTGGCCCCTTCAACAATGGGGGGCATAAGAGGAGTCCACCTTCTTTAGTGGGTGGTCCTGTGCTAGCATGTGCTGTCCTAATGACGGAGCAAGTTCTAGTGTCCTCGGAGTTTGTCACTGCTCTTGAGTAACTTGGTGAGCCTAGTAGTGAATCTCAGGTGCCACCTTCCTCGTCTGTTGAGGTAACACATGGCACTCTTATGAAGTGCATGTTTAACTCTTTGGACGAGGTCTCGGCCCTGTCAGCGATCTTTGTGAAGTCACCGACCTTTGCTCCATAGGAACCGAGTGGAGAAGACCTCGTGGGGCCTTCTTCCTTGGCTTTTGTTGCGGGAGGGTCGGAGGGTTACCCCTTGAAATTCTGCCCTTGTAGGCTCATTCCCCTTCCTTGTATAATGATCTAGATGGGAGGCTGATGACCTCTTGGTCGATGAGTGTTAGGGGGTACCTCTTCTTTATCTGTAGTGTAGAGTGTGTGTGTGTGTGTGTGTGTTTGTGTTCCCTCGTGCTTGCATTGTGTGTTCTTGGATGACCCTTTTCACCCTTGTAGGTGCTCAGATACAAGAGTGATTATGTGTCGTAAAACTTCCTCTATTTGTGGCATCATTCTTCCTCTGTTATGTGTATTGATTTTTGACAAATTGGGGACGATGCAAAGTGTTGGGAGAATTTAGGCTTCCCTTCCATGTTGACCCAATTTTTTATTTTTACTTTGTCTTCTCATCCATTCTTCATATGGTATGATATAGTATGGGGTTGATGATAGTTCATTAAATATACTATTATATCTACTTATATATATTTATGAGCAACTTTGACCTCGAAATATCAGATCGCCCCTGTGCCCCTTGTTTATGATGTCATTGTTTCTTTTTAGAGTTTTGTTGCTTGCTTCATGATATTGTGGTGCTCATGTGTTGTCCCTCGTGTGCGTGACAACATTACCATGGTGACATCTTGCTATGTCCCACAAGCCACAACATCACTTTTTCATTCTTGCTTTTCTCTCCTTAGGATGCCATGTGCCTTGTCTTCGGCACACACCATCCTAAGGGGGGGCTATCATATCAACTTTGATTTTAGAAAATGTATTCGTGGCCAATAGATCTTTTCTTGAAAATATTTGCAAGCGTTTTCAAAAATCACATTCTCAACAAGGACCCCTAGTGGAATGTGTTTCCTTCATCATGGGTTTGCAAAGAAAGAACTTGAAGAACTATCCTTTGAGGAGGGAGTAGATTTTCCTACAGGAGAAGCCTCAAGCTTTCCCTGGAAGCTCATGAGGGGCCATTTTATTCCTTTAAAATTCCTTGATGAAGTGAACATATTTTGAAGGATTCCTTGATGATGAATTGATTTGCGAAAAATGCTCACTTTCAAACAATGCGTCCCTTGAGTGGACCCCTCTTCTTTTGAAGGGATCCCGAGGGACCCTTGAAAATTCTTCAACTTTTTAATTGTCTGCTTGTTTGCCTGCATGGCTGCTTTTTGTTTTCTAACATGTTTTATCTGCAAATTAACATGTTGCTTTGTAGGTGCGCCTGTGAAGTTGCTTTCCAATCTGAATTTGTGCAATCCCCTTACACTAGGCTTCCTTCAGGAGAGAGTACTTGGGGGGTGCCTTCTTTGTAGGTCTGAGGGCCTATGAAGCGCTTGCATCCTGCAAGATTTTTCCATCATTGGTCTGTGGGCCTTCGGTGTACTTTGTTCAACTTCATATTTCCACGGAGCTACGAAGTCCTTTGTTTGAGCCTCCTCAGGAGAGAGTATCTGTGGAGTTGTTTTCTTACCCTATGCTTTTGAGTTCTCCAGATTGCGATTTTCTTCCTCAACGTTTCAGGTATACATTTCTAACTCTTCGATCTACTTAACTGAACACTCATCGATACTCGTGTTCACTAAAGTGGGGGAAAAATATATAGAAGCGAATTTGCACCCCTTGTGTAAATTCTCCTTTTGCATCCCTTCACCTTAGAAAATCAAACCTAAAGGAAAAATTCCACATCACCCACCTGCCTTCCATCCACTTGGTGTTTGTCTTATTACTCGGTGGGGGAATATTTGTCGAGGATGCAAGCGCGACGTGTGGACGTCTACACGGTGCACTACCGTCCCTGACAAATTCCTGCCTTTGGTGTCTGCAGGGACGTTACACTCTCCATTGGGCATGAAGTGTAACACCTTTGTGTTGACTGGGCGACTCGAAAATGACTCTTTCCCTCCTTCAAATGCATAATTTTCACTATCACTTCATCTCTTTAGCAATCTACCTCATCTTCACAATTCTAGCAACTTCACTTGATCTTTCAGCAGTTTGTACACTCCATTGAGCATTACAACAACTGGTTACTCCATCTATCTCATTTTGTACGTGTTGTGCTACCATGGAAGTTGCAAGTCTGGAGTCTTGTGAGACCTCCCTTCGTCACTGCTACGGCCGTGTCAACTTTGCCAAGCTCGTTGTCTTGCATTCTCCCTTAATTGGCCTTGAGTGCCTTTGGGTGGAGATGGTATTGCTTCGCTTTCCTTTCTTGTTGTGGTTTGATAGAGTAGCATCGAATCTTTTGTAGTGTTCAGTACTTTCCTTTCTTCTTTCCTTTATCGCATTTTCTACTTTGTGGCTTTTTTGGCTGTTCGTGGAGGTGGAAACACCAAAGTGGGGGTTTGAATAAGGCAAACCCCTATTCAGCCCAACATTTTCCCCTCTCTTGGCTGTGTGTAGGTGAACATGCATGTGGAGCTCGCTGGTGAACTGGAGCCTTAATGAGTTGATTTTCATCACCCTTATTTCATCTACCTTATTTATCATTTACGTAGCTATTTCTCATACTTTATAGTTTTGTTTATTTCATTAAAACTAGTTAGGTAGATCATTAGTAGGTTCTCTGGTATTCTACATTGTGCTTTTCACTTTCTAGCCATACGAATCTCAGCGCGCTAGAGAGACGCCAATGTGTCGCGCTGTCGTCCCAAACCTATGCTTCCATCCTCAGGCAGAGAGCTGTTTGAGGTGCAATCTGAATTCCAGAGACTGGTTCATCTAGCCCCATTTAGGTTTTCGGATCTTTACAATGACATAAGCACTTGAGAGTGCTCTTAATTCTTGATTCTTGTCCTACACACTCATTAGCTTGAGGTAAAATAGGGCAACCCTCTGCTCCTGGCTCTCTGTGACCTGAAGCATTGGTGTGGTTGGTCCCCCTACCTTACACTTCTCAGGATCAATAAAGAAATATACATGTTTATTACTATATTATTAAGTAGGATTTTATAAAGTTTTACAATATATTATTTAATTTGCATGTATAGAACCTAGTTTATATGTGTTGAATAAATATAGTCTTTGGGTATATCTTGGGAAAGGTATCCTATTTGGTTTCAACTACATATTTTGCATTATCTCCATTCTTTGTGCCCAATTGGATATAGGCACCGGTCTATAATTTGTTTCCTATGTAATCTTTTCAACACATTTAAAACAAATTAAATATTATTTATATTTTTAGTTGTGTTCACTTTCCAATTTCCATGTATAAGTGCATAACAACAATAGGAGTTGTTATATCCATAATTTAAACACTTTACTTAGTAAGCCTTTTTTGTTGTATAAAGGTACATAGCCTTGTATATTCAAACAACACATAGGTACTTTGTGACAACATAAATAGGAGTACATTGTGTAGTGGGTATGGTTTGTAGCAAGGTCATTGTTAAGTCCTTATAGTATCATATAATTTAGCACCTCAGGGAAATTCCACTTGGTTTTATAGAGTTAGAAGTGAAGGAGGTATCAACCACCTCAATAGTTGGTCCTTAGTTGTTCAACCTTAATATAGATTTTGTGGTATTCTTCCCAAGTTTGATATCTCTAACACTTCAGAGATTATCCAACCTTAATGATTTGGTACTTACAACTCATATCACCAACATAATGTTCAAGGAAAATCCAAATCACCACCAATATTTTAAACTCATTTATCTAGACCATCAATATAAAACATCTACTTTAATAGTTATGAATATCTAAAAATAAATTTGTATTTGAAATAACATTGGTGTAGGTATACATACCAAAATCCATGCTTTTGAAGTTTTAACAAGACACATTTCCTTTAAATGTTGTTCCAACTCCTAAATGAAATTGAAACCCTATCATTGGATGTTGTTGTGGCTCCCCTTTGGAAGGCATTTATAGGTTATCTTGACACATGTATTTCTTCTGTAAGTACCCCTATTCCTAATGTGGCCTTTGTATGTTATTTGAGGTCTACGATCAATGATTCTACACCTCTCAAAGGTGACAATTTTGCTTTGTTAGTCTTTTGTGTACCCTCTACCACAAAATCTTTGCCTCCATCGACTGTTGTCAGTCCTAGCATTGGCCCTAGTTTAGTTAGTGCAAACAATGACATTTCTATTCCTACAATCAGGGTTTCTCATGGACATTGGGTTGTTGATTGGTTTGCTACTAAGTGGTTTTGGTTTGGGTCACTAGTGGTCCTATGCGACTATAGTTAGCTCTATGGTCCCACCCTTCCCTTTTAGTGAGATTTAATTCAACCTCTTCCTTGTGCATAATCCTCCCCTATGGTGGTTTGTGGAAATGACGTACTTGAAAAATGTTTCATTTCCCACATAGCCTAATATGTAGATTCAATAACCTATGGCACTCTCTTCTTGACCTCTACAAATAGGTCTCAAAATCATGGAAGCCCTTTGTAGATGGTAAGAATGAGCTATTCCCTAGTGCTAAGTGTAGATGGTAAGAATGAGATATTCCCTAGTGCTAAGGGAGTTCTCATTGCAACATTTGTCTATTTAAAGAAAAGAGATTTGGTGCTTGATGGTAGGTTGTGGATGTTGGGAGAGCACTCTCTCTTGGTCAAATCTTGGTCCATGATGGGAACCTCTCAAATGTTCAAACAATTTGGGTGTGGCTTACAAATATTCCTCTCTAGTTTTGGGAAGATTATTGAAATGAGGCCATTGGCAATGTTATTGGTTAATTCTTGAAGGTTGACTCTACCACTTCCTTTATGGGGCACTCTACATTTGCCCTGAATTCTAGTGGATGTAAATATCTCCAAGTCTCTTCATGGGAATATTGTTTTTATGGTGAGGGATAGGCCATGAATTCAACCTTTTGACTATTAGGGTCTCCCCTTCATTTGTGGATGTTGTTTTTCCACCAGTCACCTGACTTCTGCTAGTCCACTCTCTTGGTGTGATGGAGAAAATTTGTGGTGGAATTCTTGAGATCACTTGACTATTAATGCATTCGAATCTTAGGTTCTAAGTTCCTCTTAGGACAACAAGGCTTATTATGATGTTGGGTCATCTCTTCCCTTTTTAAGAAGGTTTCTCTTGCAGCTTGTGCAACTTTGGAGAGTTTCTATCTTTTGGCTCCTTTAGCTCCTTTTGGTGAGTCTCACTCATCGTTTGATCTAGTTTCTCAATGTACCATTTCCTTTGCTCTATTTTCCCCTCAAATTTTGCATAGTGTCTACTTGCTCTTGATGATGATGATCAACATTAATTGGCTTCATTGAATAGATGTTTAGTTAATTATACTATGCCCATGGATGGGCTCTTTAAGGGGGGATCCCACCTTATCATAGGTATCAAGATTCAATTGATGATATTTCTTGGAAAATTATATAAAGGTAGAAGAAAGGTCTTCCCAAATCTACCTCAATCACACACTTGAGTGAAGGGTGTGATATGTAATAGGGTCAAGTTTGGCATTGTTTAGATTGGTTTCTTGGGTACTCATTTGTATTTAGTAACTTCATTGTAGTTGTATTGAATCTCATTTGAAAACTTAGTTGTAGTTTTGATTTCATCCCTTTTGGGATTATTGTGCATGCTTTGAGCTGCTCATAGGATTTTTGGTCCCTTCAAAACCAATGTACCTAATAAATAATAGTAGTGCAGGTATCATGAGTACCATGAATGCCTATGCTTTTCTTGTCATACCAAATATGTTTTCCATGAAAATTTTCTAGCAAGATATTCCATGCCATCTACATTTATTATGGATCATTAGCTATTTGACCCCTTTCTATTTCATGGATTTAATATCTCTAGATGTATTGTTTGTGGTGCAGTCATGGTAGGAGGGTTCTAGAAGGAACAATCTGAATCGTATAGCTAAGAGTCAACATAATGGAATAACACAACAAATTGATACGCGAACATGAAAATTTATTGAATTGACAATCTTACATGCAATACATGCCTCATGGGAAAATATATAGGGCTCACAGGCCTGCCACAAGGGATTTCAACAATACAACTGGCCAAAGGCCTTATTGCATGCCTCAGAAGGGTTGGTGAGAAAATATTTGGAATCTAAATCTTACATCTAAAACTACTGAATTCCTATGAGTTACAAATGCTTATAAATATGCTTCTCAAGCTCCAACAAAGGTCCACATCGTCTAGAAGGGTTAATAACCCGATGATGAATATACATGAAGGTTGGCCTCAAAATATAGGAAGATAACTCCACGTAAAAAGGGATAACTTGCAAATCTCCAAGATAGGTCTCAATGAACCCAAGGTGCTTGTATAAAGTCCCATTAAGCTCTGCATGATCTGGAATAGGTCCGCACTAAGAAATCTGGACCAAGTCAACCCCAAATGCTCTGACTGGTAATCACAGTGAAATTATAAGAGCGATAACTTTCAGTAGACAAATGCAAATGATGTGAAATCTAGATATGTGATAGATGTCGATGTGTAGATGCTATATCCCGCTCCACAAACTGAGAAACAACGATGCAGTAAAATGTGGAATGAAATACTGAAATTTCTACTAAATGCAATGCAAGAAAATAACTATTTTTGGTTGACACAAGATTGCTTTACAACCAAGGATGCTCCTGCATCATTTACCTCATAGGTGGATCAAGATGTTTAACAAGTCTAACAAGGCATTGGAAAATATTACACCAAGTAAATCAAAGGGTGTTGGCTTTATTATAGTTGTGCCCACTAGTGTAAAAACAACAATCTTATTAGCATAGAACCCAACTTCCCTTTCACCAACACATCAATGCATAGGAACCAAATGCTCTACCTTTTGAGGATTCCAACATAATGAAATATACACAATTCAACGAGACTTTGGAATTTTATCAAGTAACCAACATAAAAAGGAAGCCTACCTAGTAATGGAATTGAATGCTTACATGTTGGTAAGGCCGAAGGAATGGCCACCAAGTTCAAACCATGTGCATTGACTTTATTCTAAGGATCAACATCCAATTAGACAATTTATGTATCCTAGTGCAACTAGAGAAACATGGAAACACTTCCCTTTCACTACTCATGGCTACAAAAGTGACTATCATGAAAACAACTTGCTTGTAATTTATTGAGAACTTAATATAATATTAATCACTAGATAAGTGCTAAAAATAAAAGGTGGTAGGGTAACAAAAAATTTAAAAGTGTATAGGGTAGTTTGAGTAGTCAATATTACAAGTGACAAGGGTTTAGGATTCAACCAAAAAGTTTCTATTTTTACTATTTGTTTTTCCTTTGACAATTGATGAAGTGGTTATTTGACTCTACTATGGATTTTCCATTACTAGTCATGAATTTAACCACATGCTTTAGATTATTGGACATTAATGGATAATCCTTAATCTTATGCTCCACCAAGTAAGAATAGAAACATATTTGGTAAAATAGTATTAGTGAAACTTGTTGAAACCATGATCCCTAATTTGAATGTAAATAGACTTCTTGAGGTCCTTAGACATATCAACTTCCACACGAACCTCTTAAAATAACATTTTTTTCTTGTGAAAAATGAAATACCCTACAAGGGCAATAAATTGATCAATTAATGCCCAAAGGGAAAGATGGAGGAAAGGAAACTCTATAATATCTAGATACTAGCTAAGGTAGACACTATAACATCACAAGTTAGTGATAATGCACATGAAAAGTACTTTTCAAAAATAATGACATGTGCTTCAATTGTAGTGTAATAATCAATGTTTGAATACCTAAATAGGAAAAATCTCTTGGTCATGTTAGGGAACACTTTGAGTTTGTGTAATTTTTTTGAACAAGGAAATTGGTTACAATCCTTCATCATCTCCATCTAGTTCAGAAGTTCAACTTCAGTAACTAACACCTTAATTGTTTTATTTGCCAAAATTTTGGATTACTAGGTTTCTAATTCTAGTTAGTAGCCACTATAAGTGTACCTCTTCTCGATAAATTCTAGTTGAAGGGTGATCCCAAAAGGAAAAGGATTCAAACTATCTAACCTCTAACTAGAAAGCACTCAACAACTATCAATCAATCCAAAAGACACCCAAATTTATGTCATATTGCTACTAAGTGCTCTTGACTCAACTTTGTAAAAATACATAAGGAACTTTTCCCACAAAATAGCTTATGGGAGCGTATTGCTAGACCTATTTGGTAGCATTATCAAATTTTGGTAATGTAAGACAACATCAAGTTTATATTCCTCAATAAAATTGTGGATGAATTTCCTATCATTTTTGCACACCATCAAGCTCCCATACTAGCACCACAACATCAAACTGATGTAGGAGCATCCCTGGTTGTAAAGCAATCCTTTGTCAACCAAAAAAAATATTTTCTTGCATTGCATTTAGTAGCAATTTTAGTATTTCGTTCCAAATTTTACAACATTATTGTTTCTTAGTTCACAGAGTAGGATATAGCATCTACACATCGAAATCTATCACATATCTAGATTTCACATCATTTGCATTTGTCTACCGGAAGTTACTGCTCTCAGAATTTCATTGTGATTACCAATCAGAGCATCTAGGGCTGACCTAGTCTAGATTTCTTAGTGCGGACCTATTCCAGATTGTGCAAAGCTTAATGGAATATTATACAAGCACCTTGGGTTCATTGTGACCTATCTTGGAGATTCACAAGTTATCCCTTTTCGTGTGGAGTTATCTTCCTATATTTTGAGGCCAACTTCATTTATATTCATCATCGGGTTATTAACTCTTGTGGCCAACACAAACCTTTTTTGGAGCTTGAGAAACATATTTATAAGAATTTGTAACTCATAAGAATTCAGTAGTTTTAGAAGTAAGTTTTAGATTCCAAATATTCTCACGCCAACCCTTCAGGGGCATGTAATAAGGCCTTTGGCCAATTGTATTGTTGAAAGCCCTTGTAGCAGGCATGTGAGCCCTGGATATTCACCCATGAGGCATGTATTGCATGTCATATTGTCAATTCAATAAAGTTTCATGTTCGCATATCAATTTGTTGTGTTATTTCCGTTGTGTTGATTCTTAGCTGCACAGTTCAAACTGTTCCTTCTGGAACCCTCCTATCGTGATTGTACTAGTAAATCAAGACTTTGTATTTTTATTCTTGTTTTGAAAGGTCCATATGCGTAATCTCATTGAATATTATTTTGTTTGATCACTCATCAAGTTCAAGGTTACATTGGCACATGATCATATTAAAGTGTTTAAGACTCAATTTTATTATAACAACTTTTTGGTCCACAAATACACTTATTCCCACTCTAAGAGAGTTTGTAATCTTGCTCCTCATGCCACCTTGGATGCACTTGATGCATTAAATAGTGGGAAACAACTATAAAGCACATTATCACATTTCTTTGCACCTTTGGCAGATAACACAACCATCCAATGGTGCTCCCATGTGGTCACTATGAAAGAAATTTCTTGGCTTACTCATGAGTTTGAAAAAGATCCATTTGACACTACTTTTGTAGTTCAAGTAGCTTTCATTTTTCACACTTTTAAGTTGGTTGAGATCAATGAATGTTGTAGAGGACAAATCCATGCTTATATTCATTGGCTCACAATTGAGACTATGTTTGAGGTTTTTCAATATATCCCTTAGACACTCAACTAATTAAATAAATTCCATTGAAGACACAAGTCAAGAGTTGATGGCTTTACTAGTTATCTTGTGTGTTTTTTGATAATTACAAAATAGCATTTATTATCAAAAAGTACAAATTTCCCGAGAGCTTGATGTATAAACTTTCCTTTAGGCCTTGCAAATTTACTCCAATTCTTTTCGACTAACTTATTTTTGTTGATGAGTTACAAAATACAATTCTCTAAATGGCCAATGATAAGTACTTGGGAATAGACAATATTCCATGAGTTCTATAGTCATATGGGATACTATTAACCTAAGTTGCACAAGGTTTTCTCAAAATCCTTGTAAATTGGTTTTTTTTGCCAACTTATCAATCAATGCAATATGAAATTTATTTCCAATGCTAGCAACTTAGAGCTTATCACTAATTGGAGGCATATTCCTTTACTGAATGTTTCTTATGATAAGATCACAAATTAGGACCTTGCTCATAAGGTTAGTAATTTATTTCTATTCATCATTTGTTATGAATAGATTTGATTCACAAAAGTAGCTACATCCTTGTCATGTCCCATTTTTCAGATTAAAATAATTAATAATATTATTCAAGTTGGGCTCAATAATTTCTAACTTTAAGGGAAACTTAAAAGTATTATTATAATTGACATAAACATTAAAAGTATTCTTAAATACTTGGAGGGAAATTTAGGACCTAAGGACTTGACTTGAAAAGGTATATCAAGTAGGGATGTATCTTCATTTGGGGATCATTCAAGCCATTCTTTTCATATTTTTGGTTTTGAATAGTTTTTTTAATCTATGGCATTCAAGGATGAAAGCCTTGGTTTGTTCAATGTTTGAGAAGATGAGAACCCTCTTGAATTCACATTTGGGATAAAGGATGAAAACCCTTGTTGCACCAAAAGATCGACCTATTAACGCTCGATACAAACACTAGAGATAAGTGGATCCATAGGAGGAAGTTAGTCCATGTTTTGAATTTGAAGGGAGATGCTGAAAATTAGTCCACCCCCCCCCCCCCCCCCTCAACGTCACCCTAGGGGATTCAGACCCACGACCCGACTCTATTACCATTTTTTGGAACACGTTTGTTGTTGCGCCAAAACAAACACTAGAGATAAGTGGATCCATAGGAGGAAGTTAGTCCATGTTTCGAATCTGAAGGGAGATGCTGACAATTAGTCCAACAACCCCCTCCCCCCTTCAATGTCGCCCGAGGGGATTCAGACTTGCGACCTGACTCTATTACCATTTGTTGGAACACATTTGTCATTGTGCCAAAAGATCGACCTATTAACACCCTATACAAATGCAGAGATGTGTGGATCCATGGGAGGCAGTTAGTCCATGTATTGAATCCGAAGGGAGACATTGGTGATTAGTCCAACACAAGGACCACAATTATGTTGATTAGTGAAGGAATTATAGTTTGTACATTATCACTACAGTTCTATTACAATGTTTGTTGTTGCATTTTGGATATTTTATGCGAGGATCTGGTTATAAGGAAATTTATATTTGAAGGAAAATATTTGGAGGATCATGGCTAATTGATGTTCTTGTTGCTATTTATTTTGAGCACCATTAATAGTTGATGTTGGATTTTTTAGCTGCACCTGTCTACTATTCCATTGTAGTCTTATTATCCACCACACAACATTGGAGGAGCATTTGAGAATACAAGGAGATTGTAATAGTTGTAAGGAATTAAATATGCTATTATTTGATATTAGGGTGTGTTATTATTTTAATCTATATAGTTATTAAACAACCACATCCCTCTACATCATCATCACTATTTATTATAGGCTTCTAAGAGTTTTATTTATTAATTTGAAGTAAAAGAGGTATAAGTGGGCATTATAGTTGATTTGAAAAATAAGTGTATTGCATATTACAATAATATAGAAATAAGGGGTTTAGATGGATAATTCATTGTGATTTGTAAGTCTAAAATTCAACTTATTTTGGGTAGTAAATTTAGTTTGGTTTTCTCTTGAAAAATGATGTATTTAAAGTACTAAATTTCAAGTATGTATTTAAATGTTCATGAAATCTCAATTTTTTGTGTTCATAACTAACATTAGTCTTAGAATTAGTTGTTGGTTTGTTTGCACAAATTTTGTGTTCAATTATTTAAAATTACCCAAAAACATAAAATTCAAAAAATCCATAATTGAGACGCTACAATCCTCAATAACATCTTATTGCTTTGGTAAGGCATGAAATGTGATCATACCTATAATTTTTTTTATATTTTTTTAAGTATTGGTTTTGTGAAACCCTTTGAAAAATAGAGTGGCATTTTATCCTTATCACATTACAAGACCTTGGATTTACTCCCAAATTTACCAAGTTTGAGGAGATGGTCTTAAGGGTGCTTGAATCACAATTAATGGACAATAATCCTCCTAATTACACATCTTCAATTTCATTGCATAAGGTTTTTTTTTCTCCTCCTATCTTTTTTGTTGAAGGATTTAGTCATCTACTAGTCAAATATGCATCTTGGGTGGTCTTATTAAAGGGATATTTCTTCTAGGAATTATTTCTAAGAAAATCATCAATGGAAATTTTGTTGATGATTCCTTTCTCATGTTGTTTGAAGAATAATATATGACCAAAACACTATAGAGTGCATGAGTCTTTTTTGCTTACCTTTTGGTTCGTACATTCAATGGAGAAAAAATCAATGCTACATGCAATCATTTCTAACTTGCTTGAATTCACTAAAGAAATACCATTGAAAATAGTTACAACATGGGGAAATGCTCAATTTTTTTTGGCATCTTCTTTGCTTTTTGATCTTCTGCTACCAAGATTTGAAATTATTCAATAAAATATTAAAAATAAGCTTTCCTATTGGATTATCAAGCCTCTTTCCTTGGTTGGTAAATTTTAGGTTTGTTTTGAATTGTTCATAGCTAACCATGTTATTATTCTTCTTTTTCGAGTTCCCTCAATGGAAAACTACAAGTTAAAAAACATGTTAAGATATTTTTATAGGCTTATGGTGAAAGAGTTCTTGATTTCCATCATATTTCTTGGCACCTATGTTTGTTTCACAATATGTGGGTGGTATGTGCCTTATTGGTATTTAGAACAAAGGTTTGACCCTATGCACTAAATGGATTTTTCATACCATTGGAATGAAGCTTGGAATATTTTCCTTAGACATTGAATTTCTCTAAGAAGTCCCTTTGATAAAAAGCCATTAGCAAAGTTTAGGGATCCAGACCATTCTCATAACTAAAGGCCCTATTTAAATTATGAATACTTTTGTTGCAAAGAGTATGTGTTGATTAACGTTAGTTCCTATCTATTAATATTTTAACTTTTAACAAATTTATTGGATAAGACTAATATTTGAAAAATAATATAGTCTATGATAGATAATTGGTAATATTATTAGTCTTATTTAAATTGTGCTTTTAGTCTAATTAAACTACATTTATCCTTTAGATAGAGTTTTGAGTTGGGAATAGAAATAATAAAAACTATAAATAGAGAAATAAGATATGAAAACCAACTACATAAATGTAAACCTAGATTTGTAGAGGGTTTCAAGAGTAAACATAGAAGAATGCCGATTTAGACACCAATGCACTAGTTTTGTCATCTTAGATTTGTTCTATTGTCCAAAATAAATAAAAAATATCGTATTTGTAATGATTTTTGGATATATAAACATAGGGAAAGTGGAGATAAAAAACATAAATAATTGGAAGTACACATAACAAATACATAATAACATTATATTCTAATCTAGTTTTGCTTAAATGAAGTGAAAAAATAATAAAGGAGTCTAATAAAAAAATGCAAATATTCATAGGATGAAATCCTCAAAATGTCTTTCTGGGTCAGAGATAAATGGGGTGACTATTTGGGAGCTTGCAAAAATGGTCAATCCTCAATTTGGTCTTTCAATCGCCATGGGAAATCAAATGGAAATAATAAATATAGATACAAGTGTGCACAATCTTAATCCTAAGCACTTGTAAAATTTAAAAACAACAATAATGGATATCTATGAATGCTCCAATATTAGGTCTATAAAGATAATGTACGAATATGAGCCCCAAATTGTCAATACTAAAACTAACACCAAAATAGATACTTGCAAATTTATCTCAAGGAGAGGGATAAAGTGATAATAATTCCAAGAACAACGAGAATGGTGTTACAAGATTAAATTAAGCTAAAAAAATTTGAGACCCTTCAAATGAATATGAAGGTTTGGAATCCATGAGAGGATTTAAAGAAATAACAAATGCAAATATTATCTAGCTTAAGAAGGCTATGAAGAGTATTCCTTTCTTATTGGTAAAGGAAAATTGAACTTGTAGATGGTAAGCTATCCTCCATTGTAGAAAATTCAAATAAAAATCAAAGAATCCTTTTGTCATGAAAATGAAGAAATATAATATACAACTCTTTATGCCAACAACTCTAATAACAAGATGAAGCTCACACAATGTTGTAGAATGTTACTACCAATTTCACAAATATGTTGTTCTCAAAGTGTTTGCTCAAGAATCCTAATGAGAATTCTATAGATTGCAATAATAAATCAAAATTACATGAAATAATATGGAGAGAGTGGAAGGGAAGCTCAATGGCCACCTAAATATCTATTTTTGGACCAAGGTGATTGTTGGGATTCCATCCTATAGGCCATATGATAGTTATAGATGGAATTTTGAAAGTTGAAAGGTTAGTGTCTTGACAATAAAGAAATGTATAATTTTTGTCACAAAATGGAAAATCACATGTATAGATGTCTGCACACTAATACTCTTGTCTAAACATGTCATGACTAGAATATACATAAAATGGAAGTGAGATATAGAATAGACACCAAGGACACATACAAACACATCAAATGAAACTAGACACAAAAACACAAAACAATATTGGCTATAAAAGAAAGTTAAAGACTAAGGTTGGGATAAATACATCCTAGAAACACACCAAGGAGGTGGAAACCAAATGAGGACACTTTTTAGTGTCAAAATTGGTGGGTATAAAGATTTTTAAATTTTAGAGAATTTTCAAAGCTTGGTAATGCATGAAATCAAAGCTCATATGGGATGGTGACTAGTTCAAGAATGGTATTCCCATTAGTAGTTATTGAATTTGGTGGTCCCTCATTGTTACTTATAATAGTGACCAATTGGCTATATTTCTAAGAGCTAAAGATCTCAAATTCTTTAGGTGAGGTGTATGCACTATTGTTAAATATGTTTTGTTGGGTTTCTCACTCATGATTTTCTTTGATCATCTCCAAATCTATATGCAACCCATATGGTTTTTGGTTTTAGAGCAACACCATTATTCCTCCACAAGATTGGTCTCTCCCCTCCTATTCTTTCTTGGAAATATTTGAAATGGTTGGTGGATACCTTTTTTATTCACTTTAATCTCAAGTTTGTATATGACTAGCTCTCACTTAACTTTTTCCTTAGAGGAAGCTGTTGGGAAAAATTGGGTATAGTCTTATACCACTATGCCATAAAAGCGAAAACAAGCACAATTCATTTCCCACATTGAACCTTAAAGAGAAACTCATGCTTAACCAGTTTCAACAACACTATTAATAGATTCAACAAACATAACCAACAACCATGAAAGATGAGACAAAAGACATGAACACACAGATATACATAGGGAAAACCCTTTCAGGTAAAAAACCCCACACTCCAAAAGCCTAGATCGCCATTGTATTATTTAGCAACAAAAATAGTTACAATACAATATTAGGCTCACAAACTTTACAGAGTTTACATCTTGTTTCATTCTGGAGAAAATTCGACAACACAAACCCCTTGTGACCATCTCTCTTAGCAGGAGACATCTTGCAGCTACACAACTACATTACTCGACCATCGACCTCTCCATCACATAGTCGCTCAGCCTTCACGTTCTGCAAGATTTGTCTCTCCCACAACGTCACAACCTCTTGACATACACCCAGGTTCTCAACCAGTTCACACCCAACATCTTGGCCTCTCTGCTTGCATTCAGCCTCTCGGCCTGTATCCAACATCTCGGCCTCCTCGGCTTGTTCAACGCCCAACCACTCAACCTCCATGCAGCCTCTCAGCCTCTGCGCATCCTCTCGGTCTCCACCTAGTAACTTCGGCCAACACCTAGCCTTTCGGCCTCACATCCAACCTCTACGCCCTTTGGTTACTGCCACTCATAGTCGCCGCCTCTCTATGTTCCAAGCTTTAAGCTCTGAGAGAGTTTCCCTCAGCCTTCGTTGCATCCGGCCTTTTGGCTTGCAACTTGGCTTAACCAGGGTTTTCCTTTGCTCTGCAAGAGATTCCCCGATAGATACCCTGGCCAATGCCTAGTGTATTCTCTATCTCTAACAGACCGTTCAACTACCACACCCCTTTAGGGTTTCACCTCGAGCCATACACCATTATCAATGCTGGCCGTCAGATAGGAAGTCAAACGAATCTCCACCATTGAGCTTAGGGTTCCCAATGAGTCACCGATTCAACCATCGAGCACATGGGGCCACATGCCATTTTTCCTCCACGTCATCACCACTTGTCGCCTCCATCATGATCCACCAACCAATCGGGTCCCAAGTGGTCCCCACCATCCATGTAACATCCATGTCACTGTCGTACATTTGATGTCACCATCCACGCAGATAGGTCCCACCATCCACTGACATCCAAGTCGCTCCATCGCTAGAGAACCGAACTTTAGAACCTCATGATGGAGGTTACAAAGTTCCTAGAACCCATGACTTGCCGATAAGGGAATCGCCCTATTGCCCAAAACTCCAAGTTTGAAACCTCATGATGGAGGTTACAAAGTTCCTAGAAGTTGCGACATCCTGATAGAAGGATCACCCTGTTGCCTGAAAGTCAAAATTAACAACCTCCATTCAGAGGTTAGGAATTTCCATAAAGCCGCAACAAGGAGTCACCCAGTCAAAAGAAACCCGAACTTCACAACCTCTATAGAAGGTTAGGAAATTCCCGATCGCCGTGACAACAAAGGAGATCGACTAGTCAAGAAGTTAAGAAACTTCTAAACTCCGCGACAAGGTTCCAAGGTTAGAAACTGTAGCGATCCCGCAACCAACTTGTTGTCGCTAAGTTATGAACTTTCAGATCCCCGCGACATAACTTAGGCCGATGAAGGAGGAAAAGACAAGCGCTCCAGGAAGCGACCAAGCCAATAATTTGAGTCACATTTCTCAACATTCTCCTACTTGATGAAGAAATTACTAGCTCCTTCCAATGCAAACACAAGAATCTTAAAAAATGCTTTCGTGCTCCAACCAAGACACCTGCAACGACATCTAAGATGTCCACCAACTCAGGAAACAATTACAACCATCCACCACAAGAAAAGGAATGAGCCAAGGCGTATATGCACCAGTCTCAAGAACACAAGCATCAGATCCTACAGACAACAAAGGCACTAACACAACCACCACTCCACTGTGTTCACGAGCTAAACAAAAGCGACCTTCAAAGTCCTCAACCCGAACACATATGTGAAGCCATCCTCCAGAAACAAGACAAAACATCAGCTAGAACAACAACTAGAAAACTAGCTGCTCCCATCCAGCTAATCAACCCACATGACTAAAAATAACACCCACAACACGTGCTAATCCATCCAATCACTCATACCTTCAAGGTATCAACATAAAAAAACTCATGCCACCATCATAGCCAACCCATCAACCACAGAAACAAGCTCCATGTGCCAACCAGTCGAAGAAGGCCAAGCACAACCAAGAACTCCCACTCCATGGGTAATGCCAAAACTAAAAGATCAAGGCATGTAACAAGTCTACCAACAACATCACATAGAGAGTGTAAACATGTAGTTACAAGGAACCATCCAAAATGATATGCACATCATGTAACTGTAGAAAATTCTCTTACATACACCTCTAGATGCCAACTATGTCACCTTATTCTCCATGTATCCATGAGCACCTGCAACCGATCATCTCATGCTAAACTCCAAATCTAACACTGCATCATCATGAAGTTCTCAAGCATATGATCAAGACACCCAATACACAAAGAATCACCAAACCATTGTCAAAGCTCCAATCATCTGAACCAGGAAATTATCATGACATCATGATCTACACATCCCCCTTAGGAGATCCCATGCTCTAGGTGAACATAACATGGTCTCAAGAGCAATGCATCATGCAAAACCTCTAATGTGCAATCAAGAGTATACCATGACATGAAACAAAAACAAACTCTAAACCAACATCACTTGTCAAGCACCACCAACACCTCAACCAAAGAATCCAAGAGTCCTCCATGGCTCCAAGATGTTACACGTCTTCAAACAATGTCCATGCAAATGCGAAAGAACCCTTCTATAACAACATGATCTAAGAGTCCCTCCTAGTAACATCTACAACACTAAAGAAGACCATTCGCCACTACGTGATGAAGCCACAGTCATTGCTAAAGCTCCCACTAAACCATGGCAACGAGCTCTCCAAGCATCATGACCAAACATCTGCTAAACTAAAAATACTCCAGGTCCACAAAAACATGTCCATCTGACAACAATGCCAAGTAACACTAAGATCTCAAGACCAAGTAGAAAAAACCATCATTTTCATAAGCTTACACAAGGTAGTGCATACAAGCTATCCATGACATCATGATACACGTGCTACAGGTCCCCATAACAGACTATTCAGGTACTCAACACCATTCATCCTCTCATCTCAAAGCACCACACCAATGCACAAGTGGCCACAGACAAGGCCAACTAACAAGTCTGAACCAATAATGAATCAACCTTGTGGATATAGACAATCCACTTCCGAGTTGTCTCACAATAAACATGTAGGTACAAAAAACCCACAACATTGCACAACCCATAGATCCATTCAACAGAAATGTGCAAACCCATCATCACATTGGAAATGCAAAACTGAGATCTCAAAGAGAACAACAAGATAGACCACATGACTCAAACACCAGATCAAGCTCAAATCTGATTCGTCAATCAATCCACAACAAGCACCATAGCCAAGAAACCTACAAGAACCACCACAAGAATGCTGAGTGACAAATCACGTACCAAAATTCCCATGCAGAGAAGATATCACACCTCCTCAAACCATGCCAAACTACAACTATATCATCTAGTCACACCCAAAAGCTAGGGTCTAGAAAATAGCTTAACAATAGCTCCACATAACCACAAGTTTTTCTTGACTGTGTAAAACCTACAAAACCATAAAGCCATGCAAGTACAAATAGTAGTTCAGGAACACCAGGCCCATTTGAATCCAACACCAAAACCACCAACATGCACATGCATATGAGAGACAGGCTATTACAAAAGCTTCCAGATCAACCAATGACCAACTCCATAGCCTTCATGCAATCGGGTTATACCATTGCCAACTCACGAGCTTCAAGTCACATCATTTCAATATGACCAACTCAAGTCTCTCCATCTTCACCATCTTTCATGCTACGTACTATCTCAGAAACTTTAATAGAAAAGAAAGAACTTCCACTCATCAAAGGATCAAAACATCAACTGATTCTCCAGATTTCCTCAAGCCCAAGACTAATAAATTTTCACAGAAGGAATACCTAGAACAACAACACACCAGGAAGAAAAACATATCCCTGAAGAAGGATCTGATACCACTTGTTGGTATCAACGAGTCCTAGACTCCATTCTTTGTGCAGTCACACCGCTCTGATACCACTTGTTGGGAAAAATTGTGTACGGTCTTATACCACTATGCCATAAAGGAAAAAACATGCACAATTCATTTCTCATATTGACCCTTAGAGAAACTCATGCTTAACCAGTTTCAACAACACCATTAACAGATTCAACAAACAAAACCAACAACCATGAAAGATGAGACATAAGACATGAACACACATATATACATGGGGAAAACCCTTTCGAGTAAAAAATCCCACATTCCAAAAGCCTAGATCGCCATTGTATTATTCAACAAAAAAAATAGTTACAATACAATATAAGGCTCATGACCTTAATAGAGTTTACATCTTGTTTCATTCTAGAGAAAATTCGGCAGCACAATCCCCTCATGACCATCTCTCTTAGTAGGATACATCTCGCGGCTACACAACTACATGAATCGACCATCGACCTCTCAGCCTCTTCGTCGCACAGTCACTCGACCTTCACATTCTGCAAGATTCGTCTCTCCCACGGCTTCACAATCTCTCGACATACACCTAGGTTCTCAGCTAGTTTGTGCTTAGCATCTCGGCCTCTCTGCTTGCATCCAACCTCTCAGCCTATATCCAACATCTCGGCCTCCTTGGATTGTTCAACACCTAGCCACTCGACCTCCACGTAGCCTCTCAGCCTTCGTGCATCCTCTTGGTCTCCACTCGGTGACTTCGGCCAACACCTAGCCTTTCGACGTCACATCCAGCCTCTACGTCCTCTAGTTACCGCTACTCACAGTCGCCACCTCTCTTTGCTCCAAGCTTTGAGCTCCGAGAGAGTTTCCCTCATCCTTCATTGCATCCAACCTTTTGACCTACAACTTGGCTTAACTAGGGTTGGCCTCCGCTCTGCGAGAGCTTCCACGATAGAGACCCTGGCCGATGCCCAGTATATTCTCTATCAAAAACAAACCGTTCAACTACCACGCCCCTTTAGGGTTTCACCTCGAGCCATACACCATTATCAATGCTGGTCGTCGGATAGGCAGTCAAACGAATCTCCACCATTGAGCTTAGGGTTCTCAATGAGTCACCGAGTCAACCATCAAGCACATGGGCCCGCATGCCATCCGTCCTCTACGTCATCACCACTTGTCAGCCTCTATAGCGATCCACTAACCAATCGGGTCCCAAGTGGTCCCCACCATCCACGCAACATCCATGTCACTATCGTACAACTGACATCACCATCCACGCAGATAGGTCCCACCATCCACCAACATCCAAGTCGCTCCATCGCTGGAGAACCGAACTTTAGAACCTCATGATGAAGGTTACAAAGTTCCTAGAACCCACAACTTGCCAATAATGGAATCGCCCTGTCGCCCAAAACTCCAACTTCCAAACCTCACAACGGAGGTTACAAAGTTCCCAAAAGCCGTGACATCCCGATAGAAGGATCACCCTGTCACTTGAAAGTCAAACTTCACAACCTCTAGTCAGAGGTTAGGAATTTCCATAAAGCCGTGACAAGGAGTCTCCTAGTCGGAAGAAACCCAAACTTGACAACCTCTACAGAAGGTTATGAAATTCTTGATCACTTTGACAACAAAGGAGATTTTCTAGTTGGGAAGTTAAGAAACTTTTGAACTCCACGAAAAGGTTCCAAGGTTAGAAAATGCAGCAATCTCGCGACTAGCTTGTTGTTAACAAGTTATGAACTTTCAGATCCCTGCGACATAACTTAGGCCGATGAAGGAGGAAAAGAAAAATGCTCCAAGAAGCGACCAAGCCAATAATTTGAGTTACATTTCTCAAGAAAAGCTTAATCATAGGTGGAATATTAACTCTTTCTCTTCCACTTGCTAAAGGAGATTCTTCACTATCTTGAGGAACACTGTTAAGCCCAAGAAATCTATTTTCATGCATCTTATTTTTTGAGTGCCCCCTAGTTAGTGATGGACTCATAAACAAGGGTATCTTATGTCCCTAATGTCATTTTTTCTTTGACTAATTAAACAACTTTGTTGGGTTTGAAGTATAGTCAATTTTTCTTGGAGATGTATTTTATCCTTTAATACCATTTTATGAGAGATTTTGTAATGGTGTATGGTGTCTCTTAGGGACACTACTTAAATATTAAAAAATTAAATATAACTGGCATATGTTTTGTTTGGAGATTACTATGAAAAGATAAAAAATGATGCACTATTTTAGATAATTAACTATAGAATTATTTTGATACCATATCTTAAACTATAGTTCTGATTTAATTTCAAAGATAGAAAGTGGGCTTGAAGGTTGTACACATCAAACCTTTGAAAGCACATTAGGGAAATGCACTGTATGTTATTATCAATGTCCCTCATTTTGCACCTCACTTAAGGTTTATAGGGGCATGGTTGTGGTTATACTAGTATCTAGTTTTTTTGGTATTGCATCAACCATATGAGGTTCCCTTTTCCTCTTCAACATCCCATTCTTTGTAGTGGCTAGGTGATTCCTCAATAGGATAAATTCACATGGATTTATCCAGATAATATATCACCCGTAAATTCTTAATGGTTGGAAATTTCTAATAAATATATACCAATTGAAGAACTTGAACATAGAGGTGGGAACCCTTAAACTAACAATACAAATTCACCAGAGGGATAAAATTGACAACTCCCACCTCTCTTTGTTAGTCTAATGGAATTGTTTTCTTAGTGTTTATGATGGAACTTACTTTGATGGATTTATGACTATATTGTTAGCTATTAAAAACATTTTTTTTGTATTAAAATATTTATTCTTTTGGCCTAGGGCCACATGGACTTTCTTTTTCCTCATTGAGTGTTTTTGGGACCTTGTACTTGTTGTAACTCAAGGTATGGTGACTTTCCACTTTCTTTTTATATTGCTAGTTCTATTTTATTTTCCTTATTAAATAATATAATAATAGATTCATTTTATAAAAAATCCATGACCATGGCCCCACATATCTTATAGTAAAATATATTATTTTAATTAAAAAAGACTAGTAGCTATAGGAATTTACCATATCATGTTCCCCCTAAAGTATGTTTATCCACCTAATTTGAAATCCACAAGCATTTCTAAGTTACATGTAGCTAGTCACTTTTCTTCCCCTCTCCACCTCATCTAAATCCTCTCACTTTTTCTATATCATTCTCTCAAATACAGTTAAATCATCTACCTCCTTGAATATTATTTTCAAATTCACTTCAATATATGGTATAGTGGCAATATATACAACACATGACATGTACACACCATACAACTTTTATAGGAATCGTCCAAGTGATAATATTTGTGATATTGTAACGTCGAAAATTATACTCCCTTGTAGGTGATAGTACAATTTCACGCTTGGTTTGGACCTAATTTAGTAACCCTTGCATTTATGTATTTTCAACATCTCCTAATTAGGCCCTAATCTCCTAAATTATGTATTTTGAGGCTTATTTTATTGCTTTTTGACAAATTACAAGTGGATAACAAATGCATTCATCTAAAGTTTTTACATTGACACCTTAATTTTTGGCAAATAGGGCCAAGACTGGGACACCCTTGGGTGGATCTATTCCCCTATTTTTCTAGGATCAAAATTCAAACATGTCGGTGTCAACATTTTAACATTTGAAATTCAAGTTGCAAAGGTCGACAATTAGTATCTATTTTTTGGGAAATTAGAGTAATTGGCTATAAATACCCAATCTTTTCACCATTTGAAACTAGAAAGAAAGACTTTGAATCTTGGAGAAGCAAGAGATCATTACATTCCACCATACACATTTAGATTTGTAGGTTTTCAAGCTTATTTGGAGATTTGATCAAGTCCTATTTCATGATTGAAGATTGATGACAATAAAAGAGCATGATGGATTCTAGGTTTGGGAGATGAATTTGTCCATTTACTTCAACCTAATGACTTGTTTCCTAAGTGTTATCATCTTCAAGCTTCATCCTACTTGCAGCCTAAAGAAAGGTATTTTTGTCTTTCAGATTTCCTAAGGGTATTTGACTTTCTCTTAGGTAGATCTTGACAATTTCATATAGGAATCCTTCTCTAACACACTTGAGTAGGGTTTTATGCAATTTATCTCATAACAACTTTAGATGCACTTAAGGTTAAGAGCACACACACATTATCTATCAGATCTTTGGCTATTTGTGGAGGTAGAAATACCAAAAAAAGGGTTCGATTGAGGCAAACTCCTATATAGCCACCCCCACCATCTCTTTTGTAGATTTATCATTGGTCTGAATTCAAATGTGAAAGTTTATAGGGAAGGAATTAGAGAGCAGACAAAGAGCTACATGTTTAATTTTTCAATTCCAAAAAAGGCGTACAAGGAAATAGACGCCCTTGGGAAGATCTGTCCTCCTATTCAGGATGGATACAAATTTATATGATAGGTACACAACACTTTTCCCTTCCCATATCTTCCTGTAAATCTCTGTTACAGTTTGCTAGTTGCTGGATCTAGCATTTTTCATATTAGTGCACATAGTTTAATTAGGTAAATCAAGGCAAATCAATTCCAATCCATTTCTAAGGCTCGCAAGGATCATATCCAGTTCTGATTGAAGCAACTTCATGGTTGAAAGTCAATCTAAACACCTTGTTGATTTGCATCCTAATGTAACCTTGAAATAGGAAGAAATTAATCCTAGGTTTTATACATCAAAATTAGGGTTCCCTTTTTCTATGTTACATTTTGGTGAACCTAAAATTTTGACATCATAAACCTTCTAAAATATGAAGTAATTTGACCCTAGATCTAGGTTTAGCATTTGATTATTTTGTATTGTTCGTTTAGGATTTCATTTTTGCATCATAAAAGACAAAAATTCAAAAAATTGCAACTCATATTGCATCATAGATTTTAATAGGATTAATCTCAGTCATTTGTTGGGAATTAAGGTGTCTCAACCTTAGCAATTTATAAGTTGTTTATTTATTATTACTTTAGTTTTTCCCATGGATAAAAAATATTTATGTTATTAAATAATTGTGCTCCATCCAAAGGGGCGTGAGATTTTGAGTTAGCACTTTTGCCACATGTCAATGCCTTGAAAAATAAGTTATTAGTTGTCAAAAGATGCCCATCTAGTGGTATAACATGGAAAGCCTATTTTTAAGGATGTTATGATAGATTCTATGACAACTGTAAATGCTAAAAGTGGGGGATATCATTTTGGATGTGAGAATCATCTATGACATGCGTAAGAGAATCTTTGCATAGCTATTGATGGTTTATGACGCATGTAAGAGCATCTCCTATTTTATAGCGATTCTTATGACATATTGTAAGGTGTAATGTCATGTAAGAGACCATGTCTAACATGTAAGGGGTCGAATGGATTTTTACCATGGTATTTCTGAACCTTTTTTTGACCCATGGTAATGTTTTATGGTGGTATTTTGAGCCCCCATGAGTCTATATATTGAGGGGTTGAGTTGGAGACTCCATGAGATGTTTTATAGGTACATTGATACTATCGGATTGAAGAGGAGTTAGAGTGATTGTATTGTGAAACACCATTGTTGTTAATATAGCTATTAATCTCTTCTTTGGTGGAGTTTTTTCTCGAAAGGGTTTCTCCATGTAAACATTGTGTTATGTGTTGTGCTTTATATGTTCTTTGCATTTTCATTACTTATAGCTGTTTAAATCTCCATATGGTTTACATTGCATAATATGGTTTACAATAATATGTCAAAGCTTCCATTATTGCTATTTCTCTACCATTTTTCTAACATCATTTAGGTTAGATCTACATTCAAAATTGTATTCACAATTGTCACTTTTTGTTCAAACATTGTTACATATTTGAATTTGAGTTATATTGTCATAAATTGAGAAAATTTTAGAAAATCATTCACTATCAAATATATTTGCAAATAGAAATAGATTCCTTAAATAATATCATAAACATTCTAACTTTTAGCTTTTACCTACCCTATCCAGGACAAAGACACCCTTGGGTAGTTTTGTCCTGCTACTGGTGGCCTAATTTTTTTTGCACAGATCTTTGTCTTTGTGTTATTAGTCTGTTCTTGCTTGCTAATATTTGATTTGAAATTTTGAAAAGGTGTTATTTTATGTCAAAGAAAGGTGTCATTTTTACATTATTTTGTGTCAATTTGTGAAAAAGTATTCTATTGCAGTACTGAGAATTATTAGATTTGTAGGATAATTGTTTACATTTTTTTGAAGCATTACATAATTTGGGTAAATTAATTTTTATTTTGGAAAAAATTCAAAACCCTAAGTTGTTACAACACGTAAATTTACAAACTCATAAAATAGCAACAAAATCGGTTCCAAATATGGGTCTGCAAATTGTCACATAGTTAGTTTCTGTCACTAATGACTCTAAAACTAAAATTTTAGAAAGAGCCCTAGTAGGAAATAGATGCCCTAGGGCATCCTAGTCTTATAAAATTTTCCTTAGATCTCAGGAATAGATTAATACCTATTTTTAGTTTGCAAATTTTGAATTTGATTTCTAGATTTGTGTCTGTAACAGGTTATAAGTCTAATTTCAATCCTAGTTAACCTTAGCACGTGTAAACATAAATTGAAATTGAAATTTAATGGTTAGTCTTGGAGAAGGCATAGTCATCTCATCATGTTAGATCTCTTTCTACAAGTGCATTGTATACCTATTGATCCCTTTAGTTGTGATGACTTTGATATCTTAGATAAAGCCCTTGAGGACTTCATCTCTCCTAGATCTTCTACTAAGGCTTGCAACATTCCTACACAAAAAAGAATAATTAATGCAATCACACCCCAACTTATCATTTATCCACCTATGTAACAACCTAAAGTCCAAACCAAGCCCGTTCTTATCATAGGACCACCTCAAAACAAAACAAAAGCTCATGGCCATATCTTAAAATTTACAAAACAACTCACTAGTAATCATGTGCTACAACGACCAAGTTATCACACAGTTGCTCATACATATAACACAAGGAAGAACAAGCAACCAAGAGAAAAAAAATCCATTCCCTCATTGATCCAACTCTCACAACCTGTTATACCTAGTAGCCCTTGTTTACCTCAACATAGTGGAAAGGAGTATGATCTTGTGGAGTAACTTTGTAACACCTGCTAAGATTTCCTTGCAGGATCTTATTCAAACATCACCTACTTACCATGGCATGCTTCAAAGTGATTTGCAAAAAGTTGTGGTCCCTCCTTGTGCGCAACCAAATGATATAGCAACCTTAATTGAGGGTATTGAATCAATCAATGTAGACATTGTCTTTCATCAAAGTGAATTACCTCCTTTGGAAACACAAAAACAAAATGATGCTTTGATGATAATGGTTGTTATTAACAATGTTAGGATTAGGTGTACCCTTATTGATAATGATTAAGGGTAAATAATTCAGTTGTCGACAGGAAGAGGTTTTATGTCCTTTTGCCCGATGATAGTCGCAAAATGCATTATCGTCCCACTATGCTGGTTTGAATTGTCCTGGGTCATATGGTTTTGGTTCTTGAAGTGTGATGACACCATTCTGAAGGAATTTCTTGAGAACTTCCTCAATGGGTTCACCCAAAGGAGTGTATGTGAGACCCCTAGGGAATTGTCTCATCTGATGATATTGTCCTTGATTATTTTGGCTGCTTTGGTTGTTTTGGGGGACATTGGTAGGGGGTGTTGATATCGTTGTTTGTTTGTTTTGCGATTGAACCCCTTTTAGAGTCAGTATAGGACCCATAGTGTTTGCAGCCTTGGCATCCACAACACCGTCATTTGTAACGTGTTTATTTTTGACCCAGTACTTATTTTTGTCAGTGGGAAGATTTGCATTTGTGTTTTTAGGATGGTATCTTAGCTCTCCCTTTTCAATAAGGGATTTCTCAATCTGGACACCTTTTTCAACTAGGTCCATGAAGGTTGTGCAACAATGCACTTGCAATGCATATTTTAAGGGTCCTAGAAGTGTTTGAACGAACATGTCCACCTTTTCCTTTTCGGGTATGTCTATGTGGCAACGACTAGCTAGGATTCTCCATTTTTGAAAGAATGGGATGAATGTTTCACCAACATCCTCTTGCGTGAGATTGCATAAGCTAGTAATAGAGGTGTCCATGTCGATGTTGTACGCATAATTTTTTATGAATTTATGTTTAAGTTTGCCCAATGTTTGGATATCCTTTTGCGTGGAAAACCATTCAAGGGTAGGACCTACAAGACTTTTAGAAAAAAGTCTCATCAAGTACGTTTGTTCATAAGTGACATCCATACAATTGGTCACAAATTCATGAACATGTTCGATGGGGTTTGTCTTTCCTTTGTATTTGGTAAAATTAGGTGAAACATATCCCAGAGGAAATGGTTGCATGTATAAGTTCATGTCGAAGGGATATACAGATAAATGATATGATACTTTTGATTTTTTTTCGGATATCTGTATGTTTTCTATGGTCTTCTCTAGACCCATTAGTTTTACTTGTAAGGCATCTATTACAGGATCATTTTTGGTCCCATACATTGGATTGATTGGTACACCGTAGGTCCCCATTTGTTGTGAGTAGATGTTGGTATGTTGTGGAGGTATATGTTGTTGTGGCATGTATGATGTGTTCGGATTTGCATGTTGTTGGTATTGAAAGTTTGGATTGGGCATATGTTGGTGAGTATGAATATGGGATGAGTATGTTGGGATGTGTCCCCCAGCCATTTGGGTCGATATTTGGGGAATATGGCGACCATGAACATTTTGGTGTGCGAATGATGCCATGGGCTGTGTTTTTTGACTACCTTGTCCAAATTGTTGGGTTTGTACAAGGGAATGTTCGTATTTTGTCCTTGGGAGGTGATGGTATTGGACTGTGTTGACGTATTAACATTTTGTTGTTGTCCTTGAATAAAGATACGTCGTTTGCGTCCACCCAAAGGATTTTGTGAGATACCAATGAGAGGATATGACAAAGGTGTACTCATGGTACTAGATGTAGTTGTCAATGAAGGATTTGTATGACTTGATGATGCCCCCATGGCATTGACCATAGTGGTAAAGAGAGGATTGGAATAAATTTCCCACACTGTCGAGGAGCCAAAGGTGGTTCCAGCCGATTGTGACGGTGTTGTGGATATTGTGGGTGCTGTGATGGATTGTGATCCTCCAATGGATGTAGCATTTATTGAATTGGAGTTATTTGGAATGTTGGAAGTAGCACTCATGGTCGTTGTAGCATCAAAAAAGGTATTGCTTGTGGTGCTTGGAGGTTGACCATTATTTGACATGTTATGTGTATTGTTGATGTTAGTGGTAGGAGATGTCGATCTTAAGGTATCAATGTAAAATCCTTGAGGTAATTTGGCTCCTTGACTTAAAAGTATTGCCAAATATCTGTCTCTGTCATATAAGACCATTTGTTCGACAAAGTAGGCTACCTCTGGATCTTGTGTTGCTACCTTTAGATTTTCCTCAAGTATTTGTCCATATTCATCCGTACGTAAGAATGGTTCAAAAGGGCTATTTGATGAGGATGTTATGGTCGTAAGAGGTTGAGTATGTGTGTTGCTGAATGGGTCGTCAAATGTCCAATTTGGGTCATACGTGTGATTGTTGACATTGGAAGTGGAGTCTTGTACAAAGTTTTCCATTTTTCATTTTTGTCTTTGGAGTCTAGTTTCCACCATAAAATGAGATTTCTCAAATGAAAATGATGAGGATGACAACTAAATGCGAGGATGACAACTAAGATGGTAATGTTGACTAAGGACTTAATATGATAAATGCAAGGCCTAGGTTCAAAATGACGACTAGGATGAATAATATTTTTGTATTTTTTTGGGAATAAAGTATGCAAGGTATAAACTAGAATGCAATTTGGAGAAAAGGATACCTAAACACTTCTAAGCTCAATCTTTGTTTTCTATTTTGATTACTAAAGGAATTGTTGAAAATGACAAAATGACAAGGTCAAGATGACTAGTGAGTTTTCCTAACTAGACTGTTGAGTTGGAAAATCTCACAAAAGGGACAATGAATGAAAAAGGGAATGATGATTAAGTCCAAAATAACCTAGTTTTGAAAGTGAGGACGTTGCAAGTTGTGCTAAGATTAACCTAATCCAAAGTATGCAAGGACTAAAACCTAGGGTAAAGCTAATGCCTAATGTATGCAACTAAAATTTGAAAGATGAAGCCTATGGTTACAAATGCAAACTAATGGTTGAAATTTTTTGAGCAATTTCAAGGTTGGTTTCTAATAGAATTCCCTTGGAAATAGTGTCTCAATATTTTTAGATCGTTTAGCACAACAAATGCGGTTCAATAGTTGCCTTGAGTTTGTTAAAATTGAGTTTCTTGATGTATTGAGAGAAAATCTGATATGTCTAATGTTGAATGTTTTGTCTAGGAGTGTAAATGTAGTGAATAATGTTGAAAAATCCAGCAAGCACTTGACAAGCACAATGTTTTGAGTGTAAGCAAGCACACATAAGACAAGTACAATCCTAATAGGCCAATAGTCCAAGGGTTTGTATACTTGATATAGCCCACCGATATACCCTGGATTGGTGCTAAACACATTTCCTTCTCAAGAGCGGATAACTTAGAAGTTTGGTGGCACTGGCTCCCCTCCACGACTCATTAACATCATTCGGGCACACCAACTTCAGATTCTTGGGTAGTTACTTCCCAAGAATTGCTATCTCTACTCAAGGGGATCAGTAGTGAGTGTCTTCGGGCATGATACTGTACCCTGCACTATATCAAGCAACGGCCAAAAAATGGTTGGTATCTAAAATAATAGGTGTTTAGTACGGGCATTAAATTTAAGTAGGGCATGCTCCATGGACGAGAGTCCCCTTTCGGATCCATCTCGTCAGAACCATGCGTGATTCTTGGGCTTTCCCCAAGAATCCACTTTTATATACCGGTTGGAAGTCCCTTGGGTTCGGGTGCTTTCGGTCTGAGTCGTCCTGGGGTGAGTACTTTTTCCCACCAAAACGGGCCCAAGTTCTAGAGTCAGTAATCATTTCTCTTACACCCAGGATCGCCTGAAAGCGCAAGGGGAGATCGCCCGAAAGCGCAAGGGGAGAGGATACTTCGATTACCAAATCTTAAGGGTGTATAACAGAAAAAAAATGGGTCTGGTTTTCTGATCACCAAGTTTTCACAAGGTGAGAGCATAATCACCTACCATTTGCAAACACAATCAGACAAAGTGAAAAAACCACGTTCGTTTTATGTGCACCAAAAATAAATGTGTACTAATCTAATAAAAAAAACAAACACGAAGTTTAGAAATGAGTCTTCGGCGGTCGATCCTGCAAAACACTTGTTAGTAGTTTTAGCAACTAGTCTTGGACCCACGAAACGTAACCGCCACATACCAAAATAAGATTAGTAACACCACAGAGGGAAACCACATTGCTAGCAAGACAAATCACAGAGAAAGAAACAACGAATGCAAAAAGAAATAAAGAAAATAGAAAACACAAAAACTCAAGTACAAAAGGAAAGAAAAGTATTTACCTAAGAAAATCGTCACAAAGAGAAAGCCGAATGCGATAAAACTCTATATTTAAAATGCTGGCTCGGTCTTGCATTTTGATGCGAGCTTGAATCATTGATTCTTGTTGAATGCAGCTTGAATTGTTACAAATGTGACTTTCGACCTTGTTTGTGACACCATGAGCGGTGCATCATTTTAGATGGTAGATGTGTGAGAAGCATCAAATGTCAGCTCAATAGAATTTCAAATGCATTGCTCCATACACATTACTGCAAAAATGACAAAGAACTCTACAAAAAGACCATCTGAGAAAAAATAAAAAAAATACGAGTGGGTTCTGTGTATCTATTGGTAAATTTTAGGTATGTTAGATGTGAGCAAATCAACAATGCATATAAACCCAAAGAACTACGAAGTACATTGAAAACTAAGAGAATAAATGTTTATACCAGATAATCACTGAAGCTTCCATGATTCCTCTTCATAGCACCTCCTAACTTGCTGCAAATGTGTTGCCCTCAGATTCAACGTACGAGCAATGACTATGACGAAGTCCTAGACAAGCTTTGAAGGATTTAACCAAAAACTATGCCTATGCCTATGACAAAATGTCTCTAAAATACCAAATAAATCTAAGTATTAATATGCCAAAATAACGCAATTCATGTGTCTACCCTAAAAAAGAGAGCAAAATAACATTTTATAGAAAATGCAATTTTGAATGGACGGACGACATCGACTTTCGACAGAAACCTAAAATCAGAGGACAAGATTTAATCTGATAATCCCTAATCAGGGTTAGGGAAAAATCATTAAATGAGTGGTCGAGATGTCATCTGAGAAAATGAAATCGACAGTGGAGAATAGATGAGATAATTAATTATAAAATAAGATTTTCAAAAATCAAAGAAGATAAAATTTGCGATTTGTGAGATTTGAAAAATCAATAAGATAAAGAGTTAGGCTGAAGATCAGATTTGAAAAATCAATAATTTGCTCCAATTACTTGATTTTTGGAATATTCACCATTTTGAATTAAAATTAATTCAAAATATGGATTTTATTATGAGATAATAAATAGTGATTTTAAGATTATTTCTTGAAATGAAGCTGATAGTTAATAATGTGAGATCATTTAAATAATTAGCTTATTTAAAATGAGAGAAATATTAATTTTGAGAATTAAATAATTAAAGATAATTATTTAATTTAGGCGATATGATTTAATAATTAAAATAAATTAATTAAATTCATTTTAATTATGAGAATTAGTGACATATTAAATAAAATAAATGAAATTCATTTTATTTAATAATCGAGGAAAAGAAATAAATGAAGAAAGATAATTAAATAAATTAAGAAATTTATTTAATTAGGGGAAGACTTAGACAATTAATGACGTATTTAATAAATAAATAAAATTTATTTATTTAATAATCATGAAGAATAAAATGACATGAATTAATTAAACAATTGTAAATTATTTAATTAATAGTCGAATGTGGACGAAGGACATAATTAAATGTCATAATTATGCTAGGACGAAAGTGGTAAAAATAGAGCTTGCAGGCCTAGGTCATTTTTAAGTGTCTACAGTTATTATCCTTCAAAAATAATTAAAGCATAAAAAAATACCTTCATTAAATGTCAATGTGATCACACAAGATTCCCCTAAGACAACTATAAACTTGGTGCATCCTAAAATGATAGATACCACAAGCAATGATATGTTACTGGATACTTTTCAAAATGATGAATCTCTAGCAGAATTTTTGGAAATGTATGACACTTTTCATAGCCATCATCATAATAATGGTTTTACCTATTGTTTAAATAACAAGGGATACTTTGGAGAAGAAACTCAATCATGTGATGATGAACAAGATGAATCTCAAACAATTCTTGATGTTCCAAATCAAAACACGTTACTTGTAGGAGACACCATAGACAAACCAATGGGCCCATGTAATAAAGAGAAGGTGATTCAAATAGGAAAATGTCTTGATGATGATGAACAAGATCACAAAACATTATTACATGACTTTCTTGAAATATTTGCTTGGAATTATTCAGATATGCCGGGTATTGACCCTATGATAGTCACACATAGAATTATCCATGAAAAAGATGCTAAACCGGTAAGACAAAAGATACACAAGATGAATCCTAAGGTAGCTTTATTGGTTAATATTGAGATTGAAAATCTCTTACAAGTTGGTTTCATCCGCCCTATTGATTATTCACCTTGGATATCTAATATTGTTGTAGTGAAAAAACTTGATAATCTTATTAAGATGTGTACAAATTTTCATGATCTTAATAAAGCATCTCTAAAGGATAATTTTCCCCTTCCTAATATTGACATGATAGTGGATTCAACTATAGGACATGCCCTATTATCATTTATGCATGGATTTTCGTGGTATAATCAAATCTTTATCAACCCTCAAGGTCAATATAAAACAACTTTCACTACACCTTGGGGAAAGTTTTGTTGGGTTGTTATGCCTTTTGGATTGAAAAATACTGAAGGAACATAACAAAGAGCTATGACACTAATATTCCATGATTTCATACATAAATTTTTGGAAGATTATGTTGATGATATTTTGGCTATGTCTATAACGCGTCAAGACCATGTCAAAATCCTTTGTCAAATCTTTGAAAGAATTCATAAGTACAACATGAGTTTGAACACAAAAAAATGCGTCTTTGGTGTGGATAGTGGAAACCTATTAGGATTTATAGAGTCACATAGAGGCATTAAGGTGGAAATAAAGAAGATTGATGCTATAATAAACATTCCCCCTCCTAAGAACATTTCACAATTATGTAGCTTTCAAGGAAAGATTTAGGCTATTTTCCATTTCATTGCATCATTGGCGGATTAGATTCTTCCCATTACCCAGCTCCTTAAGAAAGAATCAAAATTTAGATGGAATGAGGATTGTCAAAAATCCTTTGAAAATATGAAACAATACTTGTCTAATCCTCCCGTCTTACAACCAACCATACTAAGAAAACCTTTTTCTCTTTATATTTCAGCTTCAACACACACTCTTGCTACACTATTAGCATAATAAGATGAGAATGTCAAGAGCATCCTATTTATTACATCAGTCACACATTGATTAATTATGAAACTCATTATACAACTATAGAAAAACAATGTTTGGCTCTCGTGTTTTCTACCAACAAATTGAGACATTATTTACTAAACGTAGAAGTCCATGTTACAAAATTTAACCCCTTAAAGCATCCATTCACTAAAACAGATTTATTAGGACATTTAGCTAAGTGGGTTATGTTTTTAACCGAATTTGATCTAAAATTTATTTCTCAAAAAGCAATCAAAGGCCACACATTGACCAACCATTTAGCCAAGGCTCCTTCACCGTTAGCTTTATCAAATTGCAAGATTCATTCCCTAACAAAAATATGTTAAAAGTAGATGATAAAAAAACATGTGAATCATATTTTGATGGATCTAAGTGTCAAACTGGATTTGGTGCTAGAGTTATAGTAATACCTCCCTCAAGGAAGCCAATTTCCTTATCCTACCATCTAAATTTCCTATGTACAAACACACTGTAGAGTATGAGGCTCTTATTCCAGGATTGCGTGCAACCTTGTCCTTAGGTGTTCAACACATTCATATATTTGGAGACTCTCAATTGATCATTAAAAAAATCAATGAGTCTTATTAAGCAAAGTATAATAAGTTATATCAATATAAAAACCTCATGCTAACATGATTAGAACACTTTATATCATACACTATTGAAAATATTCTGCAAAAGGATAATCGACACATAGATGCAATGGAAAGCATTGCTTCCCTTGTTGCTCTCAAAGATTCTTTCATGGATTTCACATTTGTTGTCCACACTCTCACAACACCATCAATAGATGAAAAGATAAAGGAAACACTGGTTTCCAATATTGAAACCTCTAATGAATGGTACACTCCAATATTTAAGTATCTAAAAGAAGGCACCTTTGTTGAAACAACCACTAAGAACACTAGAGCTCGCGTTCAAAAACTTGTATCTCAATATATAATCTTAGCAGATGTATTGTATAGGTGGTCATTCAATGGCCTTCTCCTTAGGTATCTTAAAGAATCTGAAATCCCTATGGTTCTTGAGGAAGCTTGTGCGGGTGCTTGCGGGGGGAATTTTAGAGGAAGATCATTGGCTCAAAAATTAATTCTTATAGGATATTATTGGTGTAATATAGAACAACATTGTTTTGACCATGTTAAGAAATTTCCTAAATGTCAAGAACATAACAATTTGATTCATGCTCCTACTTCCGAACTTCATGCTTAAGTTCCTATTTGGCCATTTTCGATGTGGGGCCTTGATCTTATTGGAAAGATTTCTCTTCCTTATTCTTCAAGACATGCGTTTATAATCATTGCTACAAACTATTTCAAAAAGTGGGTAGATGCAATCCCTCTTTGTTCTGTAACTGTTGATGTAATATGTCATTTTATTTTAGAAAATATCATCACATGATTTAGCCTTCCTTTAGCCTTAGTTTCAGATAATGGGACACCATTTAAGAACAAGGAAGTGAAGAGGTTTTTGGAAAAAAATCACATTCAAAATCACTTTTCTACACCTTATTACTCATAATCTAATGGTCAAGTAGAAGTAATGAAAAAAATAATTGAACAAATCTTATGTAAAACAGTTAGCAAGCATAACAAGGATTGGCACACTCAAATCTCTTATGCGTTATGGGCATACTACACAAGTGTTCACACATCTATTGGAAACACACCATACAACCTTGTTTACAGTGCAGAGGAAATAATGCCCTTAGAGTTCGAAATTCCTTCTTTGAGGATCTCTCTTAGTGGCCTTGATGATAACACTTATAGAGACTAACGATTACAACAACTTGAAATGATCGATGAACAACACATAAATACTCTTGAACATCTTCAAGCTTATTCAAAAAAAATTGCATCATCGGTATAATGATAATGTCATTGTTTGTTCATTCAATAAGGGGGAGTTGGTGTTGTATGGAAATTAACTCAATGTAAACAGTGCTTTGGATGAAAAAGGGAAGTTTAGCCTAAACTGGTTAGGACCCTATATCATAGATGAAGACTATGGTTTTGGAGCATATAAACTTAAGAAAAATAATGGTACACCTCTCAAAGAACCCATAAATGTTGCACATTTGTGCAGATATTGCACTTAACAATCTCTTTGAATAGTATGCATGTTAAAGCATGTTGTTAGATTAAGTAGATAACCTCTTTTATCTGACATTGCTTCGGTGTTGACAAACATTTGTGTGTCTTGAATTTTTATGAGTAATTTTTCATTTATTTGGATTATTACTTCTTTATACATACTACTCAATCATGTGTGTTTTGTGTTAAATTAGATCATTATATGTATTTAATTTTAAAGTTAGATCATATGGGCATCTAGTCTAAAATAAATACACTTAAAAAAAAATGTAGCATTTAAGTATGCATAAGTGTTTAATTAGATCACATTCATCACATAACAATTAGATCATGGAAGCATTTATTAAGTAATCTTACCAAGATTATTTAATAGATCACATTAACATCTAATATAAGAAAACATGGCTCATATAAATAAAAACATGCTCATATAGATCATAAGGTTCACATACATAATAGTCACCACGATATAAAAATGTGGTGCGTTATAATAAAATACATCTAGGTAGGTCTATGGCTACTAGAATCCTCGGGACTTGGTGGTGGTGGTTGTTGTGTGACAGTGGATTGGGAATGGCTCTTGGAGCTAATATGCTCTTGTAGACCCTGTAGCTAGCCTACTATTGTAGCCTCACATATAAGAGTTGTGACCTGCTCCTACTTGATCTAATCCCTCTCCGCTCACACTCGACTAAGTTCCTTCGGTAGAGAGGCCCATGCCTTGTTCTCAATGGGAACCTGAGTGACTCCAAGCTCCTCATATGCAACTTGTAGTACCTCATATCTACCTCAAATATCCTCATTCTCAACTCTAACCTCATCAATAATCCTTAGGGTGTTCTTGTGTGCTATCCTCCATTGTGATAGGATCTCAAATAAGTCAGCATGGCGCCCCACGCTCGATGGTGACCTATGCTCTATCTTTATCGATTGGTGTGGGGGTATATTTGTAATAACTCGATTGAAGAATCCTAACCAATCTCATGTCCCAACTGTAACAATGAAAATGTAAAATAAGTTAGAACAAGATATAACATATATAAACATAAGAAAGCTAATAACATACATCAGTAACATATCATCACCTGGATCACCGGTCCACTAATCAAGATCTCGATAGGACACTATGGTGGCCACATCAAGACTCCCTTAAGAGGCTGGTGGTGTGGTGGGAGTCTTATGGTTGCTCCCTTCATGCTTGTAGGACCGTATCCCCTTTGGAGTCATAGACTGTGCTTGTGTGATGCAAGGATGAGATGTAGGTATCTCCTCGGGGGAATCTCTAGCCTCTACTTGCTCCTTGAGATCTTCTCCTATTGGTTGTTGATCCTCATCCTCCTCCTTTGCATCTCTGTCATAGCTCACTCCTCGAAATCCTCTCCTCTCCTACAAGGGTGCCATCCTAGGACAATGGTGCCATTTTAGGACAATGGTGCCATTTTAGGACAATGGCGCCATTTTGGGACACTATCACCCAAAATAGACATGGATGCCATTAATTTTGGAAAAACCTTGAAAATAACATAAAATATAGAAATAAATTACAAGGAAAAGGAATAGGCAACTCATCGTTGATGCCACTATGCCTTGTGCAATGTCCACTCGTAAGATCTCGAGTCTCGGGGGCTAGTACGGTCATCGACTCGACATCCTCACTCCTTGGTGAAATTGTATCTCTCTCTAAGCCTTCAAACAACAAAAGTGAAAATGATAATCAAAAAGGTGATTTTTCTCCAACATTTAGTCAAATTTAGTAGAAGCATATCTCATTCAATTCACCATAGTGGGGGCTAGTGAACTCCGATTTTGATGTCGTCTGTTGCATTGGATTATGTTGGTGTTTTAATTAGCACCTCTAGAGTGCTTATTGGAAATGATCAACTATTGCAATTGTTATAGTACTGCTCCTTCGGATTATAGAGAGGAAGATCCCTCTTTGTTGATGTAATGTGTAGAAAGGGTAGAGTAGACTAAGGTTCCTATCTTTTTATACTCAGTGGCAGGACACAAGGGTGCACAACAAGGAAAAATTTAGTGGCGAATCTTCGCCAATTGGCGAATAATTGAAATCGAGACCTCCAAAAATGGTGAATAGTACAAGCTAAAAAGGATGTTGAATCACCAAGTTTTTACAAAAAATTAATTTCATCTCGATTAATTCGCCTATGCATTATTTTTTAAATGATGCGTCATTGGAACTTATTCACCACTAGTTTATACTGTAATTACAAATATTAATTATATTCACCAGTAATATTATATTCCTACCATTAATTTTGGGGCAATATTGCCACTAATAATAAATTACCATTTCATTTTAGGGATATTTTAGCCTTGAATAGGGCTTTTATTTATTGCCATCGATTAGCTTTTTAATCGGATAGCTGTAGGTTGATTTTGTGACCTATATGCATGTGCATTTTAAAAGGTTTGTTGAGGCTTGAAATTTGTTTTGGGCCATAGGATTAGATTTAATCATGTGGCCCAAAACAAATTCTAAGCCTCAACAAGCCTTTTAAAAGGCATGTGCATATAGGTCACGGAATCAACTTGTAGCCATCCGATTAAAAAGCTAATCGATGGTAACAATTTCACTTTTCATAGTCTTTTTTTTAAAGTGAGAATTTAAAAAAATGCTTAATTCGTGTGTGCTCCAATGCATTCTTGATAGTTGTCCCCAGACCTCGCGAGGGGGCATTTCTCCCTTGACCCCCACAAGGGGGCTCTGCCCCCTTGACCCCCGCAAGGAGTGCTGCCCCTTGACTCTGTCAGTGGTTGCCGCCCCCAGGCCCCTACTTCAATATTACAAAAAACAAAAAAAAATATGGGGGAACTGCGCTGACCAACTATGCAAATTTTTAAAGGAGAGATTCACCATTGTAATTAATATTTTTAGTGATTATTTGCTTTGGATTAAGCCATTTGTGGTTATTTTTTTCCAATTCCTTATACACAAGATTACTTAAGATTTCTGGTTTTGGAAATTATTGCATGGGTGCGGAGAAAGGTAATAATTTTTTCAAATTAAAGGAAACCGCGAGTTTTACAGAGGGTTTCTTAAAGTTATCTACAGTTGCACAAACCATCAGTGCAATGTGTAACAACACTGGTTGGATCACCAACTACTTCAAACAACTTTAATCATCATCTCCCTAAGATAGAAATAGAATGAGGAGTGGGAGTACAGGAATGGATTGGTTGGATCATGAATCCGTGATCTTCTTAGAGGGCAGAGCTCTCCTAGAAAACTCTTGGATATCTCTGGTGGGATAGGACATCTAAACACTCTTATGGTAGTTGGGTTCGTGCCAAGGAGGAGGAACCATTAGACTGGGAGGAAAAAATTACTAGAAACAACAAATTACGATGATTTGGCCGACAAAATTGTTGAGGAGGAACCCCTGTCTAAAGTATAGGTTGAAAGACAATCCATTAAACAACATCAAACAAAAACTATCGATGACAAAATATCCAAGGAGGAGGAACCCCTATCTGAGGAGGAGATTGAAACAATAAGCTATAAACACAAGATGTTTGGAGGAACTCAAATATTAGATCAAATTGCATGTGCCCTTTGATTTCCTTCTTCAAGCTTTCTCAATGAATTACAAAGATTGTGATAGCAAAGGCACGAAATCATGCACAATTACAATCAACCAATTAACTCTCTTTCAAGAGTGAACAAATAATCACTTTCAAACTTGTTGGAAACACTATAGTAAGTAAAGGTTAAACAAATAATGAGACCAAGGCTCTTATTTATAGAACTCAAAGGAGTAGGAAACTCTAAAATATCCTTGAGTTAACATATAGTTCTTGCCAATGAATCGAGCAAGATTTATTTCTAAGAAAGGGGAACAAATAGTTAACTGGGAATCTACTTCAGTTAACTAAAACTAAACAAAGAGTCAACTGGAAACTACTTCAGTTGACTGAAACTAAACTAAAGGTGAACTTTAATACAAGGTATGCCTCCAAAATAGACATCCACGTTTAGTGGAGATCTAAGATCCAAAAATTATGGAAGTCAATTAGACATCCTCAATTAGTGGGATCTGACAATGCATGATCTATGGGATGTGGAGTTAACTTGGAAAGGGGCATCAAGTTAACTCCAGTTACATTTAATGTCTATTTGAGTTGACTTGGAATGAGGCATCAAGTCAACTTTAAGTGCCATAAATGCCATTTTGGAGGGTAGGACGTCCTTCTTTGAGGTGCCTTTACAACTCACCACTGGTTAACAGTGTCTCTATCCATTTGTTGAATTCCTCAGCCTTTGGGTAATTAATGCTTTGCAAGATGATGACGTGGTGCTTTAGCATTACTTCACTTGTCATGAGCTGATGTTGAAAGTCAATACACTAGGCAGCTACTTCATTGAACTTGGTAGACAAGGCTGCCACCTTGGCCAACTTGCAACCATCTGGATCATCGAGGAAGGTGCTACGGATGACATATCTGAATTGATTCTGCATTGTAACTAGCTCAATGTATTCTCCTCCCTCATGCTGATATTCTATATGATGGAAGGATATTACCAATGTTCTTGCAAAGTTGATAATATTTGTGACAACCCGTCGGTAGTCAATCAGCTTCACGGAATTGGCATCATAGGATTTCACCTTGTATGCCAACTATTCTTTTCAAGCAAAAAGGTGTTGCTTGTTTTCCTCTGAGAAGACTGATTGATATGCCAATTGCAAGTTTGCAATTGTGACTTCATCGCCTGGCCTCTTTTTTGCTATCTTTTGCTCTGATTGTTGAATCTCTGTGCAGAGTCCATGTGCTCTATCCCTTAACTAGTAGAGATTCTCCAGTATACATCGTCCTTTGTGAAAAAAATACTCCACTTGATCTCTCAAGTTTTTTCCATATGTCATCAACTGATGATGGTTTTGCTCTGCGGGAAGTTCTAACAATTCTTGTGGTAAGGCCGAGACGTTCGGGGTATTGTGCATTAAGCTAGAAATGTACATCCTCAACTGTTGGTTTTCAGCCTTTAAGGTTGCTTTTCCCTTTCCATCCTTAGCCATCCTCTCTTGGACGCTCACTGAGGCGATTTCAAGAAGGCCTACCTCCACCTAACGTGTGGTCTTTCTGAGGTTAAGTTTGGACAATGTGAAGTCCTCCATCTGTACCTCATGTATGATTTTATCCTTAGGTGGGGCAGTAGCCTCTATGATGAACTCATTCTCTGCATTCCTTTCCATGTGAACTTGCCTCTTCAGTTTCTTTGCCGACATGTCTTGTGGGACATGGTCGAACTCTATGAAGTCAAGCTCGTAGGAGGGCCTTTCCCTCTTCCTTCCTAGGAAGCCCTCAAGCCAGATAGAATCCCAGCTAGCTTCATTGGAAGGAGGAATATGGGGCCCTTGAATGCCCAATGAATGAGACTGTGTTGGAGTGACGTCTCTCGGTGGCGAGTACAAGTCAATGGGGACTTGTGATTGCTGTGATGGTGGTGATGTAGGTGGCTCTGTTTCTATCATATGCACCATTTTTTCTACTGCTTCTTCTGCTACTAGCTCTGGATCTTCAGGCTCTGTCTCTGCAGCGACTATCTCAATCACTAGCTCAGGGGCAACAATTCCCATGACTATCTTGGGTGTGTGTGTGGTTGTCTCCACATATAAATCATGTGTTCTTCCTCTTGTGTGTCCTGACATCCGCATCCCTTTGGGAGGATTGCTCCACTGCTTCTGCCTGGGCTTCTTCCTTGATGTGGAAGGTAGTGTAGATTGAACCTGTGGTAGCTATGTTCTGGGAAGAACTACCTTCGTTGTCCTCTTGTTGTCTAGGTAGAGTTAACTATTCCTGACAACTCTACTCGTTCTCTACAAAGAATGAGGGGAGAATGACTTCCTCTTCATCATTAGATAAGCCCTCAATGTCTTATGACATAAAGTCAACTATTTGTGAGAGCTTGAACCTACTATAGTTCCTTCTTCGTACTTCATACTCATCATCACAATTGACCCAATAATCTTCCATAGAAGATTCATGTGATGAGCGTTGCTCAAGATGCGCCACATAGAGACCTCTGGGATTATATGACCTTCTCTCAATGAGGTAATTGAGATTGAGTCTCATTGTTTCTTGGCTCATTAACTTGGCATCTGTTGTTGACCTGCATCTATAGAGTCCCATCTCAACGGGAAATTTCACAACTAGCTTCTTCTTCAGACGTAAGTGAGCGTGAAATTTGGCCAAATGTCGTAGGAATTCCATGAAAACTACCCTATTTGAAGGGAAACGTGGTGTCATGGCGGGGTGACCAATGTAGCCATACACGCATATGTAGGTGAAGGTAGGGAATTGGATAAACCGATCTGCCCAGTTCGCCATTTCCTCCTTGGTTGCTTGTGAAATACACACGTGCATCTCATGGTCTAGGTCTTGTACAATGTGCATGATGAAGAGGTCACTTGTCCTTTTGAAGTGTTGCTCTGCTTGAGTAAACTCAAGATGTAAAAAGTGTTCATGGACCTTCTGCACACCTAAGGTCCCCACATTTTTTAGTGTCCTGAACTTGCCTTGGAAGGAAATCAAGTATACCAGGTAGGAACACATGTGGAATCTATGAGCCTCTAGAAACCCAGTAATATGTTGGTGGAGTGTGTCACTAATCAGGGTGGCCCAGTCGTAATGTTCCCTCTTATTGATAATCTTGGCAATGACATAGTACATCCACAACTAAAACTAATTTCCCTCTTCCTGTCCAATGATTCTACTGAGTAGAGTGATCAACACTACATATTCGTCTCTGAATTCTCCTCATCCAACCAACTTAGGCAAGCTAGCCTTTTTCAATTTCAACCATTTTTTTGCCATTATTCCTTGGCATTTATTCTTAGCTGCCTCGAATGCTCTATCACATTTTTTCATTGATATAACCATGTTGGTAGGGCATGGTGGAATATCAAAACATTTTCGAATATCCTTTGGTTTCAAACTGCAGATTACCCTCCCATCCATTGATCTGATTTCTTTCGTGGTAGGATTGTAATGCTTAATGCAAGCAATTACAAGCTCACACTTTGTAATGTGATGGGGATGGATGCAACCCAAAGCAACTCAGATTCCTCTATGTTACAATGTGATTTGATTCATGCCCTCCAAATCTTCTTGATCAACTATTGGGCTCACTTGATGCAAGTCTATGTCAGTAGTTTTTAGGAAACCATGGTACAAGGCCGTCTTGGTCTTGTATTGTACCTAAGAGTACTGCATCCTGAAAAACTTAAAGATTGACTGCACACACGACCCTATTCTGACAATTTTTGAAAACCCCTAAAAATAGCACCTGTCGAGAAGTATTTTTTTGGAAAAAAACTGGCACATGGGTTTTGTTCATGCTTCAATGCTGAACAACCCATTCTAGAATTTTGTTTGAACTTAAAAAACCCCAAAAATAAGGGCAACAAGTTTGTTGTTTCTGGAAAATTTGATGAGATGGGTTTTACTAGAAAATTATTTTGATCCTGCCCAGTTGGTCAGATCTTTGGTAGCTTGTTGATTTGTGTGACATGCAAGAAAAGATGAAGTAGAAAAGAAGTGGATTGGAAGTTTTGTGTTGTCTCCCTGAGAAAATCTGTCTCTGAATCCAACCTCTAAGAAGAAATCTTCTTCTGCCTCTAATCTTCAAAAACTATTGAAGAACTATCAAAAACCCTTGCTAGATCTTAAAAGGACATCCTTGAGAGTTATTTGTTGTTTTGATCTTCAACCTGCAAAAGAAATAATGAAGGATGCCTAGATTTTCTTTATATTGATTCAAGCCTGAATCCTTGAAGTTTGGGTGCCTAACTCATGATCTAAGCCCGATTTGGCCTAATCTGGAGTTCAAAAGGTTGATTTCAACTGATCGTGGGATGATTTGGCCAAGTTTTCCTCCAAAATATCTTAACTAAAGTCAACAAACTTGCCTTTGACCTTTTTAGGCATCCATTTTGAGTTTGAGTGCTTTTTCATCATTTTTTCATGTTGAATGACCTCTGTTTGATCTTCACTCCAAACTAATCAATTGATCCTAAGTAGCTATTGATAGATTCATTGTTGACCTGGATCCGTGTTGAAGAGATGTGCTTGGGAGATGCTAATCCAAAAAACTGAGTTTGGGGCTTCAAAAGACTAGGCGCCTTTCTTCAGCAAGGGTGATTTTGCACTTGCCTTAGTCAATTTTTAATGTATGTTCTTCAACTTCTCCATTTAGACCTTCCATGCTCTAATTTGATATTCTCATTGACTAACAAGTTGGACAATCTTGCTTGACGATTCATCAGGTGGCCAACTCTGTCCTGAAAAGCATAACTAGTGTCTCAACCCTTGAAAGTCAGTTTAAGGTCTCAAGAAGCAAGGGTGCCTTTCTTCAGTAGGGGCGCTTTTTCTCTTTTTTATTAGTTATTTTATGTTTAAAACTGCTTCAGTTTGATCTTTGTCATCAGATGATTTCCTTGTCGGAATCCTTCGCTAAGGGTTTCGTTGTCAGGGTTGTTCCAAATGGAGAAGATCATCTTGGGGGTCCTTCAGCCATTTGACAACATCTAAGTTCCCAAAAGAAAGGGCACCTTTCTTCAACAAGGGCACTTTTTCTTGATACGTGGCACATTTTTCAGTGTTCTTCTTTTTGTATCCTTTTCTGGCATTTTTTGCTTGACTACTTCCTTAGTTGATCAATCACTGCAGTTGTTTGACTCATCTTGCAGGTTTGCTGATAGATTCATTGTGAAACTAGATCGAAGCTGGATAGAATTCATGAAGATAACATTTCTCAACAGGTGACATCTTCATCACCCCATTCAAGGGCGCCTTTCTTTAGTAAGGGTGCCTTCTCCATGCTAAGCAATCATTTTGGATGTTCTTCATAATAGCCTCTTCGCCTTTTGTTGACATTTGTTGATGATCACTTCATCAGATGGTTTCATTGTCGAGCCAGTAGGAAGATGCAGAGGATGACTGTATTGGAGGAATCAAGTGACTGCATTTGGCCCCTGAGATTCAAGGGTGCCTCTCTTCAGTAAGGTCACTTTTAGCACATGTGCCTGAATTCTCCTTGGTAGCATTTCCAGAGTTAGCCAAATTTTGGCCTTTTCTGGTTTCCAGAATCTCCTTCGTCAAATAGTATCTTTTTAATCCTTTTCCGCCATGGTTGCGTCGTTGGAAGCTTAGTTTTCAGCACCTAGTACTGACCAATCTGCCATTAATGGTTGCAGAGCTTCTAACTTTGTTCCTGAAAAACAAAAATAGACCCACCAGAGTAAAACATGTCTTTTGATGATTCTGACTTGACCAATGTGATCTTGAAGTCAATTAATCCTATCAAAATCATTTTCAATCGTTTCCGAGAAGGTCCTATTTTTAGGGGTTTCCAAATAGGGGTACAAAACCCTAATTTTCAAATTTTTAGAATTTTACACATATGTTTCTTGATAGAAACCCACAAAGACCTTATGTTTGGTTTGACCTAAAACAAACTGTTGACGACATTTTTACATGATTTAGCTCAATTTAAGCAAAATGCCAAAAAATTATTTTGGGTACAACAAATTCATAGTTTTGTCCCCGATCATATCAAATGTTTTTCGATAGCTAGTGTTGTGTTCTCATGACCCTATCTCAAGCATTTTTGTCACCAAGATTAGCAATCCGATGCAGTTAGATTGTTACTTTGATTCCACTTCCATAAAGCAAGCAAAATCAAGGGGTAGACATATACCCTTGAATTTGGTTGTCCTTAGAAGCTAACATGTTTGTTTGCAAATACAAGATGATTTTTGAATATCTAACTTGTCAGTTTTACAAGATGCAGTTCCTAACGTTGTGGTTTTGCAAATGACTACACTGGGGGCTTCATTCTCCCATTCATGAATGATTTATAATATCCTTATGCTTATCCTTTTCATATGACATGATTTACTTTCAGTACTTTAGCTTGCATATGCATGTAGTATCAAATGGCTGCTAAAGTGGGGGCTAAATGTAGCATCGATAATTGTCTCCCTTGTAGATGATAGTATAATTTCATGCTTGGTTTGGACCTAATTTAGTGATCCTTTCATTTATGCATTTTCAACATCTCCTAATTAGGCCCTAGTCTCCTAAATTATGCATTTTGAGGCTTATTTTATCATTTTTTGACAAATTACAAGTGGATAACAAATGCATTCATCTAATGTTTTTCCCCTGACACCTTAATTTTTGAAAAATAGGGTCGGGATTGGGATGCCCTTAGGTGGATTTCTCCCCCTATTTTTCTAGGCTCAAAATTCAAACATGTCGGTGTCAACATTTTAACATTTGAAATTCAAGCTACAAAGGTTGGCTATCGGGATCTAATTTTTGAGAAATTAGAGTAAATGCCTATAAATGCCTAGTTTTTTCACCATTTGAAACTAGAAAGAAAGACTTTGAATCTTGGAGAAGCAAGAGATCATTACATTTCATCATACACATTTAGATTTGTAGGTTTTCAAGCTTATTTGGAAATTTGATCAAGTCCTATTTCATGATTAAAGATTGATGACAATAGAAGAGCATGATGGATTCTAGGTTTGGGAGATGAATTTGACCATTTTCTTCAACCTAATGACTTGTTTCCTAAGTGTTCTCATCTTCAACCTTCATCCTACTTGTAGCCTAAAGCAAGGTATTATTGTGTTTCAGATTTCCTAAGAATATTTGACTTTCATCACTTTATTAGAAATAATTGTCCTTTGAAAATCATGAAAGTAGAGAGAGAATCACATAGTGCATTAAAAAAATTCAAGTGAATTACTTCGTCTAGAACAGATAAATGACTTCTCACTTATAACATTACCTAGCTTAATGTGGACGAGATTGGTTGTAGTCAAACATGTCATAAGGGACTAGTTCAAACATTTTCAATCATGTAGGGCTCAATTAGGATATATAAGGGAAAAAACATGATAGAGAGATAAAAATGGAAATGTGTGAGGGGCAATGGCTGATGGAGATGATCCAGAGAGGATCTAGAAAATCCTAATATTTGATCATCATTAATTCATTTTCCATATTGCCATGCTAAGTGATGCAACATATGAGTTACATAGTAGATCAAGTGGAAAAAATAGAACCACCATAGTCCTCACCAAGGAAAAAATTCAGAAGTAGGCCAAGGCTGGAGGAAAAGCCAAAAAAGTACCCTCCAAACCAGTAAAACAGCTGTTAAATGCCATCAGAGGAACTTAAACCACCATTAGTTGATGGCTGTGGGGGAACATGAGCAGGAGTAGGAGGAATGAAATGAGGTGGAGATAAAAAAGGGACGTGACGATGCAAAAATCTTAGATATCCTCAATGAAAATCCATCATCCAACTCAGACTAGTGAGAGTAAGGACGTGCATTAACACAAGATCACAATTGTTTAAGAGACCAGATTTCATAGTGTTATAAACACCTGCCAGGGATAGAGTTTCCTCAAGTTCACTATGGGAGAACAAACCCCCAATCAAAGTAGAGCCAATGGATAGGTCATAATCTATAAATTCCAGGTGAAAAGAGAGTCCATCAAAAGTAGATATTCCCAGTTGAAACCAAATTTGGGCAGCTCTAGAAACTCAACATCAAGTACCAAATCTGTGATTTTGGAAAGAAAGAAGCAGACTGCTCCTCAGAATAACAACACTCTGGAACAACCCATAAGGAGGTCTTCTCTAATCACTTTTTCAAATTGCCATTTCAACCATTGGACAGTTGATTGAGAAAACACGGGGTATCATGACAGAATCGTAGGGGCCTACACTGATGTTTCCCACTTCTGAGGTGATAAATAAATCCTCTTATTTTTTGAGGCTCATTCATTCTTACAGTCGATCCAAAAATGCAGCGGTGAGAATAGGAATGATATAAAATGAGCCTCAAATGACATAAATAGAAAGAATGGGAAATAAATGATACAACTGGCTAAACAAGCCAAACTGATGTGAGAACATGGCAATGGTGATCCTGAATTAATAAAGGAAGGCCATAAGATGATGGTGAGAAGATTTGCTATGTACTAGCATTAAATTCATTAAACACAAAGTTCATATGGGCTACCGTGTAGGAATTAGTGATGACATCTCTAGGAATGTCTTAACCATGGAGAAAACACCTAGCCTGCATAAAATAACTAAACCTTTAACAAGGAGACCCCCTACATGGGGGCTTACAAAGGATTGAGGGTAATAGCTTTTGATTTTTCAAGTAAAATTTCCTTCAAAGTCTGGTCTTTAATTGTTAATGTATATTTAAATTGTTTGGAATCTTTCTATTGGTTGATAGTTAAATAAATAATCAGCAATCTTATTTGTCGTACTATAGCACTGCCTAATTTCATAGAATTCAAGACTATTCAAAATATTAAAAACTGATTGAAGAATATATTGGAGTTGTTCACGTTTCTATTATAATTGCATTGATAAGCAATCGAGAATCACCTTCAATTTGAATGCAATTGATTTTTTTTTAATTTTTATTTTTAGTTTTATATTGGAGTTGTTCATGTTTCTATTATAATTACATTGATAAGCAAGAAGGAATCGCCTTCAATTTGAATGCAATTGATTTTTTTCATTTGAAGGCCAATATGGCATAAGCTTCAACTTCATTATAAGTACTCATAGGAAGTTCTTTTGCTTCATCAAGAAACATTTTCCCTGATTACACACCTAGCTCTAGAAGGGACTGGATATCCCTAAGAGGCACCATAAAATTTTAACTTTACAAAGAGGATAAAGCGGGGAACCAATACACCTTTTTTCTATCCACTTCGAGACTACCCATGCCAATAGAATTGATAAGGGAAGGGGGTTTAAGAGGAGGCCATTATTTTAACTCATTGTCTTATCTAGAAAATTTATTATTCTAAGTGGTAATCTTGTTTACAAATGACATGATTGTTCTAGAAATTTCTCTTCAATTTATAAATTATATCTTAAAATTTGTTAATAGATTTTGTAAAATGTCATGTCCCCTTCGTTGACATCTTCCGACACGGGATTAGCTTTGTCATCTACGACCCTACGTGAGGTGATAGGCTGGATAGAGGGTCATGTTGGAGAGCTAAACCGGCTTGGTGGCAGAGTTTGATCAGTTGGCTTTCGTTCGGGCTCGTTCGGACACTTCTTGCATAAGTTGCTATTTTTAGCAGTTATTGGCAGTCAACGTGGGACCCCTGCTATTTTTAGCAGTATGGATGGATTATGTTCAGAATCACTTCCTCTTTCGTCAGCTTCAGACGGCTCGAGCATCGGGTGAATATTGAGCGAGATATTAATATTTAAGTGATTTAATTAAATATTAATTATTGGGGCATTATAATATAAAGTTATAATATTTTATTATAACTTAAGTGATTTCTGTAAAGGGGGTCGCCATCATCAGGAAGGGGCCATTTTGATTATATTTTTATAATCAAAAATTACATTGAGGACTATTGAAATATTAAAAAGAATAAGAAGTCAAATTTTAATGATCCCTATTATTGTGGAATTCGCACTTCTCAAGGATATAGTGCATTTGCCTTGGAATTCGAGCCATTATGTCTATTGTGAATTGAAAATTGATCAAGTCTTCGTCAGAGAACGGAAGCTTTAGGGTTTTAGTCTCGAATGCATTGGGGAACGAACCATCTCCAGTGAGAGCGATTCAGAGGGTGTGAAATATCATCCAATCTATT
>VDFB02000003.1:120798905-120862472 GCA_007258455.2 Sequoia sempervirens | reverse complement strand
TATTGGTTTTGTGAAACCCTTTGAAAAATAGAGTGGCATTTTATCCTTATCACATTACAAGACCTTGGATTTACTCCCAAATTTACCAAGTTTGAGGAGATGGTCTTAAGGGTGCTTGAATCACAATTAATGGACAATAATCCTCCTAATTACACATCTTCAATTTCATTGCATAAGGTTTTTTTTTTCTCCTCCTATCTTTTTTGTTGAAGGATTTAGTCATCTACTAGTCAAATATGCATCTTGGGTGGTCTTATTAAAGGGATATTTCTTCTAGGAATTATTTCTAAGAAAATCATCAATGGAAATTTTGTTGATGATTCCTTTCTCATGTTGTTTGAAGAATAATATATGACCAAAACACTATAGAGTGCATGAGTCTTTTTTGCTTACCTTTTGGTTCGTACATTCAATGGAGAAAAAATCAATGCTACATGCAATCATTTCTAACTTGCTTGAATTCACTAAAGAAATACCATTGAAAATAGTTACAACATGGGGAAATGCTCAATTTTTTTTGGCATCTTCTTTGCTTTTTGATCTTCTGCTACCAAGATTTGAAATTATTCAATAAAATATTAAAAATAAGCTTTCCTATTGGATTATCAAGCCTCTTTCCTTGGTTGGTAAATTTTAGGTTTGTTTTGAATTGTTCATAGCTAACCATGTTATTATTCTTCTTTTTCGAGTTCCCTCAATGGAAAACTACAAGTTAAAAAACATGTTAAGATATTTTTATAGGCTTATGGTGAAAGAGTTCTTGATTTCCATCATATTTCTTGGCACCTATGTTTGTTTCACAATATGTGGGTGGTATGTGCCTTATTGGTATTTAGAACAAAGGTTTGACCCTATGCACTAAATGGATTTTTCATACCATTGGAATGAAGCTTGGAATATTTTCCTTAGACATTGAATTTCTCTAAGAAGTCCCTTTGATAAAAAGCCATTAGCAAAGTTTAGGGATCCAGACCATTCTCATAACTAAAGGCCCTATTTAAATTATGAATACTTTTGTTGCAAAGAGTATGTGTTGATTAACGTTAGTTCCTATCTATTAATATTTTAACTTTTAACAAATTTATTGGATAAGACTAATATTTGAAAAATAATATAGTCTATGATAGATAATTGGTAATATTATTAGTCTTATTTAAATTGTGCTTTTAGTCTAATTAAACTACATTTATCCTTTAGATAGAGTTTTGAGTTGGGAATAGAAATAATAAAAACTATAAATAGAGAAATAAGATATGAAAACCAACTACATAAATGTAAACCTAGATTTGTAGAGGGTTTCAAGAGTAAACATAGAAGAATGCCGATTTAGACACCAATGCACTAGTTTTGTCATCTTAGATTTGTTCTATTGTCCAAAATAAATAAAAAATATCGTATTTGTAATGATTTTTGGATATATAAACATAGGGAAAGTGGAGATAAAAAACATAAATAATTGGAAGTACACATAACAAATACATAATAACATTATATTCTAATCTAGTTTTGCTTAAATGAAGTGAAAAAATAATAAAGGAGTCTAATAAAAAAATGCAAATATTCATAGGATGAAATCCTCAAAATGTCTTTCTAGGTCAGAGATAAATGGGTTGACTATTTGGGAGCTTGCAAAAATGGTCAATCCTCAATTTGGTCTTTCAATCGCCATGGGAAATCAAATGGAAATAATAAATATAGATACAAGTGTGCACAATCTTAATCCTAAGCACTTGTAAAATTTAAAAACAACAATAATGGATATCTATGAATGCTCCAATATTAGGTCTATAAAGATAATGTACGAATATGAGCCCCAAATTGTCAATACTAAAACTAACACCAAAATAGATACTTGCAAATTTATCTCAAGGAGAGGGATAAAGTGATAATAATTCCAAGAACAACGAGAATGGTGTTACAAGATTAAATTAAGCTAAAAAAATTTGAGACCCTTCAAATGAATATGAAGGTTTGGAATCCATGAGAGGATTTAAAGAAATAACAAATGCAAATATTAGCTAGCTTAAGAAGGCTATGAAGAGTATTCCTTTCTTATTGGTAAAGGAAAATTGAACTTGTAGATGGTAAGCTATCCTCCATTGTAGAAAATTCAAATAAAAATCAAAGAATCCTTTTGTCATGAAAATGAAGAAATATAATATACAACTCTTTATGCCAACAACTCTAATAACAAGATGAAGCTCACACAATGTTGTAGAATGTTACTACCAATTTCACAAATATGTTGTTCTCAAAGTGTTTGCTCAAGAATCCTAATGAGAATTCTATAGATTGCAATAATAAATCAAAATTACATGAAATAATATGGAGAGAGTGGAAGGGAAGCTCAATGGCCACCTAAATATCTATTTTTGGACCAAGGTGATTGTTGGGATTCCATCCTATAGGCCATATGATAGTTATAGATGGAATTTTGAAAGTTGAAAGGTTAGTGTCTTGACAATAAAGAAATGTATAATTTTTGTCACAAAATGGAAAATCACATGTATAGATGTCTGCACACTAATACTCTTGTCTAAACATGTCATGACTAGAATATACATAAAATGGAAGTGAGATATAGAATAGACACCAAGGACACATACAAACACATCAAATGAAACTAGACACAAAAACACAAAACAATATTGGCTATAAAAGAAAGTTAAAGACTAAGGTTGGGATAAATACATCCTAGAAACACACCAAGGAGGTGGAAACCAAATGAGGACACTTTTTAGTGTCAAAATTGGTGGGTATAAAGATTTTTAAATTTTAGAGAATTTTCAAAGCTTGGTAATGCATGAAATCAAAGCTCATATGGGATGGTGACTAGTTCAAGAATGGTATTCCCATTAGTAGTTATTGAATTTGGTGGTCCCTCATTGTTACTTATAATAGTGACCAATTGGCTATATTTCTAAGAGCTAAAGATCTCAAATTCTTTAGGTGAGGTGTATGCACTATTGTTAAATATGTTTTGTTGGGTTTCTCACTCATGATTTTCTTTGATCATCTCCAAATCTATATGCAACCCATATGGTTTTTGGTTTTAGAGCAACAGCATTATTCCTCCACAAGATTGGTCTCTCCCCTCCTATTCTTTCTTGGAAATATTTGAAATGGTTGGTGGATACCTTTTTTATTCACTTTAATCTCAAGTTTGTATATGACTAGCTCTCACTTAACTTTTTCCTTAGAGGAAGCTGTTGGGAAAAATTGGGTATAGTCTTATACCACTATGCCATAAAAGCAAAAACAAGCACAATTCATTTCCCACATTGAACCTTAAAGAGAAACTCATGCTTAACCAGTTTCAACAACACTATTAACAAATTCAACAAACATAACCAACAACCATGAAAGATGAGACAAAAGACATGAACACACAGATATACATAGGGAAAACCCTTTCGGGTAAAAAACCCCACACTCCAAAAGCCTAGATCGCCATTGTATTATTTAGCAACAAAAATAGTTACAATACAATATTAGGCTCACAAACTTTACAGAGTTTACATCTTGTTTCATTCTGGAGAAAATTCGACAACACAAACCCCTTGTGACCATCTCTCTTAGCAGGAGACATCTTGCAGCTACACAACTACATTACTCGACCATCGACCTCTCCATCACATAGTCGCTCAGCCTTCACGTTCTGCAAGATTTGTCTCTCCCACAACGTCACAACCTCTTGACATACACCCAGGTTCTCAACCAGTTCACACCCAACATCTTGGCCTCTCTGCTTGCATTAAGCCTCTCGGCCTGTATCCAACATCTCGGCCTCCTCGGCTTGTTCAACGCCCAGCCACTCAACCTCCATGCAGCCTCTCAGCCTCTGTGCATCCTCTCGGTCTCCACCTAGTAACTTCGGCCAACACCTAGCCTTTCGGCCTCACATCCAACCTCTACGCCCTTTGGTTACTGCCACTCATAGTCGCCGCCTCTCTATGTTCCAAGCTTTAAGCTCTGAGAGAGTTTCCCTCAGCCTTCGTTGCATCCGGCCTTTTGGCTTGCAACTTGGCTTAACCAGGGTTTTCCTTTGCTCTGCAAGAGATTCCCCGATAGATACCCTGGCCAATTCCTAGTGTATTCTCTATCTCTAACAGACCGTTCAACTACCACACCCCTTTAGGGTTTCACCTCGAGCCATACACCATTATCAATGCTGGCCATCAGATAGGAAGTCAAACGAATCTCCACCATTGAGCTTAGGGTTCCCAATGAGTCACCGATTCAACCATCGAGCACATGGGGCCACATGCCATTTTTTCTCCACGTCATCACCACTTGTCGGCCTCCATCATGATCCACCAACCAATCGGGTCCCAAGTGGTCCCCACCATCCATGTAACATCCATGTCACTGTCGTACATTTGATGTCACCATCCACGCAGATAGGTCCCACCATCCACTGACATCCAAGTCGCTCCATCGCTAGAGAACCGAACTTTAAAACCTCATGATGGAGGTTACAAAGTTCCTAGAACCCATGACTTGCCGATAAGGGAATCGCCCTATTGCCCAAAACTCCAAGTTTGAAACCTCATGATGGAGGTTACAAAGTTCCTAGAAGTTGCGACATCCTGATAGAAGGATCACCCTGATGCCTGAAAGTCAAAATTAACAACCTCCATTCAGAGGTTAGGAATTTCCATAAAGCCGCAACAAGGAGTCACCCAGTCAAAAGAAACCCGAACTTCACAACCTCTATAGAAGGTTAGGAAATTCCCGATCGCCGTGACAACAAAGGAGATCGACTAGTCAAGAAGTTAAGAAACTTCTAAACTCCGCGACAAGGTTCCAAGGTTAGAAACTGTAGCGATCCCGCAACCAACTTGTTGTCGCTAAGTTATGAACTTTCAGATCCCCGCGACATAACTTAGGCCGATGAAGGAGGAAAAGACAAGCGCTCCAGGAAGCGACCAAGCCAATAATTTGAGTCACATTTCTCAACATTCTCCTACTTGATGAAGAAATTACTAGCTCCTTCCAATGCAAACACAAGAATCTTAAAAAATGCTTTCGTGCTCCAACCAAGACACCTGCAACGACATCTAAGATGTCCACCAACTCAGGAAACAATTACAACCATCCACCACAAGAAAAGGAATGAGCCAAGGCGTATATGCACTAGTCTCAAGAACACAAGCATCAGATCCTACAGACAACAAAGGCACTAACACAACCACCACTCCACTGTGTTCACGAGCTAAACAAAAGCGACCTTCAAAGTCCTCAACCCGAACACATATGTGAAGCCATCCTCCAGAAACAAGACAAAACATCAGCTAGAACAACAACTAGAAAACTAGCTGCTCCCATCCAGCTAATCAACCCACATGACTAAAAATAACACCCACAACACGTGCTAATCCATCCAATCACTCATACCTTCAAGGTATCAACATAAAAAAACTCATGCCACCATCATAGCCAACCCATCAACCACATAAACAAGCTCCATGTGCCAACCAGTCGAAGAAGGCCAAGCACAACCAAGAACTCCCACTCCATGGGTAATGCCAAAACTAAAAGATCAAGGCATGTAACAAGTCTACCAACAACATCACATAGAGAGTGTAAACATGTAGTTACAAGGAACCATCCAAAATGATATGCACATCATGTAACTGTAGAAAATTCTCTTACATACACCTCTAGATGCCAACTATGTCACCTTATTCTCCATGTATCCATGAGCACCTGCAACCGATCATCTCATGCTAAACTCCAAATCTAACACTGCATCATCATGAAGTTCTCAAGCATATGATCAAGACACCCAATACACAAAGAATCACCAAACCATTGTCAAAGCTCCAATCATCTGAACCAGGAAATTATCATGACATCATGATCTACACATCCCCCTTAGGAGATCCCATGCTCTAGGTGAACATAACATGGTCTCAAGAGCAATGCATCATGCAAAACCTCTAATGTGCAATCAAGAGTATACCATGACATGAAACAAAAACAAACTCTAAACCAACGTCACTTGTCAAGCACCACCAACACCTCAACCAAAGAATCCAAGAGTCCTCCATGGCTCCAAGATGTTACACGTCTTCAAACAATGTCCATGCAAATGCGAAAGAACCCTTCTATAACAACATGATCTAAGAGTCCCTCCTAGTAACATCTACAACACTAAAGAAGACCATTCGCCACTACGTGATGAAGCCACAGTCATTGCTAAAGCTCCCACTAAACCATGGCAACGAGCTCTCCAAGCATCATGACCAAACATCTGCTAAACTAAAAATACTCCAGGTCCACAAAAACATGTCCATCTGACAACAATGCCAAGTAACACTAAGATCTCAAGACCAAGTAGAAAAAACCATCATTTTCATAAGCTTACACAAGGTAGTGCATACAAGCTATCCATGACATCATGATACACGTGCTACAGGTCCCCATAACAGACTATTCAGGTACTCAACACCATTCATCCTCTCATCTCAAAGCACCACACCAATGCACAAGTGGCCACAGACAAGGCCAACTAACAAGTCTGAACCAATAATGAATCAACCTTGTGGATATAGACAATCCACTTCCGAGTTGTCTCACAATAAACATGTAGGTACAAAAAACCCACAACATTGCACAACCCATAGATCCATTCAACAGAAATGTGCAAACCCATCATCACATTGGAAATGCAAAACTGAGATCTCAAAGAGAACAACAAGATAGACCACATGACTCAAACACCAGATCAAGCTCAAATCTGATTCGTCAATCAATCCACAACAAGCACCATAGCCAAGAAACCTACAAGAACCACCACAAGAATGCTGAGTGACAAATCACGTACCAAAATTCCCATGCAGAGAAGATATCACACCTCCTCAAACCATGCCAAACTACAACTATATCATCTAGTCACACCCAAAAGCTAGGGTCTAGAAAATAGCTTAACAATAGCTCCACATAACCACAAGTTTTTCTTGACTGTGTAAAACCTACAAAACTATAGAGCCATGCAAGTACAAATAGTAGTTCAGGAACACCAGGCCCATTTGAATCCAACACCAAAACCACCAACATGCACATGCATATGAGAGACAGGCTATTACAAAAGCTTCCAGATCAACCAATGACCAACTCCATAGCCTTCATGCAATCGGGTTATACCATTGCCAACTCACGAGCTTCAAGTCACATCATTTCAATATGACTAACTCAAGTCTCTCCATCTTCACCATCTTTCATGCTACGTACTATCTCAGAAACTTTAATAGAAAAGAAAGAACTTCCACTCATCAAAGGATCAAAACATCAACTGATTCTCCAGATTTCCTCAAGCCCAAGACTAATAAATTTTCACAGAAGGAATACCTAGAACAACAACACACCAGGAAGAAAAACATATCCCTGAAGAAGGATCTGATACCACTTGTTGGTATCAACGAGTCCTAGACTCCATTCTTTGTGCAGTCACACCGCTCTGATACCACTTGTTGGGAAAAATTGTGTACGGTCTTATACCACTATGCCATAAAGGAAAAAACATGCACAGTTCATTTCTCATATTGACCCTTAGAGAAACTCATGCTTAACCAGTTTCAACAACACCATTAACAGATTCAACAAACAAAACCAACAACCATGAAAGATGAGACATAAGACATGAACACACATATATATGTGGGGAAAACCCTTTCGGGTAAAAAATCCCACATTCCAAAAGCCTAGATCGCCATTGTATTATTCAACAAAAAAAATAGTTACAATACAATATAAGGCTCATGACCTTAATAGAGTTTACATCTTGTTTCATTCTAGAGAAAATTCGGCAGCACAATCCCCTCATGACCATCTCTCTTAGTAGGATACATCTCGCGGCTACACAACTACACGAATCGACCATCGACCTCTCAGCCTCTTCGTCGCACAGTCACTCGACCTTCACATTCTGCAAGATTCGTCTCTCCCACGGCTTCACAATCTCTCAACATACACCTAGGTTCTCAGCAAGTTTGTGCTTAGCATCTCGGCCTCTCTGCTTGCATCCAACCTCTCGGCCTATATCCAACATCTCGGCCTCCTTGGATTGTTCAACACCTAGCCACTCGACCTCCACGTAGCCTCTCAGCCTTCGTGCATCCTCTTGGTCTCCACTCGGTGACTTCGGCCAACACCTAGCCTTTTGACCTCACATCCAGCCTCTACGCCCTCTAGTTATCGCTACTCACAGTCGCCACCTCTCTTTGCTCCAAGCTTTGAGCTCCGAGAGAGTTTCCCTCATCCTTCATTGCATCCAACCTTTTGACCTACAACTTGGCTTAACTAGGGTTGGCCTCCGCTCTGCGAGAGCTTCCACGATAGAGACCCTGGCCGATGCCCAGTATATTCTCTATCAAAAACAAACCGTTCAACTACCACGCCCCTTTAGGGTTTCACCTCGAGCCATACACCATTATCAATGCTGGTCGTCGGATAGGCAGTCAAACGAATCTCCACCATTGAGCTTAGGGTTCTCAATGAGTCACCGAGTCAACCATCAAGCACATGGGCCCGCATGCCATCCGTCCTCTACGTCATCACCACTTGTCAGCCTCTATAGCGATCCACTAACCAATCGGGTCCCAAGTGGTCCCCACCATCCACGCAACATCCATGTCACTATCGTACAACTGACATCACCATCCACGCAGATAGGTCCCACCATCCACCAACATCCAAGTCGCTCCATTGCTGGAGAACCGAACTTTAGAACCTCATGATGAAGGTTACAAAGTTCCCAGAACCCACAACTTGCCAATAATGGAATCGCCCTGTCGCCCAAAACTCCAACTTCCAAACCTCACAACGGAGGTTACAAAGTTCCCAAAAGCCGTGACATCCCGAAAGAAGGATCACCCTGTCACTTGAAAGTCAAACTTCACAACCTCTAGTCAGAGGTTAGGAATTTCCATAAAGCCGCGACAAGGAGTCTCCTAGTCGGAAGAAACCCAAACTTGACAACCTCTACAGAAGGTTATGAAATTCTTGATCACTTTGACAACAAAGGAGATTTGCTAGTTGGGAAGTTAAGAAACTTTTGAACTCCACGAAAAGGTTCCAAGGTTAGAAAATGCAGCAATATCGCGACTAGCTTGTTGTTAACAAGTTATGAACTTTCAGATCCCTGCGACATAACTTAGGCCGATGAAGGAGGAAAAGAAAAATGCTCCAAGAAGCGACCAAGCCAATAATTTGAGTTACATTTCTCAAGAAAAGCTTAATCATAGGTGGAATATTAACTCTTTCTCTTCCACTTGCTAAAGGAGATTCTTCACTATCTTGAGGAACACTGTTAAGCCCAAGAAATCTATTTTCATGCATCTTATTTTTTGAGTGCCCCCTAGTTAGTGATGGACTCATAAACAAGGGTATCTTATGTCCCTAATGTCATTTTTTCTTTGACTAATTAAACAACTTTGTTGGGTTTGAAGTATAGTCAATTTTTCTTGGAGATGTATTTTATCCTTTAATACCATTTTATGAGAGATTTTGTAATGGTGTATGGTGTCTCTTAGGGACACTACTTAAATATTAAAAAATTAAATATAACTGGCATATGTTTTGTTTGGAGATTACTATGAAAAGATAAAAAATGATGCACTATTTTAGATAATTAACTATAGAATTATTTTGATACCATATCTTAAACTATAGTTCTGATTCAATTTCAAAGATAGAAAGTGGGCTTGAAGGTTGTACACATCAAACATTTGAAAGCACATTAGGGAAATGCACAGTATGTTATTATCAATGTCCCTCATTTTGCACCTCACTTAAGGTTTATAGGGGCATGGTTGTGGTTATACTAGTATCTAGTTTTTTTGGTATTGCATCAACCATATGAGGTTCCCTTTCCCTCTTTAACATCCCATTCTTTGTAGTGGCTAGGTGATTCCTCAATAGGATAAATTCACATGGATTTATCAAGATAATATATCACCCGTAAATTCTTAATGGTTGGAAATTTATAATAAATATATACCAATTGAAGAACTTGAACATAGAGGTGGGAACCCTTAAACTAACAATACAAATTCACCAGAGGGATAAAATTGACAACTCCCACCTCTCTTTGTTAGTCTTATGGAATTGTTTTATTAGTGTTTATGATGGAACTTACTTTGATGGATTTATGACTATATTGTTAGCTATTAAAAACATTTTTTTTGTATTAAAATATTTATTCTTTTGGCCTAGGGCCACATGGACTTTCTTTTTCCTCATTGAGTGTTTTTGGGACCTTGTACTTGTTGTAACTCAAGGTATGATGACTTTCCACTTTCTTTTTATATTGCTAGTTCTATTTTATTTTCCTTATTAAATAATATAATAATAGATTCATTTTATAAAAAATCCAAGACCATGGCCCCACATATCTTATAGTAAAATATATTATTTTTAATTAAAAAAGACTAGTAGCTATAAGAATTTACCATATCATGTTCCCCCTAAAGTATGTTTATCCACCTAATTTGAAATCCACAAGCATTTCTAAGTTACATGTACCTAGTCACTTTTCTTCCCCTCTCCACCTCATCTAAATCCTCTCACTTTTTCTATATCATTCTCTCACATACAGTTAAATCATCTACCTCCTTGAATATTATTTTCACAACACTTGCTAAAGGGGCTCTATTATGAATTGTTCATAAGGCACAACACTTGCTGAAGGTTTTGCAAATGGGGTAACAACTCAAGCGGGCTTAACCTTGGAGAAAACTATCATTCTCTCAAATACAGTTAAATGAGAGATGGGTTCTTGTTGAACCACTACTCATGAAACATGGGTCAATGAGTTTGACTCGAAACTACACGGTTGAATCCTGATAGCAATATCATATTATTTTCACATTCACTTCAATATATGGTATAGTGGCAATATATACAACACATGACATGTACACACCATACAACTTTTATAGGAATCATCCAAGTGAAAATATTTGTGATATCGTAACATCAAAAATTATACTCCCTTGTAGGTGATAGTACATTTTCATGCTTGGTTTGGACCTAATTTAGTAACCCTTGCATTTATGTATTTTCAACATCTCCTAATTAGGCCCTAATCTCCTAAATTATGTATTTTGAAGCTTATTTTATTGCTTTTTGACAAATTACAAGTGGATAACAAATGCATTCATCTAAAGTTTTTCCACTGACACCTTAATTTTTGGCAAATAGGGCCAAGACTGGGACACCCTTGGGTGGATCTATTCCCCTATTTTTCTAGGATCAAAATTCAAACATGTCGGTGTTAGCATTTTAACATTTGAAATTCAAGTTGCAGAGGTCGACAATTAGTATCTATTTTTTGGGAAATTAGAGTAATTGCCTATAAATACCCAATCTTTTCACCATTTGAAACTAGAAAGAAAGACTTTGAATCTTGGAGAAGCAAGAGATCATTACATTCCGCCATACACATTTAGATTTGTAGGTTTTCAAGCTTATTTGGAGATTTGATCAAGTCCTATTTCATGATTGAAGATTGATGACAATAAAAGAGCATGATGGATTCTAGGTTTGGGAGATGAATTTGGCCATTTCCTTCAACCTAATGACTTGTTTCCTAAGTGTTATCATCTTCAAGCTTCATCCTACTTGTAGCCTAAAGAAAGGTATTATTGTCTTTCAGATTTCCTAAGGGTATTTGACTTTCTCTTAGGTAGATCTTGTCAATTTCATATAGGAATCCTTCTATAACACACTTGAGTAGGGTTTTATGCAATTTATCTCATAACAACTTTAGATGCACTTAAGGTTAAGAGCACACACACATTATCTATCAGATCTTTGGCTATTTGTGGAGGTAGAAATACCAAAAAAAGGTTCGATTGAGGAAAACTCCTATATAGCCACCCCACCATCTCTTTTGTAGATTTATCATTGGTTTGAATTCAAACGTGAAATTTTACAAGGAAGGAATCAGAGAGCAAACAAAGAGCTACATGTTTAATTTTTCAATTCCAAAAAAGGCGTACAAGGAAATAGACGCCCTTGGGAAGATCTGTCCTCCTATTCAGGCTGGATACAAATTTATATGATAGGTACACAACACTTTTCCCTTCCCATATCTTCCTGTAAATCTCTGTTATAGTTTGCTAGTTGTCGGATCTAGCAATTTTCATATTAGTGCACATAGTTTAATTAGGTAAATCAAGGAAAATCAATTCCAATCCATTTCTAAGGCTCGCAAGGATCATATCCAGTTCTGATTGAAGCAACTTCATGGTTGAAAGTCAATCTAAACACCTTGTTGATTTGCATCCTAATGTAACCTTGAAATATGAAGAAATTAATCCTAGGTTTTATACATCAAAATTAGGGTTCCCTTTTTCTATGTTACATTTTGGTGAATCTGAAATTTTGACATCATAAATTCTTCTAAAATATGAAGTAATTCGACCCTAGATCTAGGTTTAGCATTTGATTATTTTGCATTGTTCGTTTAGGATTTCATTTTTGCATCATAAAAGACAAAAATTCAAAAAATTGCATCTCATATTGCATCATAGATTGTAATAGGATTAATCTCAGTCATTTGTTGGGAATTAAGGTGTCTCAACCTTAGCAATTCATAAGTTGTTTATTTATTATTACTTTAGTTTTTCCCATGGATAAAAAATATTTATGTTATTAAATAATTGTGCTCCATCCAAAGGGGCGTGAGATTTTGAGTTAGCACTTTTGCCACATGTCAGTGCCTTGAAAAATAATTTATTAGTTGTCAAAAGATGCCCACTTAGTGGTATAACATGGAAAGCCTATTTTTAAGGATGTTATGAGAGATTCTATGACAACTGTAAATGCTAAAAGTGGGGGATATCATTTTGGATGTGAGAATCATCTACGACACGCGTAAGAGAATCTTTGCATAGCTATTGATGGTTTGTGACGCATGTAAGAGCATCTCCTATTTTATAGCGATTCTTATGACATCTTGTAAGGTATAATGTCATGTAAGAGATCATGTCTAACATGTACAGGGGTCGAATGGATTTTTACCATGGTATTTCTGAACCTTGTTTTGACCCATGGTAATGTTTTATGGTGGTATTTTGAGCCCCCGTGAGTCTATATATTGAGGGGTTGAGTTGGAGACTCCATGAGATGTTCTATAGGTACATTGATGCTGTTCGATTGAAGAGGAGTTAGAGTGGTTGTATTGTGAAACACCATTGTTGTTAATATAGCTATTAATCTCTTCTTTGGTGGAGTTTTTCTTGAAAGGGTTTCTCCATATAAACATTGTGTTATGTGTTGTGCTTTATATGTTCTTTGCATTTTCATTACTTATAGTTGTTTAAATCTCCATATGGTTTACATTGCATAATATGGTTTACAGTAATCTGTCAAAGCTTCCATTATTTCTATTTCTCTACCATTTTTCTAACATCATTTAGGTTAGATCTACATTCAAAATTGTATTCACAATTGTCACTTTTTGTTCAAACATTGTTACATATTTGAATTTGAGTTATATTGTCATAAATTGAGAAAATTTTGGAAAATCATTCACTATCAAATATATTTGCAGATAGAAATAGATTCCTTAAATAATATCATAAACATTCTAACTTTTAGCTTTTACCTACCCTATCCAGGACAAAGACACCCTTGGGTACTTTTGTCCTGCTACTGGTGGCTTAAATTTTTTTTGCACAGATCTCTGTCTTTGTGTTATTAGTCTGTTCTTGCTTGCTAATATTTTATTTAAAATTTTGAAAAGGTGTTATTTTATGTCAAAGAAAGGTGTCATTTTTACATTATTTTGTGTCAATTTGTGAAAAAGTATTCTATTGTAGTACTAAGAATTATTAGATTTGTAGGATAATTGTTTACATTTTTTTGAAGCATTACATAATTTGGGTAAATTAATTTTTATTTTGGAAAAAATTCAAAACTCTAAGTTGTTACAACACGTAAATTTACAAACTCATAAAATAGCAACAAAATTAGTTCCAAATATGGGTTTGCAAATTGTCACATAGTTAGTTTCTGTCACTAGTGCCTCTAAAACTAAAATTTTAGAAAGAGCCCTAGTAGGAAATAGACACCCTAGGGCATCCTACTCTTATAAAATTTTCCTTAGATCTCATGAATAGATTAATACCTATTGATAGTTTGCAAATCTGGAATTTGATTTCTAGATTTGTGTCTGTAATAGGTCTATAAGTCTAATTTCAATCCTAGTTAACCTTAGCATGTGTAAACATAAATTGAAATTGAAATTTAATGGTTAGTCTTGGAGAATGCATAATCATCTCATCATGTTAGATCTCTTTCTACAAGTGCATTGTATACCTATTGATCCCTTTAGTTGTGATGACTTTGATATGTTAGATAAAGCCCTTGAGGACTTCACTCTCCTAGATCTTCTACTAAGGCTTGCAACATTCCTACACAAAAAAGAATAATTAATGCAATCACACCCCAACTTATCATTTATCCACCTATGTAACAACCTAAAGTCCAAACCAAGCTCGTGCTTATCATAGGACCACCTCAAAACAAAACAAAAGATCATGGCCATATCTTAAAATTTACAAAACAAATCACTAGTAATCATGTGTTGCAACAACCAAGTTATCACACAGTTTCTCATACATATAACACAAGGAAGAACAAGCAACCAAGACAAAAAAAAGCCATTCCCTCATTGATCCAACTCTCACAACTTGTTTTACCTAGTAGCCCTTGTTTACCTCAACATAGTGGAAAGGAGTATGATCTTGTGCAGTAACTTTGTAACACACCTGCTAAGATTTCCTTGCGGGATCTTATTCAAACATCACCTACTTACCATGGCATGCTTCAAAGTGATTTGCAAAAAGTTGTGGTCCCTCCTTGTGCACAACCAAATGATATAGCAGCCTTAATTGAGGGTATTGAATCAATTAATGTAGACATTGTCTTTCATCAAAGTGAATTACCTCCTTTGGAAACACAAAAACAAAATGATGCTTTGATGATAATGGTTGTTATTAACAAGGTTGGGATTAGGCGTACCCTTATTGATAATGATTAAGGGTAAATCTTTTAGTTGTCGACAGGAAGAGGTTTTATGTCCTTTTGCCCGATGATAGTCGCAAAATGCATTATCGTCCCACCATGCTGGTTTGAATTGTCCTGGGTCATATGGTTTTGGTTCTTGAAGTGTGATGACACCATTATGAAGGCATTTCTTGAGGACTTCCTCAATGGGTTCACCCAAAGGAGTGTATGTGCGACCCCTAGGGAATTGTCTCATCTGACAGTATTGTCCTTGATTATTTTGGCTGCTTTGGTTGTTTTGGGGGACATTGGTAGGGGGTGTCGATATCGTTGTTTGTTTGTTTTGCAATTGAACCACTTTTAGAGCTAGTACATGACCCATAGTGTTTGTAGCCTTGGCATCCAAAACACCGTCATTTGTAACGTGTTTATTTTTGACCCAGTACTTATTTTTGTCAGTGGGAGGATTTGCATTTGTGTTTTTAGGACCGTATCATAGCTCTCCCTTTGCAATAAGGGCTTTCTCAATCTAGACACCTTTTTCAACTAGGTCTGTGAAGGTTGTGCAACAATGCACTTGCAATGCGTATTTTAAGGGTCCTAGAAGTGTTTGAACGAACATGTCCACCTTTTCCTTTTCGGGTATTTCTATGTGGCAACGACTAGCTAGGCTTCTCCATTTTTGAAAGAATGGGATGAATGTTTCACCAGCATCCTCTTGCATGAGATTGCATAAGCTAGTAATAGAGGTGTCCATGTCGATGTTGTACGCGTAATTTTTAATGAATTTATGTTTTATTTCGTCCCATGCTTGGATATCCTTTTGTGTGGAAAACCATTCAAGGGTAGGACCTGCAAGACTTTTAGAAAAAAGTCTCATCAAGTACATTTGTTCATAAGCGACATCCATACAATTGGTCGCAAATTCGCAAACATGTTTGATGGGGTTTGTCTTTCCTCTGTATTTGGTAAAATTAGGTGACACATATCTCGGAGGAAATGGTGGCATGTATAAGTTCATGTCAAAGGGATATACAAATAAATCATATGACACTTCTGATTTTTTTCTAGATATCTGTATGTTTTCTATGGTCTTATCTAGACCCATCAGTTTTGCTTGTAAGGCATCTATTACAGGATCATTTGTGGTCCCATACGTTGGATTGATTGGTACGCCGTAGGTCCCCATTTTTTGTGAGTGGATGTTGGCATGTTGTGGAGGTATATGTTGTTGTGGCATGTATGATGTGTTTGGATTTGCGTGTTGTTGGTATTGAAAGTTTGGATTGGGCATATGTTGGTGAGTATGAATATGGGATGAGTATGTTGGGATGTGTCCCCCAACCATTTGGGTCGATATTTGGGGAATATGGCGACCATGAACATTTTGGTGTGCGAATGATGCCATGGGCTGTGTTTTTTGACTACCTTGTCCAAATTGTTGGGTTTGTACAAGGGGAATGTTCGTATTTTGTCCTTGGGAGGTGATGGTATTGGACTGTGTTGACGTATTAACATTTTGTTGTTTTCCTTGAATAAAGATACGTTGTTTGCCTCCACCCAAAGGATTTTGTGAGATACCAATGAGAGGATATGACGAAGGTGTACTCATGGTACTAGATGTAGTTGTCAACGAAGGATTTGTATGACTTGATGATGCCCCCGTGGCATTGACCGTAGTGGTAAAGAGAGGATTGGAATAACTTTCCCACACTGCCGAGGAGCCAAAGGTGGTTCCAACCGATTGTGACAGTGTTGTGGATATTGTGGGCACTGTGACAGATTGTTATCCTCCAATGGATGTAGCGTTTATTGAATTGGAGTTATTTGGAATGTTGGAGGTAGCACTCATGGTCGTTGTAGCATCAAAAAAGGTATTGCTTGTGGTGCTTGGAGGTTGACCATTATTTGACATATTATGTGTATTGTTGATGTTATTGGTAGGAGATGTTGATCTCAAGGTATCAATGTCAAATCCTTGAGGTAATTTGGCTCCTTGACTTAAAAGTATTGCCAAATATCTGTCTCTGTCATATAAGACCATTTGTTCGACAAAGTAGGCTACCTCCGGATCTTGTGTTGCTACCTCTAGATTTTCCTCAAGTATTTTTTCATATTCATCCTTATGTAAGAATGGTTCAAAAGGGTTGTTTGATGAGGATGTTATGGTCGTAAGAGGTTGAGTATGTGTGTTGCGGAATGGGTTGTTAAATGTCCAATTTGGGTCATACGTGTGATTGTTGACATTGGAAGTGGAGTCTTGTCCAAAGTTTTCCATTTGTCGTTTTTGTCTCTCGAGTCTAGTTTCCACCATAAAATGAGATTGCTCAAATGAAAATGACGAGGATGACAACTAAATGCGAGGATGACAACTAAGATGGTAATGTTGACTAAGGACTTAATATGATAAATGCAAGGTCTAGGTTCAAAATGACGACTAGGATGAATAATATTTTTGTATTTTTTTGGGAATAAAGTATGCAAGGTATAAACTAGAATGCAATTTGGAGAAAAGGATACCTAAACACTTCTAAGCTCAATCTTTGTTTTCTATTTTGATTACTAAAGGAATTGTTGAAAATGACAAAATGACAAGGTCAAGATGACTAGTGAGTTTTCCTAACTAGACTGTTGAGTTGGAAAATCTCACAAAAGGGACAATGAATGAAAAAGGGAATGATGATTAAGTCCAAAATAACCTAGTTTTGAAAGTGAGGACGTTGCAAGTTGTGCTAAGATTAACCTAATCCAAAGTATGCAAGGACTAAAACCTAGGGTAAAGCTAATGCCTAATGTATGCAACTAAAATTTGAAAGATGAAGCCTATGGTTACAAATGCAAACTAATGGTTGAAATTTTTTGAGCAATTTCAAGGTTGGTTTCTAATAGAATTCCCTTGGAAATAGTGTCTGACAAAAGGCTGACAGAGTTTAGACTCAGATTTGACTTTGTATCAGGGTTTTACTTATGACAGGAAAATGCGTCGTTTGAGACCTCAAATGCGTCACAGTATTGCAAATGCGTTTTGGTTTAAGCAAATGTGGCTCAGGGACTGACAAATGCGACATGACTTTGGGGATGTAGTTCTGTGAGGTTCAGATGCGTCGCGACGTAGACATATGCGGTGTTTGTGGGATCAAATGCAGTTTGACAATACGATTGCATCTCAATATTTTTAGATGCGTTTTAGCACAACGAATGTGGTTCAACAGGTGCAACACAATTTGTTAAAATTGAGTTTCTTGATGTATTGAGAGAAAATCTGATATGTCTAATGTTGAATGTTTTGTCTAGGAGTGTAAATGTAGTGAATAATGTTGAAAAATCCAGCAAGCACTTGACAAGCACAATGTTTTGAGTGTAAGCAAGCACACATAAGACAAGTACAATCCTAATAGGCCAATAGTCCAAGGGTTTGTATACTTGATATAGCCCACCGATATACCCTGGATTGGTGCTAAACACATTTCCTTCTCAAGAGCGGATAACTTAGAAGTTTGGTGGCACTGGCTCCCCTCCACGACTCATTAACATCATTCGGGCACACCAACTTTAGATTCTTGGGTAGTTACTTCCCAAGAATTGCTATCTCTACTCAAGGGGATCAGTAGTGAGTGTCTTCGGGCATGATACTGTACCCTGCACTATATCAAGCAACGGCCAAAAAATGGTTGGTCTCTAAAACAATAGGTGTTTAGTACGGGCATTCCGTTCGTAGGGCATGATCCATGCGACGAGAGTCCCCTTTCAGATCCATCTCGTCAAAACCATACGCGTGATTCTTGGGCTTTCCCCAAGAATCCACTTTTATATACCGGTTGGAAGTCCCTTGGGTTCAAGGTGCTTTCGGTCTGAGTCGTCCTGGGGTGAGTACTTTTTCCCACCAGAACAGGCCCAAGTTCTAGAGTCAGTAATCATTTCTCTTACACCCAGGATCGCCTGAAAGCGCAAGGGGAGATCGCCCGAAAGCGCAAGGGGAGAGGATACTTCGATTACCAAATCTTAAGGGTGTATAACAGAAAAAAAATGGGTCTGGTTTTCTGATCACCAAGTTTTCACAAGGTGAGAGCATAATCACCTACCATTTGCAAACACAATCAGACAAAGTGAAAAAACCACGTTCGTTTTATGTGCACCAAAAATAAATGTGTACTAATCTAATAAAAAAAACAAACACGAAGTTTAGAAATGAGTCTTCGGCGGTCGATCCTGCAAAACACTTGTTAGTAGTTTTAGCAACTAGTCTTGGACCCACGAAACATAACCGCCACACGCTGCAAACTAAGATTAGTAACACGGAAACCCTGTGCTAGAGAAAATGCAGAAGAAAACCAGAATGTCAAAGAAATAAAAGAAAAATAGAAAACACAAAAACTTGAATGCAAAAAGGAAGAAAATGTTACCAAGCAAATGCGTCACAACAGAGTGAATGCGTCGCTCTATGTTGCAAATGCGGCTCGGTCTTACGTTTGGTCTGACAGGAAGATGCGTCGATTCACTGTTCAAATGCAGCTCGGTGTTACAGATGTGGCTTTCTCGACCTCATTTGCGACACAACAGAGCGATTGCGTCGTTTTAGATGGAAAATGCATCGCGACGCATCAGATGCGGCTCAATAAATTTCAAATGCGTTGCTCCGTACCTATACCTGCAAAAATGATAGAGAACAAAAAAGACCGTACGGAAAAAAAAAAATACAGAGTCGGGTTCACCAATGTATCTATTGGTAAATTTTAGGTATGTTAGATGTGAGCAAATCAACAATGCATATAAACCCAAAGAACTACGAAGTACATTGAAAACTAAGAGAAGAAATGTTTATACCAGATAATCGCTGAAGCTTCCATGATTCCTCTTCATAGCACCTCCTAACTTGCTGCAAATGTGTTGCCCTCAGATTCAACGTACGAGCAATGACTATGATGAAGTCCTAGACAAGCTTTGAAGGATTTAACCAAAAACTATGCCTATGCCTATGACAAAATGTCTCTAAAATACCAAATAAATCTAAGTATTAATATGCCAAAATAACGCAATTCATGTGTCTACCCTAAAAAAGAGAGCAAAATAGCATTTTATAGAAAATGCAATTTTGAATGGACGGACGACATCGACTTTCGACAGAAACCTAAAAGCAGAGGACAAGATTTAATATGATAATCCCTAATCAGGGTTAGGGAAAAATCATTAAATGAGTGGTCGAGATGTCATCTGAGAAAATGAAATCGACAGTGGAGAATAGATGAGATAATTAATTATAAAAATAAAGATTTTCAAAAATCAAGAAGATAAAGACTGCCTGATTTGTGAGATTCAAAAAATCAATAAGATAAGAGTTGAACTGAAGATCAGATTTGAAAAATCAATAATTTGCTCAATTACTTGATTTTTGGAGGAATATTACCATTTTGAATTAAATTAATTCAAAATATGGATTTTGTGAGATAATAAATAATCGATTTTCAGATTATTTACTAAAATGAACTGATAGTTAATAATGTGAGATCATTTTAAATAATTAACTTATTTAAAATGAGAGAAATGTTAATTTTGACAATTAAATAATTAAAGATAATTATTTAATTTAGATGATATGATTTAATAATTAAATAAAATAATAAATTCATTTAATTATGAGAATTAGTGACATATTAAATAAATAAATGAAATTCATTTATTTAATAATCATGAAGAAATAAATGAAGAAAGATAATTAAATAAATTAAGAAATTTATTTAATTAGGGGAAGACTTAGACAATTAATGACGTATTTAATAAATAAATAAAATTTATTTATTTAATAATCATGAAGAATAAAATGACATGAATTAATTAAACAATTGTAAATTATTTAATTAATAGTCGAATGTGGACGAAGGACATAATTAAATGTCATAATTATGCTAGGACGAAAGTGGTAAAAATAGAGCTTGCAGGCCTAGGTCATTTTTAAGTGTCTACAGTTATTATCCTTCAAAAATAATTAAAGCATAAAAAAATACCTTCATTAAATGTCAATGTGATCACACAAGATTCCCCTAAGACAACTATAAACTTGGTGCATCCTAAAATGATAGATACCACAAGCAATGATATGTTACTGGATACTTTTCAAAATGATGAATCTCTAGCAGAATTTTTGGAAATGTATGACACTTTTCATAGCCATCATCATAATAATGGTTTTACCTATTGTTTAAATAACAAGGGATACTTTGGAGAAGAAACTCAATCATGTGATGATGAACAAGATGAATCTCAAACAATTCTTGATGTTCCAAATCAAAACACGTTACTTGTAGGAGACACCATAGACAAACCAATGGGCCCATGTAATAAAGAGAAGGTGATTCAAATAGGAAAATGTCTTGATGATGATGAACAAGATCACAAAACATTATTACATGACTTTCTTGAAATATTTGCTTGGAATTATTCAGATATGCCGGGTATTGACCCTATGATAGTCACACATAGAATTATCCATGAAAAAGATGCTAAACCGGTAAGACAAAAGATACACAAGATGAATCCTAAGGTAGCTTTATTGGTTAATATTGAGATTGAAAATCTCTTACAAGTTGGTTTCATCCGCCCTATTGATTATTCACCTTGGATATCTAATATTGTTGTAGTGAAAAAACTTGATAATCTTATTAAGATGTGTACAAATTTTCATGATCTTAATAAAGCATCTCTAAAGGATAATTTTCCCCTTCCTAATATTGACATGATAGTGGATTCAACTACAGGACATGCCCTATTATCATTTATGCATGGATTTTCGTGGTATAATCAAATCTTTATCAACCCTCAAGGTCAATATAAAACAACTTTCACTACACCTTGGGGAAAGTTTTGTTGGGTTGTTATGCCTTTTGGATTGAAAAATACTGAAGGAACATAACAAAGAGCTATGACACTAATATTCCATGATTTCATACATAAATTTTTGGAAGATTATGTTGATGATATTTTGGCTATGTCTATAACGCGTCAAGACCATGTCAAAATCCTTTGTCAAATCTTTGAAAGAATTCATAAGTACAACATGAGTTTGAACACAAAAAAATGCGTCTTTGGTGTGGATAGTGGAAACCTATTAGGATTTATAGAGTCACATAGAGGCATTAAGGTGGAAATAAAGAAGATTGATGCTATAATAAACATTCCCCCTCCTAAGAACATTTCACAATTATGTAGCTTTCAAGGAAAGATTTAGGCTATTTGCCATTTCATTGCATCATTGGCGGATTAGATTCTTCCCATTACCCAGCTCCTTAAGAAAGAATCAAAATTTAGATGGAATGAGGATTGTCAAAAATCCTTTGAAAATATGAAACAATACTTGTCTAATCCTCCCGTCTTACAACCAACCATACTAAGAAAACCTTTTTCTCTTTATATTTCAGCTTCAACACACACTCTTGCTACACTATTAGCATAATAAGATGAGAATGTCAAGAGCATCCTATTTATTACATCAGTCACACATTGATTAATTATGAAACTCATTATACAACTATAGAAAAACAATGTTTGGCTCTCATGTTTTCTACCAACAAATTGAGACATTATTTACTAAACGTAGAAGTCCATGTTACAAAATTTAACCCCTTAAAGCATCCATTCACTAAAACAGATTTATTAGGACATTTAGCTAAGTGGGTTATGTTTTTAACCGAATTTGATCTAAAATTTATTTCTCAAAAAGCAATCAAAGGCCACACATTGACCAACCATTTAGCCAAGGCTCCTTCACCGTTAGCTTTATCAAATTGCAAGATTCATTCCCTAACAAAAATATGTTAAAAGTAGATGATAAAAAAACATGTGAATCATATTTTGATGGATCTAAGTGTCAAACTGGATTTGGTGCTAGAGTTATAGTAATACCTCCCTCAAGGAAGCCAATTTCCTTATCCTACCATCTAAATTTCCTATGTACAAACACACTGTAGAGTATGAGGCTCTTATTCCAGGATTGCGTGCAACCTTGTCCTTAGGTGTTCAACACATTCATATATTTGGAGACTCTCAATTGATGATTAAAAAAATCAATGAGTCTTATTAAGCAAAGTATAATAAGTTATATCAATATAAAAACCTCATGCTAACATGATTAGAACACTTTATATCATACACTATTGAAAATATTCTGCAAAAGGATAATCGACACATAGATGCAATGGAAAGCATTGCTTCCCTTGTTGCTCTCAAAGATTCTTTCATGGATTTCACATTTGTTGTCCACACTCTCACAACACCATCAATAGATGAAAAGATAAAGGAAACATTGGTTTCCAATATTGAAACCTCTAATGAATGGTACACTCCAATATTTAAGTATCTAAAAGAAGGCACCTTTGTTGAAACAACCACTAAGAACACTAGAGCTCGCGTTCAAAAACTTGTATCTCAATATATAATCTTAGCAGATGTATTGTATAGGTGGTCATTCAATGGCCTTCTCCTTAGGTATCTTAAAGAATCTGAAATCCCTATGGTTCTTGAGGAAGCTTGTGCGGGTGCTTGCGGGGGGAATTTTAGAGGAAGATCATTGGCTCAAAAATTAATTCTTATAGGATATTATTGGTGTAATATAGAACAACATTGTTTTGACCATGTTAAGAAATTTCCTAAATGTCAAGAACATAACAATTTGATTCATGCTCCTACTTCCGAACTTCATGCTTAAGTTCCTATTTGGCCATTTTCGATGTGGGGCCTTGATCTTATTGGAAAGATTTCTCTTCCTTATTCTTCAAGACATGCGTTTATAATCATTGCTACAAACTATTTCAAAAAGTGGGTAGATGCAATCCCTCTTTGTTCTGTAACTGTTGATGTAATATGTCATTTTATTTTAGAAAATATCATCACATGATTTAGCCTTCCTTTAGCCTTAGTTTCAGATAATGGGACACCATTTAAGAACAAGGAAGTGAAGAGGTTTTTGGAAAAAAATCACATTCAAAATCACTTTTCTACACCTTATTACTCATAATCTAATGGTCAAGTAGAAGTAATGAAAAAAATAATTGAACAAATCTTATGTAAAACAGTTAGCAAGCATAACAAGGATTGACACACTCAAATCTCTTATGCGTTATGGGCATACTACACAAGTGTTCACACATCTATTGGAAACACACCATACAACCTTGTTTACAGTGCAGAGGAAATAATGCCCTTAGAGTTCGAAATTCCTTCTTTGAGGATCTCTCTTAGTGGCCTTGATGATAACACTTATAGAGACTAACGATTACAACAACTTGAAATGATCGATGAACATCACATAAACACTCTTGAACATCTTCAAGCTTATTCAAAAAAAATTGCATCATCGGTATAATGATAATGTCATTGTTTGTTCATTCAATAAGGGGGAGTTGGTGTTGTATGGAAATTAACTCAATGTAAACAGTGCTTTGGATGAAAAAGGGAAGTTTAGCCTAAACTGGTTAGGACCCTATATCATAGATGAAGACTATGGTTTTGGAGCATATAAACTTAAGAAAAATAATGGTACACCTCTCAAAGAACCCATAAATGTTGCACATTTGTGCAGATATTGCACTTAACAATCTCTTTGAATAGTATGCATGTTAAAGCATGTTGTTAGATTAAGTAGATAACCTCTTTTATCTGACATTGCTTCGGTGTTGACAAACATTTGTGTGTCTTGAATTTTTATGAGTAATTTTTCATTTATTTGGATTATTACTTCTTTATACATACTACTCAATCATGTGTGTTTTGTGTTAAATTAGATCATTATATGTATTTAATTTTAAAGTTAGATCATATGGGCATCTAGTCTAAAATAAATACACTTAAAAAAAAATGTAGCATTTAAGTATGCATAAGTGTTTAATTAGATCACATTCATCACATAACAATTAGATCATGGAAGCATTTATTAAGTAATCTTACCAAGATTATTTAATAGATCACATTAACATCTAATATAAGAAAACATGGCTCATATAAATAAAAACATGCTCATATAGATCATAAGGTTCACATACATAATAGTCACCACGATATAAAAATGTGGTGCGTTATAATAAAATACATCTAGGTAGGTCTATGGCTACTAGAATCCTCGGGACTTGGTGGTGGTGGTTGTTGTGTGACAGTGGATTGGGAATGGCTCTTGGAGCTAATATGCTCTTGTAGACCCTGTAGCTAGCCTACTATTGTAGCCTCACATATAAGAGTTGTGACCTGCTCCTACTTGATCTAATCCCTCTCCGCTCACACTCGACTAAGTTCCTTCGGTAGAGAGGCCCATGCCTTGTTCTCAATGGGAACCTGAGTGACTCCAAGCTCCTCATATGCAACTTGTAGTACCTCATATCTACCTCAAATATCCTCATTCTCAACTCTAACCTCATCAATAATCCTTAGGGTGTTCTTGTGTGCTATCCTCCATTGTGATAGGATCTCAAATAAGTCAGCATGGCGCCCCACGCTCGATGGTGACCTATGCTCTATCTTTATCGATTGGTGTGGGGGTATATTTGTAATAACTCGATTGAAGAATCCTAACCAATCTCATGTCCCAACTGTAACAATGAAAATGTAAAATAAGTTAGAACAAGATATAACATATATAAACATAAGAAAGCTAATAACATACATCAGTAACATATCATCACCTGGATCACCGGTCCACTAATCAAGATCTCGATAGGACACTATGGTGGCCACATCAAGACTCCCTTAAGAGGCTGGTGGTGTGGTGGGAGTCTTATGGTTGCTCCCTTCATGCTTGTAGGACCGTATCCCCTTTGGAGTCATAGACTGTGCTTGTGTGATGCAAGGATGAGATGTAGGTATCTCCTCGGGGGAATCTCTAGCCTCTACTTGCTCCTTGAGATCTTCTCCTATTGGTTGTTGATCCTCATCCTCCTCCTTTGCATCTCTGTCATAGCTCACTCCTCGAAATCCTCTCCTCTCCTACAAGGGTGCCATCCTAGGACAATGGTACCATCCTAGGACAATGGTGCCATTTTAGGACAATGGCGCCATTTTGGGACACTGTCACCCAAAATAGACATGGACGCCATTAATTTTGGAAAAACCTTGAAAATAACATAAAATATAGAAATAAATTACAAGGAAAAGGAATAGGCAACTCATCGTTGATGCCACTATGCCTTGTGCAATGTCCACTCGTAAGATCTCGAGTCTCGGGGGCTAGTACGGTCATCGACTCGACATCCTCACTCCTTGGTGAAATTGTATCTCTCTCTAAGCCTTCAAACAACAAAAGTGAAAATGATAATCAAAAAGGTGATTTTTCTCCAACATTTAGTCAAATTTAGTAGAAGCATATCTCATTCAATTCACCATAGTGGGGGCTAGTGAACTCCGATTTTGATGTCGTCTGTTGCATTGGATTATGTTGGTGTTTTAATTAGCACCTCTAGAGTGCTTATTGGAAATGATCAACTATTGCAATTGTTATAGTACTGCTCCTTCGGATTATAGAGAGGAAGATCCCTCTTTGTTGATGTAATGTGTAGAAAGGGTAGAGTAGACTAAGGTTCCTATCTTTTTATACTCAGTGGCAGGACACAAGGGTGCACAACAAGGAAAAATTTAGTGGCGAATCTTCGCCAATTGGCGAATAATTGAAATCGAGACCTCCAAAAATGGTGAATAGTACAAGCTAAAAAGGATGTTGAATCACCAAGTTTTTACAAAAAATTAATTTCATCTCGATTAATTCGCCTATGCATTATTTTTTAAATGATGCGTCATTGGAACTTATTCACCACTAGTTTATACTGTAATTACAAATATTAATTATATTCACCAGTAATATTATATTCCTACCATTAATTTTGGGGCAATATTGCCACTAATAATAAATTACCATTTCATTTTAGGGATATTTTAGCCTTGAATAGGGCTTTTATTTATTGCCATCGATTAGCTTTTTAATCGGATAGCTGTAGGTTGATTTTGTGACCTATATGCATGTGCATTTTAAAAGGTTTGTTGAGGCTTGAAATTTGTTTTGGGCCATAGGATTAGATTTAATCATGTGGCCCAAAACAAATTCTAAGCCTCAACAAGCCTTTTAAAAGGCATGTGCATATAGGTCACGGAATCAACTTGTAGCCATCCGATTAAAAAGCTAATCGATGGTAACAATTTCACTTTTCATATAGTCTTTTTTTTAAAGTGAGAATTAAAAAAAATGCTTAATTCGTGTGTGCTCCAATGCATTCTTGATAGTTGTCCCCAGACCTCGCGAGGGGGCATTTCCCCCTCGACCCCCACAAGGGGGCTCTGCCCCCTTGACCCCCGCAAGGAGTGCTGCCCCTTGACTCTGTCAGTGGTTGCCGCCCCCAGGCCCCTACTTCAATATTACAAAAAACAAAAAAAAATATGGGGGAACTGCGCTGACCAACTATGCAAATTTTTAAAGGAGAGATTCACCATTGTAATTAATATTTTTAGTGATTATTCGCTAGGATTCGCCATTGTGATTATTATTTTTTCCAATTATTCATTAAGATTCGCCAAGATTTTACAATTTTTTTAATTAATGTGCATAGATTCGCCTGGAAAATTAATAATTTTTTTCAAATAAAAGGAAATATTCACCAGGATTTTACACCTTTGCCAAGGGAGGGTTTCTTAAAGTTATCCCTGGTGCACAAACAAAATGCGTGGTAACTAACCTTTTCTCTAGTTTCTGCAGATCTTAACTACAACTAAACTAACTTTTAATCTATCATATCTCCCTAAGATAAACAAAGAATGAGGGTATAGGAGTAGGAATGGATTGGTTGGATCACTTGAATCCATCGTCTCCTTAGAATATGGCCAAGGCTCTGAAATCTTGGATATACACTGGGATAAGGTTTTATGCAAACAAACACTCTTTATGGTAAGTTGGATTTGATACTTGCCAAGGAGAAGGAACCCCTACCTGAGGTATAGGCTAGGAAAAAAATTACTAGAAACAACAAATTACGATGATTTGGCCGACAAAATTGTTGAGGAGGAACCCCTGTCTAAAGTATAGGTTGAAAGACAATCCATTAAACAACATCAAACAAAAACTATCGATGACAAAATATCCAAGGAGGAGGAACCCCTATCTGAGGAGGAGATTGAAACAATAAGCTATAAACACAAGATGTTTGGAGGAACTCAAATATTAGATCAAATTGCATGTGCCCTTTGATTTCCTTCTTCAAGCTTTCTCAATGAATTACAAAGATTGTGATAGCAAAGGCACGAAATCATGCACAATTACAATCAACCAATTAACTCTCTTTCAAGAGTGAACAAATAATCACTTTCAAACTTGTTGGAAACACTATAGTAAGTAAAGGTTAAACAAATAATGAGACCAAGGCTCTTATTTATAGAACTCAAAGGAGTAGGAAACCCTAAAATATCCTTGAGTTAACATATAGTTCTTGCCAATGAATCGAGCAAGATTTATTTCTAAGAAAGGGGAACAAATAGTTAACTGGGAATCTACTTCAGTTAACTGAAACTAAACAAAGAGTCAACTAGAAACTACTTCAGTTGACTGAAACTAAACTAAAGGTGAACTTTAATACAAGGTATGCCTCCAAAATAGACATCCACGTTTAGTGGAGATCTAAGATCCAAAAATTATGGAAGTCAATTAGACATCCTCAATTAGTGGGATCTGACAATGCATGATCTATGGGATGTGGAGTTAACTTGGAAAGGGGCATCAAGTTAACTCCAGTTACATTTAATGTCTATTTGAGTTGACTTGGAATGAGGCATCAAGTCAACTTTAAGTGCCATAAATTCCATTTTGGAGGGTAGGACGTCCTTCTTTGAGGTGCCTTTACAACTCACCACTGGTTAACAGTGTCTCTATCCATTCGTTGAATTCCTCAGCCTTTGGGTAATTAATGCTTTGCAAGATGATGACGTGGTGCTTTAGCATTACTTCACTTGTCATGAGCTGATGTTGAAAGTCAATACACTAGGCAGCTACTTCATTGAACTTGGTAGACAAGGCTGCCACCTTGGCCAACTTGCAACCATCTGGATCATCGAGGAAGGTGCTACGGATGACATATCTGAATTGATTCTGCATTGTAACTAGCTCAATGTATTCTCCTCCCTCATGCTGATATTCTATATGATGGAAGGATATTACCAATGTTCTTGCAAAGTTGATAATATTTGTGACAACCCGTCGGTAGTCAATCAGCTCTACGGAATTGGCATCATAGGATTTCACCTTGTATGCCAACTATTCTTTTCAAGCAAAAAGGTGTTGCTTGTTTTCCTCTGAGAAGACTGATTGATATGCCAATTGCAAGTTTGCAATTGTGACTTCATCGCCTGGCCTCTTTTTTGCTATCTTTTGCTCTAATTGTTGAATCTCTGTGCAGAGTCCATGTGCTCTATCCCTTAACTAGTAGAGATTCTCTAGTATACATCGTCCTTTGTGAAAAAAATACTCCACTTGATCTCTCAAGTTTTTTCCATATGTCATCAACTGATGATGGTTTTGCTCTGCGGGAAGTTCTAACAATTCTTGTGGTAAGGCCGAGACGTTCGGGGTATTGTGCATTAAGCTAGAAATGTACATCCTCAACTGTTGGTTTTCAGCCTTTAAGGTTGCTTTTCCCTTTCCATCCTTAGCCATCCTCTCTTGGACGCTCACTGAGGCGATTTCAAGAAGGCCTACCTCCACCTAACGTGTGGTCTTTCTGAGGTTAAGTTTGGACAATGTGAAGTCCTCCATCTGTACCTCATGTATGATTTTATCCTTAGGTGGGGCAGTAGCCTCTATGATGAACTCATTCTCTGCATTCCTTTCCATGTGAACTTGCCTCTTCAGTTTCTTTGCCGACATGTCTTGTGGGACATGGTCGAACTCTATGAAGTCAAGCTCGTAGGAGGGCCTTTCCCTCTTCCTTCCTAGGAAGCCCTCAAGCCAGATAGAATCCCAGCTAGCTTCATTGGAAGGAGGAATATGGGGCCCTTGAATGCCCAATGAATGAGACTGTGTTGGAGTGACGTCTCTCGGTGGCGAGTACAAGTCAATGGGGACTTGTGATTGCTGTGATGGTGGTGATGTAGGTGGCTCTGTTTCTATCATATGCACCATTTTTTCTACTGCTTCTTCTGCTACTAGCTCTGGATCTTCAGGCTCTGTCTCTGCAGCGACTATCTCAATCACTAGCTCAGGGGCAACAATTCCCATGACTATCTTGGGTGTGTGTGTGGTTGTCTCCACATATAAATCATGTGTTCTTCCTCTTGTGTGTCCTGACATCCGCATCCCTTTGGGAGGATTGCTCCACTGCTTCTGCCTGGGCTTCTTCCTTGATGTGGAAGGTAGTGTAGATTGAACCTGTGGTAGCTATGTTCTGGGAAGAACTACCTTCGTTGTCCTCTTGTTGTCTAGGTAGAGTTAACTATTCCTGACAACTCTACTCGTTCTCTACAAAGAATGAGGGGAGAATGACTTCCTCTTCATCATTAGATAAGCCCTCAATGTCTTATGACATAAAGTCAACTATTTGTGAGAGCTTGAACCTACTATAGTTCCTTCTTCGTACTTCATACTCATCATCACAATTGACCCAATAATCTTCCATAGAAGATTCATGTGATGAGCGTTGCTCAAGAAGCGCCACATAGAGACCTTTGGGATTATATGACCTTCTCTCAATGAGGTAATTGAGATTGAGTCTCATTGTTTCTTGGCTCATTAACTTGGCATCTGTTGTTGACCTGCATCTATAGAGTCCCATCTCAATGGGAAATTTCACAACTAGCTTCTTCTTCAGACGTAAGTGAGCGTGAAATTTGGCCAAATGTCGTAGGAATTCCATGAAAACTACCCTATTTGAAGGGAAATGTGGTGTCATGGCGGGGTGACCAATGTAGCCATACACGCATATGTAGGTGAAGGTAGGGAATTGGATAAACCGATCTGCCCAGTCCGCCATTTCCTCCTTGGTTGCTTGTGAAATACACACGTGCATCTCATGGTCTAGGTCTTGTACAATGTGCATGATGAAGAGGTCACTTGTCCTTTTGAAGTGTTGCTCTGCTTGAGTAAACTCAAGATGTAAAAAGTGTTCATGGACCTTCTGCACACCTAAGGTCCCCACATTTTTTAGTGTCCTGAACTTGCCTTGGAAGGAAATCAAGTATACCAGGTAGGAACACATGTGGAATCTATGAGCCTCTAGAAACCCAGTAATATGTTGGTGGAGTGTGTCACTAATCAGGGTGGCCCAGTCGTAATGTTCCCTCTTATTGATAATCTTGGCAATGACATAGTACATCCACAACTAAAACTAATTTCCCTCTTCCTGTCCAATGATTCTACTGAGTAGAGTGATCAACACTACATATTCGTCTCTGAATTCTCCTCATCCAACCAACTTAGGCAAGCTAGCCTTTTTCAATTTCAACCATTTTTTTGCCATTATTCCTTGGCATTTATTCTTAGCTGCCTCGAATGCTCTATCACATTTTTTCATTGATATAACCATGTTGGTAGGGCATGGTGGAATATCAAAACATTTTCGAATATCCTTTGGTTTCAAACTGCAGATTACCCTCCCATCCATTGATCTGATTTCTTTCGTGGTAGGATTGTAATGCTTAATGCAAGCAATTACAAGCTTCACACTTTGTAATGTGATGGGGATGGACGCAACCCAAAGCAACTCAGATTCCTCTATGTTCTGCAATGTGATTTGATTCATGCCCTCCAAATCTTCTTGATCAACTATTGGGCTCACTTGATGCAAGTCTATGTCAGTAGTTTTTAGGAAACCATGGTACAAGGCCGTCTTGGTCTTTTATTGTACCTAAGAGTACTGCATCCTGAAAAAAATTAAGATTGACTGCACACACGACCCTATTCTGACAATTTTTGAAAACCCCTAAAAATAGCACCTGTCGAGAAGTATTTTTTTTGGAAAAAAACTGGCACATGGGTTTTGTTCATGCTTCAATGCTGAACAAACCCAGTTCCTCAGAATTTTGATTTTGAAAATTAAAAAAAAAAAAAAACCCCAAAAATAAGGGCAACAAGTTTGTTGTTTCTGGAAAATTTGATGAGATGGGTTTTACTAGAAAATTATTTTGATCCTGCCCAGTTGGTCAGATCTTTGGTAGCTTGTTGATTTGTGTGACATGCAAGAAAAGATGAAGTAGAAAAGAAGTGGATTGGAAGTTTTGTGTTGTCTCCCTGAGAAAATCTGTCTCTGAATCCAACCTCTAAGAAGAAATCTTCTTCTGCCTCTAATCTTCAAAAACTATTGAAGAACTATCAAAAACCCTTGCTAGATCTTAAAAGGACATCCTTGAGAGTTATTTGTTGTTTTGATCTTCAACCTGCAAAAGAAATAATGAAGGATGCCTAGATTTTCTTTATATTGATTCAAGCCTGAATCCTTGAAGTTTGGGTGCCTAACTCATGATCTAAGCCCGATTTGGCCTAATCTGGAGTTCAAAAGGTTGATTTCAACTGATCGTGGGATGATTTGGCCAAGTTTTCCTCCAAAATATCTTAACTAAAGTCAACAAACTTGCCTTTGACCTTTTTAGGCATCCATTTTGAGTTTGAGTGCTTTTTCATCATTTTTTCATGTTGAATGACCTCTGTTTGATCTTCACTCCAAACTAATCAATTGATCCTAAGTAGCTATTGATAGATTCATTGTTGACCTGGATCCGTGTTGAAGAGATGTGCTTGGGAGATGCTAATCCAAAAAACTGAGTTTGGGGCTTCAAAAGACTAGGCGCCTTTCTTCAGCAAGGGTGATTTTGCACTTGCCTTAGTCAATTTTTAATGTATGTTCTTCAACTTCTCCATTTAGACCTTCCATGCTCTAATTTGATATTCTCATTGACTAACAAGTTGGACAATCTTGCTTGACGATTCATCAGGTGGCCAACTCTGTCCTGAAAAGCATAACTAGTGTCTCAACCCTTGAAAGTCAGTTTAAGGTCTCAAGAAGCAAGGGTGCCTTTCTTCAGTAGGGGCGCTTTTTCTCTTTTTTATTAGTTATTTTATGTTTAAAACTGCTTCAGTTTGATCTTTGTCATCAGATGATTTCCTTGTCGGAATCCTTCGCTAAGGGTTTCGTTGTCAGGGTTGTTCCAAATGGAGAAGATCATCTTGGGGGTCCTTCAGCCATTTGACAACATCTAAGTTCCCAAAAGAAAGGGCACCTTTCTTCAACAAGGGCACTTTTTCTTGATACGTGGCACATTTTTCAGTGTTCTTCTTTTTGTATCCTTTTCTGGCATTTTTTGCTTGACTACTTCCTTAGTTGATCAATCACTGCAGTTGTTTGACTCATCTTGCAGGTTTGCTGATAGATTCATTGTGAAACTAGATCGAAGCTGGATAGAATTCATGAAGATAACATTTCTCAACAGGTGACATCTTCATCACCCCATTCAAGGGCGCCTTTCTTTAGTAAGGGTGCCTTCTCCATGCTAAGCAATCATTTTGGATGTTCTTCATAATAGCCTCTTCGCCTTTTGTTGACATTTGTTGATGATCACTTCATCAGATGGTTTCATTGTCGAGCCAGTAGGAAGATGCAGAGGATGACTGTATTGGAGGAATCAAGTGACTGCATTTGGCCCCTGAGATTCAAGGGTGCCTCTCTTCAGTAAGGTCACTTTTAGCACATGTGCCTGAATTCTCCTTGGTAGCATTTCCAGAGTTAGCCAAATTTTGGCCTTTTCTGGTTTCCAGAATCTCCTTCGTCAAATAGTATCTTTTTAATCCTTTTCCGCCATGGTTGCGTCGTTGGAAGCTTAGTTTTCAGCACCTAGTACTGACCAATCTGCCATTAATGGTTGCAGAGCTTCTAACTTTGTTCCTGAAAAACAAAAATAGACCCACCAGAGTAAAACATGTCTTTTGATGATTCTGACTTGACCAATGTGATCTTGAAGTCAATTAATCCTATCAAAATCATTTTCAATCGTTTTTGAGAAGGTCCTATTTTTAGGGGTTTCCAAATAGGGGTACAAAACCCTAATTTTCAAATTTTTAGAATTTTACACATATGTTTCTTGATAGAAACCCACAAAGACCTTATGTTTGGTTTGACCTAAAACAAACTGTTGACGACATTTTTACATGATTTAGCTCAATTTAAGCAAAATGCCAAAAAATTATTTTGGGTACAACAAATTCATAGTTTTGTCCCCGATCATATCAAATGTTTTTCGATAGCTAGTGTTGTGTTCTCATGACCCTATCTCAAGCATTTTTGTCACCAAGATTAGCAATCCGATGCAGTTAGATTGTTACTTTGATTCCACTTCCATAAAGCAAGCAAAATCAAGGGGTAGACATATACCCTTGAATTTGGTTGTCCTTAGAAGCTAACATGTTTGTTTGCAAATACAAGATGATTTTTGAATATCTAACTTGTCAGTTTTACAAGATGCAGTTCCTAACGTTGTGGTTTTGCAAATGACTACACTGGGGGCTTCATTCTCCCATTCATGAATGATTTATAATATCCTTATGCTTATCCTTTTCATATGACATGATTTACTTTCAGTACTTTAGCTTGCATATGCATGTAGTATCAAATGGCTGCTAAAGTGGGGGCTAAATGTAGCGTCGATAATTGTCTCCCTAGTAGATGATAGTATAATTTCATGCTTGGTTTGGACCTAATTTAGTGATCCTTTCATTTATGCATTTTCAACATCTCCTAATTAGGCCCTAGTCTCCTAAATTATGCATTTTGAGGCTTATTTTATCATTTTTTGACAAATTACAAGTGGATAACAAATGCATTCATCTAATGTTTTTCCCCTGACACCTTAATTTTTGAAAAATAGGGTCGGGATTGGGATGCCCTTAGGTGGATTTCTCCCCCTATTTTTCTAGGCTCAAAATTCAAACATGTCGGTGTCAACATTTTAACATTTGAAATTCAAGCTACAAAGGTTGGCTATCGGGATCTAATTTTTGAGAAATTAGAGTAAATGCCTATAAATGCCTAGTTTTTTCACCATTTGAAACTAGAAAGAAAGACTTTGAATCTTGGAGAAGCAAGAGATCATTACATTTCATCATACACATTTAGATTTGTAGGTTTTCAAGCTTATTTGGAAATTTGATCAAGTCCTATTTCATGATTAAAGATTGATGACAATAGAAGAGCATGATGGATTCTAGGTTTGGGAGATGAATTTGACCATTTTCTTCAACCTAATGACTTGTTTCCTAAGTGTTCTCATCTTCAACCTTCATCCTACTTGTAGCCTAAAGCAAGGTATTATTGTGTTTCAGATTTCCTAAGAATATTTGACTTTCATCACTTTATTAGAAATAATTGTCCTTTGAAAATCATGAAAGTAGAGAGAGAATCACATAGTGCATTAAAAAAATTCAAGTGAATTACTTCGTCTAGAACAGATAAATGACTTCTCACTTATAACATTACCTAGCTTAATGTGGACGAGATTGGTTGTAGTCAAACATGTCATAAGGGACTAGTTCAAACATTTTCAATCATGTAGGGCTCAATTAGGATATATAAGGGAAAAAACATGATAGAGAGATAAAAATGGAAATGTGTGAGGGGCAATGGCTGATGGAGATGATCCAGAGAGGATCTAGAAAATCCTAATATTTGATCATCATTAATTCATTTTCCATATTGCCATGCTAAGTGATGCAACATATGAGTTACATAGTAGATCAAGTGGAAAAAATAGAACCACCATAGTCCTCACCAAGGAAAAAATTCAGAAGTAGGCCAAGGCTGGAGGAAAAGCCAAAAAAGTACCCTCCAAACCAGTAAAACAGCTGTTAAATGCCATCAGAGGAACTTAAACCACCATTAGTTGATGGCTGTGGGGGAACATGAGCAGGAGTAGGAGGAATGAAATGAGGTGGAGATAAAAAAGGGACGTGACGATGCAAAAATCTTAGATATCCTCAATGAAAATCCATCATCCAACTCAGACTAGTGAGAGTAAGGACGTGCATTAACACAAGATCACAATTGTTTAAGAGACCAGATTTCATAGTGTTATAAACACCTGCCAGGGATAGAGTTTCCTCAAGTTCACTATGGGAGAACAAACCCCCAATCAAAGTAGAGCCAATGGATAGGTCATAATCTATAAATTCCAGGTGAAAAGAGAGTCCATCAAAAGTAGATATTCCCAGTTGAAACCAAATTTGGGCAGCTCTAGAAACTCAACATCAAGTACCAAATCTGTGATTTTGGAAAGAAAGAAGCAGACTGCTCCTCAGAATAACAACACTCTGGAACAACCCATAAGGAGGTCTTCTCTAATCACTTTTTCAAATTGCCATTTCAACCATTGGACAGTTGATTGAGAAAACACGGGATATCATGACAGAATCGTAGGGGCCTACACTGATGTTTCCCACTTCTGAGGTGATAAATAAATCCTCTTATTTTTTGAGGCTCATTCATTCTTACAGTCGATTCAAAAATGCAGCGGTGAGAATAGGAATGATATAAAATGAGCCTCAAATGACATAAATAGAAAGAATGGGAAATAAATGATACAACTGGCTAAACAAGCCAAACTGATGTGAGAACATGGCAATGGTGATCCTGAATTAATAAAGGAAGGCCATAAGATGATGGTGAGAAGATTTGCTATGTACTAGCATTAAATTCATTAAACACAAAGTTCATATGGGCTACCGTGTAGGAATTAGTGATGACATCTCTAGGAATGTCTTAACCATGGAGAAAACACCTAGCCTGCATAAAATAACTAAACCTTTAACAAGGAGACCCCCTACATGGGGGCTTACAAAGGATTGAGGGTAATAGCTTTTGATTTTTCAAGTAAAATTTCCTTCAAAGTCTGGTCTTTAATTGTTAATGTATATTTAAATTGTTTGGAATCTTTCTATTGGTTGATAGTTAAATAAATAATCAGCAATCTTATTTGTCGTACTATAGCACTGCCTAATTTCATAGAATTCAAGACTATTCAAAATATTAAAAACTGATTGAAGAATATATTGGAGTTGTTCACGTTTCTATTATAATTGCATTGATAAGCAACTGGGAATCACCTTCAATTTGAATGCAATTGATTTTTTTTTAATTTTTATTTTTAGTTTTATATTGGAGTTGTTCATGTTTCTATTATAATTACATTGATAAGCAAGAAGGAATCGCCTTCAATTTGAATGCAATTGATTTTTTTCATTTGAAGGCCAATATGGCATAAGCTTCAACTTCATTATAAGTACTCATAGGAAGTTCTTTTGCTTCATCAAGAAACATTTTCCCTGATTACACACCTAGCTCTAGAAGGGACTAGATATCCCTAAGAGGCACCATAAAATTTTAACTTTACAAAGAGGATAAAGCGGGGAACCAATACACCTTTTTTCTATCCACTTCGAGACTACCCATGCCAATAGAATTGATAAGGGAAGGGGGTTTAAGAGGAGGCCATTATTTTAACTCATTGTCTTATCTAGAAAATTTATTATTCTAAGTGGTAATCTTGTTTACAAATGACATGATTGTTCTAGAAATTTCTCTTCAATTTATAAATTATATCTTAAAATTTGTTAATAGATTTTGTAAAAAATGTGTTATTATATTCTATACATAAGTTCCATATGAGGAGAGAGTGGTTTACTTGCCAAATGCAAGCTTATATGGAGTCTTTTTAAAGAATAGACCATTCAAAAAAATATTGAAAAAGAGTATTGGGGAAAGTTACTTTCTAATCTAGTTTAACACAAAGACAATTCCAACATCTAAATCTAAAGTTACAGTTCAATAATAGATGATATTTGTCTTCCTCCATATTTCCATAAAAATACATTTAAAAGATGGCAAAATACCCAATTTATCTAGCCCTTTCCTTGTTAAAATCCTATTATGAAGATGAAGCCATGCAAAAGTCCTAGCTTTAGGGAGATATGGTTTGTTCCAATAGAGATCAAAGAAGAAGAGTTGTGAGATAGAGCTACATAACCTCCGTTTACTATATATTTACTTGATTTCAAAGCCATCCAAGAAATTTCATCCTTACCTTGAGAGAGTAAAATAACTCTTTGAACAAGAATCATTGATAATGTAGCTTTTTATTTTTGAGAGATAGGCCAGTCCTCAAAATTCTTCCTCTTGAATTTTGAAACTAGGTATCCTTTAGGGATTATAATATAGTCTTTTAATTTTGATCCCCAATTTTGCTTCATAAAGTGTTTTGTCTCCACACAATCTTGTCTTTTGTATCATGGTTAAGCTATGCTTCAAGAATCTTCCCAAAATAGTTTTTTCTCCATTATGAATTATCCATGAAAGATGGGGAAGAATCAATTCTCTACAAGAAGTAATGACATTCCACATATTAGAACAATTTGAAGGATTTACAACCATAAAAATTATCTTTTTGTCCACCGTGTTGATATATTTGGCTTGCATTATTTTACACAACTTAGAGTTCAACTTTGAATACAAGTTCCAAGCTAGTTTTATTCTCATGGCTAGATTTTGGGATTCAAAACCAAGAATATTGACACCACTAGAAAATGTAGAATTACAAACTGTCTCGAAACATTAGAGATATAATATTTCTATTAAAACAACGAGTCCACAAAAAATCTCTTACAAATTTCTCTAGTTTAGGTATGACACCTATTGGGAATTTTACACATCATGTAAATAGTGATTGCTAAGAGGAAAACCTAAATCATTGTCATTTTACCTACCATAGACAACGACTTTCCCTTCCAAGAGGAAATTTTCTTTTGCATTGCAGAAATAATTTTGTCCCAAAATTCATTTTCGTTTCTCCAAGAAAATAAAGGGATACCCCAAAACTAATAAGGTGAATTTTTTTATCTACACACCAACAACTTGGAAATCCTTCTTTGAATGCACATAGATGTGTTTAGGAAAAATATTTGGGATTTTAAAAAAAAAATTGACCTATTGTTGCAATAAGATAAAAGGACTTCATTGATAGTTTTTTCTTTAGAATAGTTGGATTTTCCAAATAAATGGTGTTATTAGTAAATAGGGCATGAGTAATTGGGTTTATAATTATTTTAAAATATTTGCACGTGCATTTGTTATGACAATTTTTAGCCAAAATTGATCTACTAAGGGCTTCTTCTATTAAAATGAATAAAAAGGGAGAAATAGGATCTCCTTATTTGATAGCTTTCAAAGATTTGGAAAACATGTTAGATTTCCAATTATAGTAACTAAAATTTTTATCCTAGATATACAAGAGTAAACCCATTTACACCAGTCATTTGAAAAATTAAAATTTTGAGGACTAGCATTATAAATTTCCAACTAAGCCTATCATATGCTTTGATCTTGTCCAATTTAATGGCCATAGCAACAACATTTTAATTTTTAATGGAAATGCGACACTTAGAGGATTCTATTCTAGTAACAAACAAGCTTCTTTGTTCATCTAAAATTAATAAATGATGGATCCTATTATGATAGAAATGAATTTTGAAAATATTTTGTAGATAGCATTGCATAAAGAATTTTGCCTAAAATTAGTAAAAGAAGAAGGGTTTGATTTTTGGGGGATCAAAGATAAGAAAGGGACATTCAATTCTTTAAGGATATATTTATGTTTTTGAGCCCCTTCCATAGGTTAGCCAAATGTATCTGTTAGGGTTAGAAGCATATATCTAATAGTTAAATACAAATTTGATCAATAAATTAGAGAAATAAATCACACAGAAAATTATAGTAGAAACAAGACAACACAGAAAATTTAACGTGGTTCACCCAATCCGGGCTACACCCACAAAACCGTAGCCATCCAATGATTTTATTATCCAATGCAAAACTTATTACAATCTTGCGAATAATCGTCTTTTTCTACATACTATAACTCCCATCCCAACCCCTTATAACAAGCTTTTTAGAAGCTTCAAGAATTAGGGTTTTACATGCCGAGTGTACAATATAGCATGATTAGTCACCACATACCAACAATATCTCCCCACAAAATTCCAAGACTTTTGAAAAAGATGGCAGTGAAACCATTAGGGCCTAAAGCCTTGTCACTAGGCATAGAAAAAAAAACTTTAATTTCCTCCAAAGATAATTTTTTCATCGATAGTCTATTCTACTCATTAGTGACCAATGAAGGAATATTGACTAAGAGATTAGGACAAGATATTACTTATCTTCTCATGATTTGGTGAGCAACCTTGCAAGATAGGATACAACTTCTTTTCGGATATCTTGATGCTCTATTAAAAGAAACCCTTGAGAGGACTTGATGCATGAAATGAAGTTGGAAAATATTTTAATCATAATTAACGCTTGAAAATTTTGTATTTTAGTCACCCTCTTTCAGCCATAGTTCTCTAGACTTTTGCTACCAACAAATTTATTCTGTGTAAAATTTATTGAGGACCATCATTGAATTTTCTTTCTAAATAAAGTTTTGTTTATTCATTCCAAATTTAATAATATAATTGTTTAGCTTTGAAAATTTCTCTTTAGCTATAATTTTTTGAAATATATTCTTAGAATGCTCCTTGTTCCATTTCCCAAATTTTGACTTCACATGTTTTAATTGGCTATAGATTTGAAATAATCTTAAATTCTTTTATAGAAGGAGCATTCATCCACCACTGCTTGAGAAGGTGTATACATGTTTTTCTTTGAATCACATATATTTGAACTGAAAAGGATTTTTTTTTTTTTGGAGCTCTATCCTCAAAAAAATTAATGTAGATTGGAAAATGATTATAACATATAAGGGGAGAATTGAGCTTGGTAAGTTATGATAATTAGATAACCACTTACTAGATAAGAGGAATCCATTCAATATTTTAGCAATGTGATAGATATTTATTTTATCTATTGATCTAGGAGAATTTACCATTATTTGGGAGACAATCAAAGAGGTGGTCTAAATTGACAAATTCCTTAAAGTTTGAATACCTTTATAGAAGGTAGAATAATGCCTCTTGATTTTTTCTGAACATGATCTTCTACAACATTGAAATCATTTCCAATCAATCATATTTTAGAAGAATAAGTAGATAATTAAGAAATAATCAAAATGATTTTTATGGGTAGTTCCTACTACACCATAGATGTTAAAATTTCAAAACTAGAAGTCAGAAGAAAGAATGTGAATATTCATCAAGATCTAATGGAGACCAAATGCTATGTTTTTTTCTCTTATATAATTTTTATTTGATAGGATGAATAATCCTCAACTAAAACTAAAAAATATATTTATATGGAAAAATGGAGAACTAGGTGTTGTATTTGGGGTTTGAGAAGTCACCTACAACCACACGAGTCTTTTCAAACAAACTTTTCATTCTCAAACTTGCTTTACTAATTTTGGATATTGAAGAAGGAGGCTTCTTGAAGGATTCATTATTTGAAAAAGTGAAATTGTCTTGAGAAAAAAAAATTGTCACCATCATTTAATGTCACAAAAACTTGTAAAAAATCATTATTTACCAAAAAAATAGAAAACTTACTACCAAATTAAATGTGGAGGTGAGAAAAAATTGCTTTTTGTTATTAAGTGTAGCTTGTTAAAGAAGATACAAGGATGAGGATGAATTAACTTAGTATCTTTTAGGTGATTTATATAGATATACAATTAAAAATAATTTTAAGGGATATAAAATATCACTGAACTTACTATGTACTTGAAATTGAAAGTGATAAATTATATTTTTTAAATTTATTTCATTTTCTTATGGTTTTCTCCAAACACCAAGTGATTCTTACATTTGTAGCATCTAATTGATGGATATTGATGATTTTGTGATGTATTTCATGTCACTAGTCGCTTGTTGATTTTAAGCAACCTTGTGTGACTAATTAGAACACCATAAAGCCAATTGTATAGACTCTCTTTATTCTATGTTGAGATTTAAGTGTTTGTTACAACAATTTATATGAATGGTAAATTCAAAAAGATAACAACTTCTTGAAGTTTAATTGTTTATTCTCATGATAAAATTAGGAATGGTTAAGTTTGTAGACTATTCATTGATGAGATTAGAATGTGGGTAATAACCTTAGATTTTTTGTTTGTTTTCATTCTCTCTCTTCCCTTCCTTTCTTTTGCATTTTATATTCAAATCAGGTTAGTTTAGGATTACAATAGTATTTCTAACTTATATATTGTTATCAAATTTTAATTTCATAAATGTAAGTGGGCATATTGTTTTGATTAAGATAAAGCGGGAAGGGCCTGAACCCAACATAGAACAACCATCGAGGCAAGAAGGACTAATCTCACCAAAGGTGAGACTTAAAAAAGCCAAACAACAACCAGTAATAAGTGGACATATTGTTGGTCATAAGTTGAAACATCACATTTTAAATAAATATATATTTATTTTAGTTTACTAATGCATTCATAAATATAAAAAATGATTTATAATTATGTGTAAATAATCCTAGGACCTTGGAAAATTTTCCAAATACTATAGGCCCCTTGATTGAAAAAAATACATGAGCCACTAAGTTATCCAACAAGTCAAAAATTGTATACAAAGACCTTAGGGGTAGTCAATTTTTACTATCAGTACTTTTAGTGGCAAATCTTCGTCAATTGGTGAATAGTTCATATCTACAAATTGGAATTTGGCTAATATATTTCATTGGGGACCGAATCACTTGAATTTTTATGAATTACCAGTCAAATGCATTTCATTTCGCCATCAATTTATTTTATGAGACATTTGTATTTACTATTTTTTCCATAATAAAATGTGTTATTAATGGTGGTTCACTTGGGATTTTTGATGCATGTATAAATCTACCCACATATTCACCAATACCGGTAAAATTTTACTATGTATGGGGACCCATTTCACAAATACCATTAAAATTTCATTGTGTATGAGGACCCATTTCACCATTAACATTTAAAGTTCACTGTGTATGAGGACTCATTTAACCAATACCATTCTAATATTAGGTTGATAATCACCTTAAAGATTACAATGTATGTGTTTATCGAGGTTCGATTCACCCAAAATTTATATGTACCATTATATAATCACACATGATTCACCAAAATAGTTCTATACCATTTATAAATTATGTGAAATTCACTAAATTTTTTTTTTATCATTTAAAATTCCTATAGAATTTTGCTAAATATGGATTGATATAAAATGTGCCTCACTATTGCCCCTTTAGGAAGATGTGATAAGTGTATCTATCTTTGAATTTTGAATGACTCAATGACATTTGGAGAATTTCACTTTACCTCTCAATGATGAATAACCCAAATTACTAGCCAAAATAAAATATATATAAAAAAGGCACCCATGATATTTGTTGTGCTGATCTAGTTCACCTACAATTGATGATTTGGAAGATGAGTTTAGATTTGGTGTATCACTTGAATATCTAGCTATATTGCTTCACTGGAGGTTACTTATATATTTAAAAATTGAATGGGTTTAATTATAGTTGAATATTCCTTTAATATTATTTTTCTCTCATCAACTATCTTAGTCAATGAGTTTCCTCTTTCCTCATTCATTTCATTCCCTTTTCTTTTCATTTTCAATACACTTCCCTTAAAATACGCTTTATACCAAAGATTAATTATTTAAGAAATGAATACATAATTTGTTAGTTTTGAAAGATGATAAGAAATTGGAATTACCTAATTGTGATTTTATCTATGTGATTAACTGGCGAATTGTGGACTATTTTTGTCATCGCACATCTTGCTACATGAAGTATATAGCTATTATAGATCAATAATTTTTCCTAGAATAATTTTCAAGGCAAAAGGAAATTTATGAAATGAGTATGCTACATATAGGAGAATAATTTTTTAGATGGACGTGTTGATGGTCAAAATAGCACAACAACATTAAACAAAATATTTCTACTCTATTTCTCCTAAAAAAGATAACTGATCTAAAACCACCTATCTTCCAAAGTCTTTGTGGTTGATTCTCAACTGTGTTGGTATAATTCAATGGCCAATGCAACTGCAATATTCAAGGGGCCTATTGGTAAAAAGGAATACAAACTGCATCATACAAATTAACCTGCGTTTGGGGGGGGGGTAAATAAACAAAAAAAGCTAGAACAAGGCTTTAGAACAAAAAAATATGAATATAAATCTCTTCACATCCAGACATGTTTCTTAACAATGAGTATTTCCTCAAGTAACCAAAACTACAAAAATGATGCAATCCATAGCATGACCTATACTACTGCATACATTCATAGTGCAAAATTCAATAACCATAACCATTCATCAAAGCTTCATTTCCAAAATCAAAACACATCACCAACTCACTGCCAAAATTACCAAATCAATAGATATAAATAAATTTCATTCATAGATAATTCAATGAAATAGTCTCATATCTAGATTCTTCTATTGATTTGCATTAAATAAGAAACAATTATGCACAACATTCACTAGCATACGAATGACTATGATTCATTAACATTACCATTGAAACTCCAACTTGACAATAACATGAAATTGTATATATACTGTAAAAGTATCTAAGTATCCTTGCATAAAAGCTGTAAAACAAAGTTTCTCAAAGTATCTTGCTTGAAAACTTCTAAAATCCTAAAACTATGACAACACTATTTGCTATCTCTTCAGGTGGCTAATTCTTCTTCAATCAGCCAACCTTTACAAAATGGAGCCCAAGATTATATATAAGCAAGCCTTGCATTAATTCCTCTATATCAAAAATTGAGATCCACCAATTAAGGGATAACTAGAACTGCATGAAGTGACTGCAATGGCTGATCTTTAGTTCAATTGTTGATGAATCTGTTGCCAAAATCATATGCATAAAAAGGGAAAGCAAAATTGCTAGGAGATCTTTAGTTAGATTCATGTCAAGATCCTACAAAACAGGGGAGAAAAAGAGAGAACTATCCATCAGGAATAGAACATTCCATTTCCACCTCATTCATGTGTACTTTTCTCAAGAAGGTACTCATCATAGCTGGTGAACACTTGTTGGAGTATGTCTGCGTCAGGCCCATCTACCCAATCATCTTAAAATTTAATTCTTTTCAATTTTGCGGAGGCAAACTCTTGCATATCTTTCAATTTAATCAACTCCCTCCTAGCAACCTTCACTTCATCTTTGATATCCATGATTCTATCAAGCAACAACTCATCACCATCCTCCTCTTTCTGCATCACTTCCTCAAACCTATTATTCCACTTCTCCTTTTATTTTTCAAGAGGAAGACCCTCCTTCATAGGGATATTTATATTAACCAAAATGGCAATCACTTCTTCCAATTCATCAATTTGCTCATTCAAATCCTTACTAACTTCTTGAACTTCATTTCTATGTTGATAAATGAATGTGGATTTGAACCTGATAATGTTGATTGTCTTTTCAAGGAAGTCCGCATTATCTTCATCAAGGATAGATTGTTCCAATAGAGTTTGCTTTGACATTTTGTTAATGTCTTTTAGCTTCTTATTATGCTCTCTATACTCATATTCTTGTTTCCCCAAGACTTCAGCATGTGAGTTCATGTCCTCAACCAACTCTAATGCACCCTCATGTGCCCTATAACTATCAACAAGCAGCTCATCCACCTCTTGGTTTAACTGATCTATCCATTTGTCAAGCATTCCAACCTTACTCCTCATTTGCACAAGATCATCGGCCTCCTTCTTACTCAACAAAACTGGTGTTTTTGGAGCAACAAATTGAGAGGAAACAGGGGTGGATACATCCTTCAGGAACTTATGCAATTGGTCTAATTGAGCCTTAAGCTCATCTTTTCTTTTTTTTTCCTTTATCATCTTGGATTTGGTAGAGGATGCCACTATATCAATAAGGTTCATCTGCTGATTTCTTGTTGGCTTTCCCAAATTAACCGTACCCAACTAATAATCAGTCAATTGCATATCTTGCTTATCTTTATCCACCATTGGAATGGCACATTTAGCTATGATTGCACCTACATTTGTTAGCTTTGTGGAATGAATGACCCTAGGCTTTTTCTTAGGCCTCTCTTTTTCTATTTCTCTCATCATGTCCTCCCAATTCAAAGGCTGAGGTTGGACTACTTGTTTCCTTTCAAGGTTGAGTTTCAGCCATGTTGGAGTAGTAGGAGGAGTTATCACTTGTGTAGAAGAAGACGTAGCAGTGGCAGAGGAAAGAGGTTGCAAAATGGTGGTCTTAGGTTGAGAATCAACCTCTTGTGCTTGTTGTTGCTCCCTTTCTGCAACTTCTTTTGCAAGCCTTTCAATTTCAGCCTTCACCCTTTCTTCCTCTAATCTTCTCTGTTCTAATAGATCCTCTCTCTCTTTCAATATATCTTCTCTCTATTTCTCCAATTGTTTGATCCTATCCCATGCTTTCTTAGATTCTTGCTCATGTTTAGCAAGTGCGTTTGCCTCTAACTGCTTAAGCAAGAGCTCCTCCTCATCCTTCTTTCTTCGAGCTTCCTCAACAGCTTTGAACTTGGCCTCAAGAGCTTCTCTCTCTCTTCTTTGTTGAGATTTTTCTTCTTCCAGCTCATGAATTTTCTACAACAAAGCTAACTTATCCCTTTCTTCTTTAATCTTCAACTCTTGTTCTTTTTGTTGCTACAACAAATCTTCCTTTTCCTTTTGCTTCCTTGCTAGCTCTTCTTCTTTAGCTATAGCTTCAAATTCTTATTGTTTACCCAATGCATCAGCTTGTGCCTTGGCATCAATTTCTTTTTGTTTGGTAAGTGCCTCAACTTGTTCCTTGGCATCTTCAAATAAATTCCATTGATCCTCCTCTGTCAAACATACTCTTCCTCAACACTTCCAACATTCTTTGCAAACACAACTTTGGGAGGCTCATCATCTGATTGTGTAGCCTCTAAATCAAAATTGATATCATGGATCTCAACCTCATGCTCCTTCCCTTTTAAAGATTCAACCTCCTTATGAAGGGTTCCAATGGGAATCTCTTTAGTGGATTCTTCTGGAAGGAGTGGTTGAGATGAAGTTCCTTCACCAGCAGTAGTAGTTTCTTCTCCTTGTGCTTCAGGGATATCCTGGGCTAGTATTGCTAGATGAGGCTCCTCCCCAGAGTTAGGAGGGAGAAACTCCAATGACTCCTTAGGATCTATCCTTCTCTTCGTTCTTCTATACCCTTGGGTACCTGTAGCTTTCCTCTTCTTAGAAGTTTGAGCCTCTAGCTCCTTGATCCTCATTACCACCCACTGGATACTTCTATCTAGGATAGTCCTTGCAATTTTCTTGATGTCAATGGACTCCTCTTCATCCCAATTCATTGGATCCAAGTCTTTGGTATCTATATTGTCAGCATCATACTGGGGATCCAAGGTTGGTCATCATCTGATAATGTGTCAGGAATATCTTCCTTCACCCTATACTCAATCATTAATGGGATGGGAAACCTTTCATAATTCCTCCTTCTGAAATCATACTCATCATGTAGGTCCATCCAAAAATCTTCTAGCAAATTGAAATTCCAGTAAAAAATTGTAGGGAGAAAACCTTGCATCTTGTGCTTGGGATCAAAATGCTTCTTGGATGTATATAAGCCCAATTTCAAATAGATCAATTCATCACAAATTACCTTTGCTGCCAAATTGTGTGCACAACTATACTCTCCTAACTTCATGGAAAATTTATGACAACCAGGCTTATGTTTATTAGAAAATTTGATGTTGACCCCTATAGCTTGATAGATGAATTCCATCAGAACAATTTTGTTATTGTAGCATATGGGCAGTAAATGAGGATGGCCATCGAAACCATCCAGCCTAAAGTAGGTGAACTTGGGGTATTGGATGTACCAATGTCCCCATTCTACAATGAATGCCATGGCATCCTTGCTTAGCCTAAACCCTGCATCTCCTGTTAACTGATTAATAATGACATACAAAAATGCGTCATTAACTCTTCTATAATGCAACTCAAAAGTTTGCAAAGTTAACTGATCATAGTGATCCCACACCTTCTTCTATCCAGGGGCTTCTCCCAATACTCCAACTGCATTCAAACCAAGGAAAATTCCCCTCCTTGCAGCTTCACATATCACATAGGAAGTCATAAAGAAGCTCTTTGTCTCCCTCACTCTGAGCATCTGGTTATGTAGGCACTCTAATAAAATAATTGGCCAATAAAATTGTCGCCTGCCATCCAAAATGGTTTGAATGAATGGAAACATGCATTCCTTGAATTGTGAAGAATCTCTCTTTCCAAACACTCTAGAAAGCATCATGATTATGTCACTAATCTCCTTGCTGAAATCTGATCTCTTAGGCTGATCAGGAAGCTTGGTTAGGGATTTCTTTTCAACTCTCATCCACTTTTTGTTCATGTGAGTCATGTTGGCTTCCTTTTTGTTGCTATATAATTGCAATGCATTTGCCTCATTGAGTTTCCTAGGGTTTTATGGTGTAGGTGCATTAAACATGAACCTTATCATCTGTGGAGTAAGATCAATGATGATATTCTCCTGCAAGTCTACACATTGTCTGGTTGCGGGATTGTAAGTCCTAGCTGCAGTAAGTATGAGTTCTGGACATTGGACTGATAGAGGAAAAAGGGCAACATGTGCCAACCCAGACTGAACAATTCTCTCTCTTCTCCCTGTTGCATCCTTCATGAAGGTTTCTTCAAGAAACTCCTCATAATTAAACGAGCCTTAGTTTGTATCTATGATGTCCACCCAATCTGAATCTACCTTACTAGCTGTAAGAATTGGACTCTTATGTTTGTATCTTAAGGTGTATGGGAGCTATTCCACTTTTATCTTTTTAGGCTTGGTTCCTTGTCTTGAACTTTCTGCAGCTTGGCTTCTTTGAGAAGCTTCCTCTGATGCTCTTGACATCCTCTATCCCTGCAATACAACCTTGGATTAGATCAACAAAGGCATGAAAATCATTACATCATACATTACTTCTCATACCATTCTCTATTCCTTCAGGATAACTCTCCATACTTAGTCAAATTTTATATCCACTGGAAGCAGAGTTAGGAAAGAATTAGGAATAGAAAGCCTTTTAACACAGGTAGGATTGGGATCGGAATGGAAACCAAACCCGAAACTAGTCGATAGTTCCAAATTCATTTCTCACTCCGGTTTTGTTTCCGCCAAAGAACAAGGGTGAAGACCGAAGTCAACAATCATCAGAAGTGGGATCATTTTGGGAATTAACTCTTATGCAAAACACTTATGGGTTGAGTTCGTTCCCAGATCCACTTCCGCCAGTTTACCATTCAAACGAAGCAATTTTGAAGACGCGGTCACATTAGCTTAAGACTTGGATCACATGAAACCATAAGGAAACTTTAAAATAAGGGGTTTAACCTCACTCTCAACAGGACAAAGACCATATTTGAATTTTTTAGGGCACGACATTGTAAAGGTCAATGCATAAACCCTAGTTTGCATGACTCGTTGATTCAAGAAATTAGGGCATCAAAAAATTGACATGAAAACCACTAAATCGACTCGAAAATAGGATCAAAGGGGTCGTTAAATAGATTTTGAACCATTTAGAGCATGAAAGATCCCATAAAATGAAACCCTAGCTAAAAACTAGGGCATGACATAATGGACACGCCATGAAAACGACAGCAGAACGACAAAACAAACAGGAAAAAACCAAAAAGGAAAAACGGAAAGCGAGAGGAAAATAAAACCAAACCAAAAACAAGTGAAACACAAACAAAAACACATGAAGATCCACACAATAAAGTCTCGCGAACGTGTGAAGAACACAACAAATGGCAGAAAAAAAAAACACAAACAAAACAGGAAAATGACCCTACCTCAAAACGCCACCAAGAAAGGTTGAAACTCTGACAAGAATCCGCTCACCAACGTGCATCCGCAATCAAATTGTGATCCTCTCAAAGTTACTCAGGCTCTAGTTCACTAAAACAACTTAGGCAATAAACATAATGAACCAATTAACCCTGATTAAGGTTTAAAAATCATTTTGTGCATGTGAGAAGGTTGTAATTAATGCAATAAATGTGGTTGGTCAGGTGCGAAACCAAAACGGGAACGAGTATACAACCGATGTGGAAATTGAAGGCAGGGCAGATGCGGAAGCAGAGTCAGAATAGAACAAGAGACTTTACCTAAGTCTCTTATCTCATTTTGAATCCGATTCTGGTCTCATAGAAGGGAAAAGACAACAAAGGGAAATGAGGGTAGAATTGGAACCAAAACCGGACTCGAAACTTTTACAAAGTTTCAAATTTGGGTTTGATTTTGGTTCCGCTCCCGAGAAAGGAACAAACACTGACACAAGGACAATGACAAAAGAAAACGAAAACAAGTGGGACTGGAGCAAAAACCACACTCGGACAAGACACCAAATGAGGAGAAAAACACAAAGCAAATGAGCGGGAGCGGGATGAAAACAGGATCCAAAACTTTTACAAAGTTCCAAGTTGTGTTCCATTTGTAGTTCCGGTTCCGCTAGAGGGAAAAACAAAACACAAGCAAATGAAAGATAACTCAAGGTAGAAATAGACCCAAGAGCGCAAGGCAAAGTAAAAAAACAAAGAAAACCAACAAGGCAAGGGCAGGGTCAGGATCGAAACTGAATCTGGACTTGGAACCTTCAAAAGTTTCGAGTCCAGTTTCCATTCCAGCTCCGCTTCTGCCAAAGAAAATGAACAAGGAATTAGGAGGAAAAAGAACAATTCCTAAAACCCAAACAAAACACCAAGGACAAACAAAAAATAAAGGGGGACCCATTTTGACCAAAACCAAAATGGGGTGGTTATGCAAGGCATAATAGGACGGTGTATGTTGTTCTTGTAGTTACTGTGGGAAACATCTCAAAGCTATTATGATATGATAGATAGTTGTAGGGAAAGGTTGATGAAATGAAATAAAATTGATTCCCAGTTAGCATCTATGATTGGCAATCTATTCTAACTAATTTGTCAACACATTTCTTTAACTTATTGCAAAATTAACCTTCCACTTTCAACCAATTGTCCAAAAAGAACTTTTTCAATGTTTCAACCACCTAACCTATTATTGAGGGTTATAACATACCCCTAATTCTCACCAAATTCGGGACACTTTCTTTTTTATGTCTTGTTGAATCACAATACCCCTCTTGGTCATGTGTGACTAATGACTTAGATGCTCATGCTTGGGTTGGTGAATTATTTTTTGTATTGTAATTGTCACACTTTGTTCACCACATTGCACCTTATTGCATCTCACATACTATTGCAAGTTGCATTTGTTACTCTATACTTTTTTGTCACATAAATATATGTTACCACATCATATCTTGTCACCATTCACATTTTATCATTACATCATAGTTTTGATGTTTCAAATTTTGTAAAATGTCCTGACAAAGGTTTTATAACTTGTTTAATGGGTCATTGAAATTAAATTATTTTAAATGGATTAAAATGCAACATGCTTTGAAATTATTTAAATTACGAAAACTCAAATATTTTCAAAATTATGACTTAAAATTTAAATGAAAAATATAAATATGTTTTTTAATGTGTGATTTAAGTCGATAAGGGCACAATGTAGTGGTCAAGTTATAAAATTGTTGTGGCAACCACCAAGGTTCAAACCCCCACTACATTGTTGAACTCACATGCCATGTGTCTTTCCTAGGCTAACATGCTTGCAGTATGTGTCCCTTTGTTGGGCTTTACACTCGTAGGTTGTGGGCCTTCTTGGGCCATTGAGATCATGGGTTTAAACAAGGTGATAAGGCCTTGGGGACTAAGATCCCCTAGTAGTGCTCTCAATGATAAAGTCATTGGGAAGATATCCCCTTGTAAGTGAATTCTCTAAGATCATACCAAACTAAAGACTCAAGTTCACCAAATAAAAATAATAATGTGATTTAAGATGTACACTTTAATTAAAATATTTGACAAAGTTTAAATATAAAAAAATAATTTTGTGATACATATTTACAGATTTAAAAAATATTTTTAAAGCTTATGAATTGAAAATATAAACCACATAAATTGATTTTTTATTTTTATTTTATTAAAAGCAACTAGGGCTGCACCATTATATTGATCATGGAAATTTTTTGCATTGCTACCATAGAAGTTCTGCATATCTACACTATCATTCCCCTTCCCATTACATAACCCTTTTATCTTTCATACTCCCCTGTTACATTCTAAATAGCAAAATTGCAGAGCATAGTCTACTACCTTCCTAACCTAGACCTTCAACATTGCTATCTACTACAAATTTACAACAAAATAATGATCCCCACCAGCCACATTCGAGCTCGCCACAGACATTGGAATCAACATTATTCCTCCTGACCCAAACACATCTCCTCTCCCACAATAGCACCCCCATTCCACATTTGATGACCACCCACAACCGACCCCCAACCCATGGCCCTGACAAAGTTCTGAAACCAACCTACTTCTTCATCCTATACCAGACCAACCCACCTCTTCAAAAACGTAATGCCCATCACCTTGGCACGACTGTTAGGAGGCACAACTATCATTGGCCACGACACAATCAAAGGAAATCACACCACTAGGATCCCATGCCTACGAATCACATTGTAGTCCATAGGAATGGGGACTTTCCCGACTTCGTCCAAATTCTCTAAAACATCTTCTATATCCCCTTAAAAAACAAGATTTGAATAGATTTTAACACAGGGTCTTCGCAACCTCTTTGCTCTCACCTTCATTTAGCACTGTTACAAGAAACATGGCTGTGATGTCCATATTCACCCTGTAACAATGCTCGACTTTCAAAAAATCTTCTCCCAAAACCCACTTCACCGCAACTATCACTAATCCATGTTTCACCTTCATTATACATTTCAGCCTTCTCTCCGTCACTTCGCCCAGAAACGCAGGTTGGCAGTTCCTGCTTACCAGTATTAATGGTGTATCCATATTCTTGAATGTTTATGCCCTACTCATATTCAAACATTTATTCCTCCCTTTACATCATACCTGCTTTATAACACAATTCGCAATATTTGATATGACCTCTACCATCGAAGGAGATGTAGAATGTCGATATACCGCAATTCAACTCATGATTTTTGTAACATCACTCCTCCCAAGCCATCCTTCACATGATCTAAATTAAATTATAATCACCATAATTTACGACTCCCTACATCATTTGTCTAATTCACGAGTGTCTTAATTACTTAAGATGTGATACTTTCCCCTTCCCAACACAAGCCCGTCCAATGTGTTCACATGCCCGCCCATGAGTCCAGGGAGCCAATTTTTTCCAATCCATCAGCTGTAACATTGCCTTCCCTATATACATGTGATACTTTGAATTCATTGAATGTATCAATCAATCCCCATATAGAGTCCAACCATTTATTCAATCGCCAATTCGGAGTCTTTCGTAGTCGAATGGCATTAATTGTGATTAGTGAGTCACCTTCTAGGTGCACTTTTCTTGCCCCTAATTCCCGACCACCTTTCAGCCTTGAACTCTGCAATATTGTTAGTTGCCACATCGAGATGTTCAGATTTTCCATATAACACCTTTGCCCAAATGGTCTCTTATTACACAACGGGCCCCACTTGACCCTAGATTTCCTCTAGAGACTTTGTCGAAATTTATTTTCATCCATTCCAACTCCAACGTTAAATAAATTTTAATTTTCTAATTCATACATTACAAATTCAATATTCAATTTATGACTTAATTTACAATTTAAATTTATTGATCAAATTCTTTTTTTTCTTTTTCTCGCTAATGTTAGTTTATTTGTTCGTAGGAAAATGCATTTTGGGGTTGAACCCTGAAATCTAATTTGGGACGTAAAAAAAACCAAAAGGCTACCAACATATGAGATGGAATGCCAATATGCAGAAAAGGGGCTTATTGAAGACTCTTTAAATACTTTCGCGGTCAACACTAGAATCTACAACCTTTTCCAGTAATTAATTGACAAAATTCCCTAGGGATATGAGTGTCCTGCCAAGGTGTGTATGCAAAGCACCTAACTAACAGATATTCAAATTTTTGACATAATGATTAAGAGATACCAAGTCATGGACCCAATAATTTGGACTGTCTAACAAATGGAAAGTGAAGTTAATAGTAGTCCACAATAGGTAAAAAATAAAATGCATAAGTATTTGATAATTTTAGAGGTGGTACTGCATACAAGATAAAATATATAATATGAGAAAACATCCTCATGTAGCAAATGCTACTGCTTCTTTTCATTACCATAAACACAATAATAGCTATTGCAACTTACATCATCTTGAAAGCAATTGATCAATGCTTTCTGTATAGGATTTGCATGATCCTAGGAATATGGATGCTAGAAAATATATGCATAATTTGTTGAGAACTTGATTGGAATAGAGGTTACCAGTTGCAATGATCCATTGCAAGTTTCACTTTATTGGAGCACTACCACTATTGCCTTCTAGAAAAATTATTAATTAAGAAGCATTGTCTCAAACCAAGTCCATTTTTCAAGAAACAAAAGAAGAGTATTTTGGAAAATATTTGGATGATAAAGATATCCAAATTGTAAGATAGGTTCTTAGAAGGGTTCTTATTTCTGATTATGATGATATTTTTTTAACTTGTTGAGATTTCAATATTTGCAGCACATTTTGCCCATATATTGGGAGTTAATATGTGCTTTATTTACAAGCATCTAGAAGCCAGGGATGTGCTTTATTTCCAAATGTTGAGCTTATCTATTGATGTGGAAGCTACATGATAAGGAGGTGTAAACTATTTGAAAAAGTGATATTGCTTGGAAAGAGTAGTTATGAAGAAAATAGGATGGTTTGCTAAACCAGTACTCCATACATGGTTGTAATTCCATTGACAAAGCTACAACGGTGTAGGAATCATAGAGTTCTATGAAATTAATGGTGGAGCTATTCATGATGTTTCTAACCCCCATAGGAACCTAAAAATCCAGAGGTTAGTGTAAATACTGGAGATGTTCAGATTGAACATCAAAATAAAAAAAATAAAGGAAAATTCTAACTATAATTTCCACCTGATGTTGGAAGAAAATATGCTTTTCATTACCGTGTGTTATTCCACCATCACTCAAGGTTTGTTCAGATCATTGGTAGAGACAAAGGATTTGAATAATGGCAGAATCTGGTAAATATTGGAAACACAGAATGCAAATTGTTAAGGCAGTTAAAAGGAGGACTAACATAATTGTAAAATAGAGCACCCTAAAAATGCATAATGGAAAATAGTAGTAGCAAATTGTTTTAAATTTAAAATTTGGTAAATGTTTCAAAGACAAAAAATTATTCCTTTTTAAAAAGGAGGGAAAATACTTGGAGGGAAAAGGTGAATATGAAGAGTTCATTTGACTCTTCATTTTAAAAGATATGACAATTTAGAGGGAAAACCTTTCTTTTCAAATAAATTTCCTATATAAAAGTGATTGTATCGTATTGTAAAACAGTGAAAAGAGACTTGATTTTTTATGCAATTCATGGTTTTTCTCTTATTTTCTTGATTTTTTTTTCTATTCAATGACATTTTTAAAGCTCTAAATATGATTTATTTCCACTTAAAGTCACATATTTAACTTTATCCATGTCAATGTAGCTTTGAATTCATGTTTATACCACCGATACTTGATTGATGGTGAAGTGTTTTGTGTGGTCGACTAAGCATGATTGTGCTTGAAATCATCATCATTTATGCACATTTCTCCTTGAAGATCACATCATTTTGTATTGGGATTGTGGCAATAGTTCCAATAGGGATTCTATTGTTGAGCTCATCCATTCATTGAAGAGTGTGTAGGTAGGACATAATTGAGGTTAAAAGTTTTGTTTTGTTTTTCTTTTTCCATTTTTCTCCCTCTCTTTCTTTTGCATTTTTAACATTTGACGATAAAATTAGTTTGATGATACTTTTTCAATCATACATGATAGAAAAGTAAGTTATATTTTTGACTTCTAACAATAAAGTTTTTTTGCAAATTCCAATATGATTTCCTATTCTCATAAAAAATAGAATTACAATCAATTATTATAATATATTTAATGCAAAAACTAAATGAAACTTATATATACAAATTTTGATTTTAGTTTGTAATATATTAGTGATCAAAATTGAATGTATTTTTCTTACTTTTTCAATAAATTTTCATAAATTTTAAATTATTTTAACATTGTCTTCTAAATTAGCATAAAATTTTAAAAATGAGCAAAGTTTTAATGTATAACTCATCTAATTTCACCTCATCCAATTATGATTTTCATCAATAAGTTATTACTTTGAAAATTTTAAATTGTTGATAAACTAATTGCAGATAAAAGAAAAGATTCTAAAAAACAAACTTAGATAATTCAAGAACACATAAACACCAAATGCGAATTTATAGTGGTTCACCATAAAATGACTACGTCCACTTTTGAAGCAAGGGAATCACTTTTATTATCTTTGTAGTTTGAATACATTTACAACAACATCATAATCAACTAATACAATGATCAATTACATTATCCAAAAGTGGATATGACTTTGAAAAAGAACGAAATATGAAAGGTCTTGTAATTGGAGGGAAAAAGGAGGCCGATCGTTGGGCTTCAACACCCAACAATCTCCCACTTGAAGTCCAACGTCTGCTGCAAACTCAATGATATTCCCCCACTTCACCCCTATTGTCACATCTTGACAATATTGAGAGAAGTCCTACAAAATTCGAACTTTTCCCGTGGCACAATCTTCGTCAATGCATCTACCGGATTGACCTTTGTATCAATTTTCTCCACTTTCAACTTGCCTTCTTCAAGAACATTTCGGATGAAATGATAGCACAACTCAATGTGTTTAGTCTGATTATGAAAGGCTGAGTTCTTAGCCAAATGAATAATGTTGTTGCTATCACAAAAAAGAGTGAAAACATGTTGTTTGAAACCCAACTCTCCCAACAGTCGTTGCAACCAAATCATCTTCTTTGCACCTTCAGTGAGTGCAATGTATTCAACCTCAGTAGTGGAGAGTGCAACCACTTGTTGCAACCGTGAAACCCAACTGATTGCTGCCCCAACAAATGTAGACACATATCCTCTTGTAGACCTCCGTTTGTCCAAGTCTCTAGCCATATCAGAGTCAACAAAACCATGCGGCTGTGCATTTGTACCTCCAAAACACAAAACATAGTTTGAAGTTCCTTTTAAATATCTTAGCATCCACTTCACTGCTTCCCAATGAGTCTTGCCCGGATTGCTCATAAATTTGCTCACTACTCTCACTGCATAGGCAATGTCTGGACGAGTGCACATCATTGCATACATGAGACTCCCAATCGTTGAAGAATATGGAATACCTTTCATGTTTTCCTGATCCTGAGGTGTTTTGGGGCATATTTCGGATGACAAACGAAAGTGATCAGCAAGGGGAGTGCTTACAGGCTTAGCACCCTTCAAATTAAATCTGTCCAACACCTTGTCAATGTACTTTTCTTGTGACAATCTAATTTCTTTCTTATGCCTGTCCCGAATTATAGTCATGCTAAGCATCCTCTTTGCTGCCCCTAAGTCTTTCATAGCAAACTTTTGAGCTAAATGTTGTTTCAGATCACAAACAACTCTCATACTAGAACCAGTAACAAGCATGTCATCAACATATAGCAGCAATAAAACAAACTCACCATTATCCAAAAACTTATAATACACACATGGATCAGATTCGCAACGCATGAAGTGTTGCTCAGCCATAAACGAATCAAACTTCAAATATCACTGGCGTGGGGCTTGCTTGAGCCCATACAAACTCCTCCTCAACCTGCAATATAAATCATTTTTACCTTTTTGCTCAAAACCTTCTAGCTGATGCATATATAACTCCTTATTTATGTCACCATGTAAGAACGTTGTCTTCACATCGAGTTGCTCCAACTCAAGATCATATACCGCTGCCAAACCCAAAACCGCTCTAATGGTATGCATCTTGACAACTGGAAAGAAAATCTCGTTAAAATCAATGCCTTTTTGCTGATCATACCCTTTGACAACCAAATGTGCTCAATATCGTTTCCGGCCTCCTCCTTCCTTTTTCAATCTGTATACCCATCGATTTTTTAAAGCTCTCCGATTGAGTGGAAACTTCACCAAATCCTAAGTGTGGTTTGCCATCAACGAATCCATCTCCTCTTTAATTGCATCCAGCCATTTTTCCCGATTGATATCTTTGCAAGCCTTTTTGAAAGTTGCAGGTTCTAATTGATCTGAGATTAACAACCAGTAATCATCAAACCTTACCGGAGGTCGGCGCTCCCGAGTAGATCTCCGCATTTGAGGAACCACTGCCTGCAAATCACCCTGTTCCTGCGAATTGTCTTCAACATTATTTCTTTGCAATAAAAACACTGTAATCCACAGCTTCATTGTGGGAAGAGACGGGTAGATGAATTCTTTAATATTTCACCAGTCGACATGGCCTATGTTTGATTATTCAAGGCTGCATAGACTGAACAGGGGCGGTGGAATTAAAGAATTCTGTTGGATCATTTAATTGCTGAGTAGCAACAAATTCATGGACGGGTTTTGGCTTACATAAAGTCTGCGAATAGCTTGAAGAAGAATTAAATGCTGGCAGCTGCGAATGAACATCAAAGTCTTGCGAGGAAGTTACTGAAACTTGCGTGGGAGAACACATAAGGCGCGGCCATAAGTCTTCAACAGGAGACTTTAAATTTGTCTCACGCAATGATGGAAGAGTCTTACGCGAGGGAAAGCACTCTATTTGGGGCTGCGTTGAGAAGGCAGGGGCGGGTAGCTTGCAAAGTCTCATTGGATTTAAAACATTGGATTCGATGTCTGAGGCTTGAGTGATATTTGAAGTAACTACAGGAAACTTTGAATTTGCCTCACCTGAGGGCCCGTGATCTGCACGCGTTGGTACAAAGAGTCCATTTGATTGTGAGTGATTAAATTGTGAATTGTGCGTGGGATTTACACCATCCTGCGCAGCCTTGGTAATATTCATATGCTGCGCCAGATTGTGATTTCTACAGGGCTCCGAATCATGATCACAAAGAGGCCACTGATCGGTGTTATTTGAAGATTGCAAATTTGGCAGAATATGTTGTTGCACGGAGACTTGAGGGAGCTGCGTAGGTGTCTCAGAGAAACATTGATTCCAGACTAAATTCTGATTTGGATGTGAAAACTGCACATTACAACCATCATCAATAGACACATATTCTTTCATTAATGAGCTTTGTTTGTGCAAACCTGGAAACATTTTTTCGTTGAACACCACATCTCTTCTGCGAACTAGCTTATTAGTCACCGGATTCCATAATCTGAAACCATATTGATCTTCTCCATACCCGACAAAAATACACCATGCAGAGTTGAAATCCAACTTCCTTCGTTTCTCTTTCGAAACATGAACGAATGCTTCGCAGCCAAACATCCTCAAGTGTTTGTATGAAAACACTTGAAATTCGCCTTCCAATCCATCTTTCCTCCGAAGAATCAAAATCTAATCTGGAAGAAGGGCTGCGATTAATCAGATATACTGCTGTATTAACCGCCTCTACCCAAAACTATTTGCCCAAACCTACATTAGAGAGCATGCTTTGAGCCCTCTCAAGAATTGTACGATTCAGCCTCTCTGCTACACCATTCTCTTGAGGCGTGAATGGTACAACTTTAATGCGTTGAATACCATTATCTGCACAATAACCATCAAACTCCAAAGAACAAAATTCACCCTCGTTATCCGTTTTCAAACATTTAATCTTGTTCCCTGTTTGATTTTCAACAATAGCTTTTAAAATCTTGAATATGGTAAACACTTTTGATTTCCTATTGAGCATGTAAATCCATACCTTTCATGTGCAATCATCAATAAATGTAACAAAATAATTAGCTCCTCTATACAAGGTTACCTCTGTGGGACCGAACACATCAGAGTGCACAAGCTCCAAAGGCCTTGTCTTTTTGTCATGTCCCGTCTTCAAGAAGCTAATCTGCCTTTGATTGCCATATAGACAATGCTCACATAGGTCCAAATCCACAAATTTTAAACTTGGAAGATGATCCCTTTTGAGCAAGATTTCAAGCCCCTTCTTGCTCATGTGTCCGAGCCTTCTATGCCATAGTTTTGTTTCGCTATCTGCAAGTGTCATCGTTGTTCCCACTTCAGCGAGACTATCTAGCACATATAATGTGCCCAATTTGCTGTCTCTTGCAACCACCAACGCTCCTTTGGTCACCTTCCATTTGTTTGACTCAAAGGTGACTCTACACCCTTGAGCATCTCGTTGTCCCACCGAAATCAGCTTTCTTTTTAGCTTGGGAACATGTCTTACATCGCATAAAAGCCACTTGTTTCCATTTTTCAACTTTAACACTACATCACCTTTGCCAACAATTGTACATGCCTTATTATCACCAAGATACACCTTACCGAATTTACCTTCTTGATAGTTTTGAAAAGCATCTCAACATGAGGTTGCATGAAAAGATGCACCGAAATCCAACACCCATGAATCGGCTGTAGTTTCACTCATTGACAAGACTAGAACACCGTCATCTTTTTCATACGTGGTTTTCACCTTGCTGCCCTTTGATTGATTTTTCACCTTTTTGTAAGACCAACATTTTTTCTTCATATGACCTTCTTTTCCGCAAAACTAGCAACCTCCATTTCTGCCCCTTGACATTGATCTCCTTGCTGATTTCGACCTTCTTCTATTGTTATTTTTGCCCCTTTCTTGGTTTCTACCTCTATTGCCAAAAATCAAGGTATCATTGCATGCGGTTCCTTGATTTTTCCTTCGCATATCTTCACTGAGTAAAGTTGCAGCAACATCATCAAACTTTAATTTTGCTTTCCTTCCCAACTATTTGGAAGAGAACATAGCAGCAAGATGGCTTTGATTTCGTCATCCAAACTAATATTTACCGAAATCAATTGGGTGATTAGCGTGTTGAATTCATTCAAGTGGTTTGATACAACTCCACCTTCCTTCATTTTCAAATTGTATAATTTTTTCATGAGATAAACTTTATTCGAAGCTGAAGCCATCTCGTACATATCTGCTAATTTGTCCCACAATTCTTTCGAAGTCTTCTCTACTATGACATTAAAAGGAATGTTGCTAAACAACGATAAGATAATTGTCGCTCTTGCTTTCTTATCTATTTTTTCTCAGTCTTCATTTGACATCACAATTGCCTTCTTCGCTTCTCCTTCCAACGCAAGCGAAAGATCTCCTCTAATCAACAAAGACTCCATCTGCACTTTCCACAATCTGAAGTTCTGCCCCGTGAACTTCTCTTTCAGTTATCTGCTTCCTTCATTCCTAAAAATTATCACAATTCCCGAACAACAATTACGTCTTGCTTTGATACCAATTGTTGATAAACTAATTGCAGATAAAAGAAAAGATTGCAGAAAACAAACTTAGATAATTCAAGAACACAAACACCGAACACAAATTTATAGTGGTTCACCATAAAATGGCTACGTCCACTTTTGAAGCAGGGGAATCACTTTTATTATCTCTATAGTTTGAATACATTTACAACATCATAATCAACTAATACAATGATCAATTACATTATCCAAAAGTGGATATGACTTCAAAAAAGAGCAGAATATGAAAGGTCTTATAATTGGAGGGAAAAAGGAGGCTGACCGTTGGACTTCAACACCCAACATAAATCAATCTTGAGCAAATTTAGAGTTGAAAAATAATGATAGGAAGCTTGATTAATTGTAACCAATGTTAAAACATAAAAATAATCAATTCAACTTGAATGATATAGGCTATTCATTTGATTTATTAGTGATGCAATTCACTACTGGAACCTATTTCAAACAATTAACTCTTAAAAAATATATGAGGCCCCTTAAATGAATTAGCCAAAGTGCTTTGCGGCTAAGGATTCTAGTAAACCTCATAATGATTTGATGCAATACTCTTGAGGCTAGCCACCTTTCAAGTAGGAGAACCTTTGGAATTCCATCATATAGATTTCATGACTTATAATACATTGGCATGTCAAAACCCACATCAACATGATCCAAGTTGAAACAATTTTGTTATCCTTTGACTTATTGCATAAATATAGGAGAAAATAACTATTATTGTGTATATATGTTTCCCTACTATACCTATAAATATAGAGATATAGAAAGCTTCTATATTACTTCAGTATTAGAATCCTTTAATTCCACAACAATATTTTAATTACTACATAGGGGAGAGGCGCCTATAGTGGAGCACCCTAACTTCGCATTTCTCAAAATCCTATGTGGAAATTTCAAATCACTCCCAATTTTGTACAACAATTTATTTGGCAACTTACGTGCTTCTATATTTCGTTTTAGGGCCACATCATCAAATATGATGTCACATTAGCATGCTTTTTGTTGAGGTATCCAAACAAGCCCAAAAAAAAAAGTGAGACCGACAGTGGTGCACTAAGTCATGTTTTATTGGTGCGCTGATGTAGCATCACATGATTTGTTAGTTTGTGTACTTAATGGATAAAAAATGTTTTACAATTGGATATTAAGGTGCTCCACTAGAAGACCCAGTGAGGACTACTTTTATCCCCTGTATTGGACCCTGCTCCATTATGGGACCCTCTCCCCTATTAGAAATTGACTTAAAAATCATTAAATTATTTTGAAAATGTGTTAGCAAGCAATTGAAGAATGCATAGTAGCCCTTATAAGTGAGAAAAGACTCACTTATCAACAATATTGTAACATGAATTCTTTTTGGAATGATATGGATTGTGTGCTAAAACAATTTCAATGCAATTTAAAAAAAAAAAAAAACTATATTAGATAAACAAATAATTTTATAAATGGTTATGAATGCATAGTTAATTATCATTGATTTAATTATTGTGTCAAAAAATTGTCATTGTTTTGAAAAAAAAGAGTAAAATAGGTGTAAATTTTATTTATTTTAATATAAATATTGAATGTGCGAGTTGCATTATAAGAAGTTGAGAAAATAGAATATTTAATTATATTTTTGTTCTATTTGTAGATTACAAATAAAGAATCCTATAATATTAAATAATGTGAAAAGCTAATATTTTAGTATTAAATAATTTTCAAATAAAATGTGCATGAAGGGCAGAAAGAATATTTTAAATATATATTCTTTTACAAATGATAAACTATTAATTCTTGAATTTATTTTTATAATTAAAATTAGAATAGGAAAACAAAATTTAATATAAATATAAGATAATTCCTTATAGGTAGATTACTTCATTTTGTTGAGAACACATAGGTTTTTAAGGTTGAAAAATTGACGTGATTTCTAAAGTTCAAGGATTTTGATTCAAATGTTTGGTCATCGTCAGTTTATTTTCAATTATTAAGTAACTAAGGTAGAATATTTTATTATGAAATTATTTTAACAAAAAATATATTTAATAATGAATTTAGGATTTTTTTAAAGAGATGTTGATCTTGTCAAAGGTGATTTTTCTTGTGGAAGAAGGAATTATTTTATAAATTATGAACCTATTTTAATTAGGAATTAAATTCAATTAGATAAAAGAGTCTGATGTTGGATAATGTTT
>VDFB02000003.1:120737131-120798805 GCA_007258455.2 Sequoia sempervirens | reverse complement strand
CTTGATGAAGAACTTACTGGCTCCTTCCAATGCAAACACAAGAATCTTAAACAATGCTTTCGTGCTCCAACCAAGACACCTGCAATGACATCTAAGATGTCCACCAACTCAGGAAACAATTCCAACCATCCATCACAAGAAAAGGAACGAGCCAAGGCGTATATGCACCGGTCTCAAGAACACAAGCATCATATCCTACAGACAACAAAGGCACTAACACAACCACCACTCCACTATGTTCATGAGCTAAACAGAAGCGACCTTCAAATCCCTCAACCCGAACACATATGTGAAGCCATCCTCCATAAACAAGGCAAAACATTAGCTAGAACAACAACTAGAAAACTAGTCGCTCCCATCCAGCTAATCAACCCACGTGACTGAAAATAACACCCACAACACGTGCTAATCCATCCAATCACTCATACCTCCAAGGTATCAACACCAAAAAACTCATGCCACCATCATAGCCAACCCATCAACCACAGAAACAAGCTCCATGTGCCAACCAGTCGAAGAAGGCCAAGCACAACCAAGAACTCCCACTCCATGGGTAACGCCAAAACTAAAAGATCAAGGCATGTAACAAGTCTACCAACAACATCACATAGAGAGTGTAAACATGTAGTTACAAGGAACCATCCAAAATGATATGCACATCATGTAACTGTAGAAAATTCTCTTACATACACCTCTAGATGCCAACTATGTCACCTTATTCTCCATGTATCCATGAGTACCTGCAACCGATCATCTCATGCTAAACTCCAAATCTAACACTGCATCATCATGAAGTTCTCAAGCATATGACCAAGACACCCAATATACAAAGAATCACCAAACCATTGTCAAAGCTCCAATCATCTGAACCAGGAAATTATCATGACATCATGATCTAGACATCTCCCTTAGGAGATCCCATGCTCTAGGTGAACATAACATGGTCTCAAGAGCAATGCATCATGCCAAACCTCTAATGTGCAATCAAGAGTATACCATGACATGAAAAAAAAACAAACTCTTAACCAACATCACTTTTCAAGCACCACCAACACCTCAACCAAAGACTCCAAGAGTCCTCCATGGCTCCAAGATGTTACACATCTTCAAACAGTGTCCAGGCAAATGAAAAAGAACCCTTCTGCAACAACATGATCTAAGAGTCCCTCCTAGTAACATCTGCAACACTAAAGAAGACCATTTGTCACTACGTGATGAAGCCCCAGTCATTGCTAAAGCTCCCACTGAACCGTGGCAATGAGCTCTCCAAGCATCATGACCAAACATCTGCTAAACTAAAAATACTCCAGGTCCACAACAACAACGTGTCCATCTAACAACAATGCCAAGCAACACCAAGATCTCAAGACCAAGCATACAAAACCATCATTTTCATAAGCTTACACAAGGTAGTGTATACAAGCTATCCATGATATCATGATACATGTGCTACAAGTCCCCATAACTGACTATTCAGGTACTGAACACCATTCATCCTCTCATCTCAAAGCACCACACCAATGCACAAGTGGCCACAGACAAGGCCAACCGACAAGTCTAAACCAACAATGAATCAACCTTGTGGATATAGACAATCCACTTCCGAGTTGTCTCACAATAAACATGTAGGTAAAGACAACCCACAACATTGCACAACCCATAGATCCATTCAACAGAAACGTGCAAACCCATCATCACATTGGAAATGCAAAAATGAGATCTCAAAGAGAACAACAAGATAGACCACATGACTCAAACACCAGATCAAGCTCAAATCTGATTCGTCAATCAGTCCACAACAAGCACCATAGCCAAGAAACCTACAAGCACCACCAAAAGAATGCTGAGTGATAAATCACGTACCAACACTCCCATGCAGAGAAGATTTCACACCTCAAACCATGCCAAACTACAACTATATCATCTAGTCACACCCAAAAGCTAGGGTCTAGAAAATAGCTTAACAATAGCTCCACATAACCACAAGTTTTTCTTGACCGTGTAAAACCTACAAAACCACAGAGCCATGCAAGTACAAATAGTAGTTCAGGAACACCAGGCCCATTTCAAGCCAACACCAAAACCACCAACATGCACATGCATATGAGAGATAGGCTATTACAAAAGCTTCTAGATCAACCAATGACCAACTCCATAGCCTTCATGCAGTTGGGGTTATACCGTTGCCAACTCACGAGCTTCAAGTCACATCATTTCAATATAACCAACTCAAGTCTCTCCATCTTCACCATCTTTCATGCTGCGTATTGTCTCAGAAACTTTAACAGAAAGGAAAGAACTTCCACTCATCAAAGGATCAAAACATCAACCGATTCTCTAGATTTCCTCAAGCCCAAGACTAAGAAATTTTCACAGAAGGAATACCTAGACTAAAAAATTTTCACAGAAGGAATACCACTTGTTGGTATCAGCGAGTCCTAGACTCCATTCTTTGTGCAGTCACACTGCTTTGATACCACTTGTTGGGAAAAATTGTGTACAGTCTTATACCACTATGCCATAAAAGCAAAAACATGCACAATTCATTTCTCACATTGAACCTTAGAGAAAATCATGCTTAACCAGTTTCAACAACACCATTAACAGATTCAGCAAACAAAACCAAAAACCATGAAAGATGAGACATAAGACATGAACACACATATATATGTGGGGAAAACCATTTCGGGTAAAAAATTCGACACTCCAAAAGCCTAGATCGCCATTGTATTATTCAACAACAAAAATAGTTACAATACAATATAAGGCTCATGACCTTTATAGAGTTTACATCTTGTTTCATTCTAGAGAAAATTTGGTAGCACAAACCCCTCATGACCATCTCTCTTAGCAAGAGACATCTCATGGCTACACAACTACATGAATCGACCATCAGCCTCTCAGCCTCTTCGTCGCACAGTTGCTCAACCTTCACGTTCTGCAAGATTCGTCTCTCCCACGGCGTCACAATCTCTCGACATACACCCAGGTTCTCAGCTAGTTCATGCCCAGCATCTCGGCCTCTCTGCTTGCATCCAACCTCTCAGCCTACATCCAACATCTCGGCCTCCTTGGCTTGTTTGACACCTAGCCACTCGACCTCCACGTAGCCTCTCAGCCTTCGTGCATCCTCTTGGTCTCCACCCGGTGACTTCGGTCAACACCTAGCCTTTTGACCTCACATCTAGCCTCTACGCCCTCTGGTTACCACTACTCACAGTCGTCGGCTCTCTTTGCTCCAAGCTTCGAGCTCCGAGAGAGTTTCCCTCAACCTTCGTTGCATCTGACCTTTCGGCCTACAACTCAGCTTAACTAGGGTTGGCCTCCGCTCTGCGAGAGCTTCCATGATAGATACCCTGGACAATGCCCAGTATATTCTCTATCGCTAACAAACTGTTCAACTACCACGCCCCTTTAGGGTTTCACCTCGAGCCATACGCCATTATCAATGCTGGTCATCAGATAGGCAGTCAAACGAATCTCCACCATTGAGCTTAGGGTTCTCAATGAGTCACCGAGTCAACCATCGAGTACATGGGCCCACATGCCATCTATCCTCTACGTCATCACCACTTGTCGACCTCTATCGCAATCCACCAACCAATCAGGTCCCAAGTGGTCCCCACCATCCACGCAACATCCATGTCACTATCATACAACTGACATCACCATCCACGCAGATAGGTCCCACCATCCACCAACATCTAAGTCACTCCATCGCTGGAGAACCAAACTTTAGAACCTCATGACGAAGGTTACAAAGGTCCCAGAACCCACGACTTGCCAATAAGGGAATCGCCCTGTCGTCCAAAACTCCAACTTCCAAACCTCACAATGGAGGTTACAAAGTTCCCAGAAGCCGTGACATCCCGATAGAAGGATCACCCTGCCGCCTGAAAGTAAAACTTCACAACCTCCAGTCAGAGGTTAGGAATTTCCATAAAGCCGTGACAAGGAGTCTCCTAGTTGGAAGAAACCAAAACTTGACAACCTCTACAGAAGGTTAGGAAATTCTTGATCACTGTGACAACAAAGGAGATTGGCTAGTTGGGAAGTTAAGAAATTTCTAAACTCCACGACAAGGTTCCAAGGTTAGAAAATGCAGCGATCTCACGACTAGTTTGTTGTCGCCAAGTTATGTACTTTCAGATCCCTACGAAATAACTTAGGCCGATGAAGGAGGAAAAGACAAACGCTCCAAGAAGCGACCAAGCCAGTAATTTGAGTTACATTTCTCAACAAAAGCTTAATCATAGGTGGAATATTAACTCTTTCTCTTCCACTTGCTAAAGGAGATTCTTCACTATCTCAAGGGCCACTGTTAAGCCCAAGAAATCTATTTTCATGCATCTTATTTTTTGAGTGCCCCCTAGTTAGTGATGGACTCATAAACAAGGGTATCTTATGTCCCTAATGTCATTTTTCCTTTGACTAATTAAACAACTTTGTCGGGTTTGAAGTATAGTCAATTTTTCTTGGAGATGTATTTTATCCTTTAATACCATTTTATGAGAGATTTTGTAATGGTGTATGGTGTCTCTTAGGGACACTACTTAAATATTAAAAAATTAAATATAACTGGCATATGTTTTGTTTGGAGATTACTATGAAAAGATAAAAAATGATGCACTATTTTAGATAATTAACTATAGAATTATTTTGATACCATATCTTAAACTATAGTTCTGATTTAATTTCAAAGATAGAAAGTGGGCTTGAAGGTTGTACACATCAAACCTTTGAAAGCACATTAGGGAAATGCACTGTATGTTATTATCAATGTCCCTCATTTTGCACCTCACTTAAGGTTTATAGGGGCATGGTTGTGGTTATACTAGTATCTAGTTTTTTTGGTATTGCATCAACCATATGAGGTTCCCTTTTCCTCTTCAACATCCCATTCTTTGTAGTGGCTAGGTGATTCCTCAATAGGATAAATTCACATGGATTTATCCAGATAATATATCACCCGTAAATTCTTAATGGTTGGAAATTTCTAATAAATATATACCAATTGAAGAACTTGAACATAGAGGTGGGAACCCTTAAACTAACAATACAAATTCACCAGAGGGATAAAATTGACAACTCCCACCTCTCTTTGTTAGTCTAATGGAATTGTTTTCTTAGTGTTTATGATGGAACTTACTTTGATGGATTTATGACTATATTGTTAGCTATTAAAAACATTTTTTTTGTATTAAAATATTTATTCTTTTGGCCTAGGGCCACATGGACTTTCTTTTTCCTCATTGAGTGTTTTTGGGACCTTGTACTTGTTGTAACTCAAGGTATGGTGACTTTCCACTTTCTTTTTATATTGCTAGTTCTATTTTATTTTCCTTATTAAATAATATAATAATAGATTCATTTTATAAAAAATCCATGACCATGGCCCCACATATCTTATAGTAAAATATATTATTTTAATTAAAAAAGACTAGTAGCTATAGGAATTTACCATATCATGTTCCCCCTAAAGTATGTTTATCCACCTAATTTGAAATCCACAAGCATTTCTAAGTTACATGTAGCTAGTCACTTTTCTTCCCCTCTCCACCTCATCTAAATCCTCTCACTTTTTCTATATCATTCTCTCAAATACAGTTAAATCATCTACCTCCTTGAATATTATTTTCAAATTCACTTCAATATATGGTATAGTGGCAATATATACAACACATGACATGTACACACCATACAACTTTTATAGGAATCGTCCAAGTGATAATATTTGTGATATTGTAACGTCGAAAATTATACTCCCTTGTAGGTGATAGTACAATTTCACGCTTGGTTTGGACCTAATTTAGTAACCCTTGCATTTATGTATTTTCAACATCTCCTAATTAGGCCCTAATCTCCTAAATTATGTATTTTGAGGCTTATTTTATTGCTTTTTGACAAATTACAAGTGGATAACAAATGCATTCATCTAAAGTTTTTACATTGACACCTTAATTTTTGGCAAATAGGGCCAAGACTGGGACACCCTTGGGTGGATCTATTCCCCTATTTTTCTAGGATCAAAATTCAAACATGTCGGTGTCAACATTTTAACATTTGAAATTCAAGTTGCAAAGGTCGACAATTAGTATCTATTTTTTGGGAAATTAGAGTAATTGGCTATAAATACCCAATCTTTTCACCATTTGAAACTAGAAAGAAAGACTTTGAATCTTGGAGAAGCAAGAGATCATTACATTCCACCATACACATTTAGATTTGTAGGTTTTCAAGCTTATTTGGAGATTTGATCAAGTCCTATTTCATGATTGAAGATTGATGACAATAAAAGAGCATGATGGATTCTAGGTTTGGGAGATGAATTTGTCCATTTACTTCAACCTAATGACTTGTTTCCTAAGTGTTATCATCTTCAAGCTTCATCCTACTTGCAGCCTAAAGAAAGGTATTTTTGTCTTTCAGATTTCCTAAGGGTATTTGACTTTCTCTTAGGTAGATCTTGACAATTTCATATAGGAATCCTTCTCTAACACACTTGAGTAGGGTTTTATGCAATTTATCTCATAACAACTTTAGATGCACTTAAGGTTAAGAGCACACACACATTATCTATCAGATCTTTGGCTATTTGTGGAGGTAGAAATACCAAAAAAAGGGTTCGATTGAGGCAAACTCCTATATAGCCACCCCCACCATCTCTTTTGTAGATTTATCATTGGTCTGAATTCAAATGTGAAAGTTTATAGGGAAGGAATTAGAGAGCAGACAAAGAGCTACATGTTTAATTTTTCAATTCCAAAAAAGGCGTACAAGGAAATAGACGCCCTTGGGAAGATCTGTCCTCCTATTCAGGATGGATACAAATTTATATGATAGGTACACAACACTTTTCCCTTCCCATATCTTCCTGTAAATCTCTGTTACAGTTTGCTAGTTGCTGGATCTAGCATTTTTCATATTAGTGCACATAGTTTAATTAGGTAAATCAAGGCAAATCAATTCCAATCCATTTCTAAGGCTCGCAAGGATCATATCCAGTTCTGATTGAAGCAACTTCATGGTTGAAAGTCAATCTAAACACCTTGTTGATTTGCATCCTAATGTAACCTTGAAATAGGAAGAAATTAATCCTAGGTTTTATACATCAAAATTAGGGTTCCCTTTTTCTATGTTACATTTTGGTGAACCTAAAATTTTGACATCATAAACCTTCTAAAATATGAAGTAATTTGACCCTAGATCTAGGTTTAGCATTTGATTATTTTGTATTGTTCGTTTAGGATTTCATTTTTGCATCATAAAAGACAAAAATTCAAAAAATTGCAACTCATATTGCATCATAGATTTTAATAGGATTAATCTCAGTCATTTGTTGGGAATTAAGGTGTCTCAACCTTAGCAATTTATAAGTTGTTTATTTATTATTACTTTAGTTTTTCCCATGGATAAAAAATATTTATGTTATTAAATAATTGTGCTCCATCCAAAGGGGCGTGAGATTTTGAGTTAGCACTTTTGCCACATGTCAATGCCTTGAAAAATAAGTTATTAGTTGTCAAAAGATGCCCATCTAGTGGTATAACATGGAAAGCCTATTTTTAAGGATGTTATGATAGATTCTATGACAACTGTAAATGCTAAAAGTGGGGGATATCATTTTGGATGTGAGAATCATCTATGACATGCGTAAGAGAATCTTTGCATAGCTATTGATGGTTTATGACGCATGTAAGAGCATCTCCTATTTTATAGCGATTCTTATGACATATTGTAAGGTGTAATGTCATGTAAGAGACCATGTCTAACATGTAAGGGGTCGAATGGATTTTTACCATGGTATTTCTGAACCTTTTTTTGACCCATGGTAATGTTTTATGGTGGTATTTTGAGCCCCCATGAGTCTATATATTGAGGGGTTGAGTTGGAGACTCCATGAGATGTTTTATAGGTACATTGATACTATCGGATTGAAGAGGAGTTAGAGTGATTGTATTGTGAAACACCATTGTTGTTAATATAGCTATTAATCTCTTCTTTGGTGGAGTTTTTTCTCGAAAGGGTTTCTCCATGTAAACATTGTGTTATGTGTTGTGCTTTATATGTTCTTTGCATTTTCATTACTTATAGCTGTTTAAATCTCCATATGGTTTACATTGCATAATATGGTTTACAATAATATGTCAAAGCTTCCATTATTGCTATTTCTCTACCATTTTTCTAACATCATTTAGGTTAGATCTACATTCAAAATTGTATTCACAATTGTCACTTTTTGTTCAAACATTGTTACATATTTGAATTTGAGTTATATTGTCATAAATTGAGAAAATTTTAGAAAATCATTCACTATCAAATATATTTGCAAATAGAAATAGATTCCTTAAATAATATCATAAACATTCTAACTTTTAGCTTTTACCTACCCTATCCAGGACAAAGACACCCTTGGGTAGTTTTGTCCTGCTACTGGTGGCCTAATTTTTTTTGCACAGATCTTTGTCTTTGTGTTATTAGTCTGTTCTTGCTTGCTAATATTTGATTTGAAATTTTGAAAAGGTGTTATTTTATGTCAAAGAAAGGTGTCATTTTTACATTATTTTGTGTCAATTTGTGAAAAAGTATTCTATTGCAGTACTGAGAATTATTAGATTTGTAGGATAATTGTTTACATTTTTTTGAAGCATTACATAATTTGGGTAAATTAATTTTTATTTTGGAAAAAATTCAAAACCCTAAGTTGTTACAACACGTAAATTTACAAACTCATAAAATAGCAACAAAATCGGTTCCAAATATGGGTCTGCAAATTGTCACATAGTTAGTTTCTGTCACTAATGACTCTAAAACTAAAATTTTAGAAAGAGCCCTAGTAGGAAATAGATGCCCTAGGGCATCCTAGTCTTATAAAATTTTCCTTAGATCTCAGGAATAGATTAATACCTATTTTTAGTTTGCAAATTTTGAATTTGATTTCTAGATTTGTGTCTGTAACAGGTTATAAGTCTAATTTCAATCCTAGTTAACCTTAGCACGTGTAAACATAAATTGAAATTGAAATTTAATGGTTAGTCTTGGAGAAGGCATAGTCATCTCATCATGTTAGATCTCTTTCTACAAGTGCATTGTATACCTATTGATCCCTTTAGTTGTGATGACTTTGATATCTTAGATAAAGCCCTTGAGGACTTCATCTCTCCTAGATCTTCTACTAAGGCTTGCAACATTCCTACACAAAAAAGAATAATTAATGCAATCACACCCCAACTTATCATTTATCCACCTATGTAACAACCTAAAGTCCAAACCAAGCCCGTTCTTATCATAGGACCACCTCAAAACAAAACAAAAGCTCATGGCCATATCTTAAAATTTACAAAACAACTCACTAGTAATCATGTGCTACAACGACCAAGTTATCACACAGTTGCTCATACATATAACACAAGGAAGAACAAGCAACCAAGAGAAAAAAAATCCATTCCCTCATTGATCCAACTCTCACAACCTGTTATACCTAGTAGCCCTTGTTTACCTCAACATAGTGGAAAGGAGTATGATCTTGTGGAGTAACTTTGTAACACCTGCTAAGATTTCCTTGCAGGATCTTATTCAAACATCACCTACTTACCATGGCATGCTTCAAAGTGATTTGCAAAAAGTTGTGGTCCCTCCTTGTGCGCAACCAAATGATATAGCAACCTTAATTGAGGGTATTGAATCAATCAATGTAGACATTGTCTTTCATCAAAGTGAATTACCTCCTTTGGAAACACAAAAACAAAATGATGCTTTGATGATAATGGTTGTTATTAACAATGTTAGGATTAGGTGTACCCTTATTGATAATGATTAAGGGTAAATAATTCAGTTGTCGACAGGAAGAGGTTTTATGTCCTTTTGCCCGATGATAGTCGCAAAATGCATTATCGTCCCACTATGCTGGTTTGAATTGTCCTGGGTCATATGGTTTTGGTTCTTGAAGTGTGATGACACCATTCTGAAGGAATTTCTTGAGAACTTCCTCAATGGGTTCACCCAAAGGAGTGTATGTGAGACCCCTAGGGAATTGTCTCATCTGATGATATTGTCCTTGATTATTTTGGCTGCTTTGGTTGTTTTGGGGGACATTGGTAGGGGGTGTTGATATCGTTGTTTGTTTGTTTTGCGATTGAACCCCTTTTAGAGTCAGTATAGGACCCATAGTGTTTGCAGCCTTGGCATCCACAACACCGTCATTTGTAACGTGTTTATTTTTGACCCAGTACTTATTTTTGTCAGTGGGAAGATTTGCATTTGTGTTTTTAGGATGGTATCTTAGCTCTCCCTTTTCAATAAGGGATTTCTCAATCTGGACACCTTTTTCAACTAGGTCCATGAAGGTTGTGCAACAATGCACTTGCAATGCATATTTTAAGGGTCCTAGAAGTGTTTGAACGAACATGTCCACCTTTTCCTTTTCGGGTATGTCTATGTGGCAACGACTAGCTAGGATTCTCCATTTTTGAAAGAATGGGATGAATGTTTCACCAACATCCTCTTGCGTGAGATTGCATAAGCTAGTAATAGAGGTGTCCATGTCGATGTTGTACGCATAATTTTTTATGAATTTATGTTTAAGTTTGCCCAATGTTTGGATATCCTTTTGCGTGGAAAACCATTCAAGGGTAGGACCTACAAGACTTTTAGAAAAAAGTCTCATCAAGTACGTTTGTTCATAAGTGACATCCATACAATTGGTCACAAATTCATGAACATGTTCGATGGGGTTTGTCTTTCCTTTGTATTTGGTAAAATTAGGTGAAACATATCCCAGAGGAAATGGTTGCATGTATAAGTTCATGTCGAAGGGATATACAGATAAATGATATGATACTTTTGATTTTTTTTCGGATATCTGTATGTTTTCTATGGTCTTCTCTAGACCCATTAGTTTTACTTGTAAGGCATCTATTACAGGATCATTTTTGGTCCCATACATTGGATTGATTGGTACACCGTAGGTCCCCATTTGTTGTGAGTAGATGTTGGTATGTTGTGGAGGTATATGTTGTTGTGGCATGTATGATGTGTTCGGATTTGCATGTTGTTGGTATTGAAAGTTTGGATTGGGCATATGTTGGTGAGTATGAATATGGGATGAGTATGTTGGGATGTGTCCCCCAGCCATTTGGGTCGATATTTGGGGAATATGGCGACCATGAACATTTTGGTGTGCGAATGATGCCATGGGCTGTGTTTTTTGACTACCTTGTCCAAATTGTTGGGTTTGTACAAGGGAATGTTCGTATTTTGTCCTTGGGAGGTGATGGTATTGGACTGTGTTGACGTATTAACATTTTGTTGTTGTCCTTGAATAAAGATACGTCGTTTGCGTCCACCCAAAGGATTTTGTGAGATACCAATGAGAGGATATGACAAAGGTGTACTCATGGTACTAGATGTAGTTGTCAATGAAGGATTTGTATGACTTGATGATGCCCCCATGGCATTGACCATAGTGGTAAAGAGAGGATTGGAATAAATTTCCCACACTGTCGAGGAGCCAAAGGTGGTTCCAGCCGATTGTGACGGTGTTGTGGATATTGTGGGTGCTGTGATGGATTGTGATCCTCCAATGGATGTAGCATTTATTGAATTGGAGTTATTTGGAATGTTGGAAGTAGCACTCATGGTCGTTGTAGCATCAAAAAAGGTATTGCTTGTGGTGCTTGGAGGTTGACCATTATTTGACATGTTATGTGTATTGTTGATGTTAGTGGTAGGAGATGTCGATCTTAAGGTATCAATGTAAAATCCTTGAGGTAATTTGGCTCCTTGACTTAAAAGTATTGCCAAATATCTGTCTCTGTCATATAAGACCATTTGTTCGACAAAGTAGGCTACCTCTGGATCTTGTGTTGCTACCTTTAGATTTTCCTCAAGTATTTGTCCATATTCATCCGTACGTAAGAATGGTTCAAAAGGGCTATTTGATGAGGATGTTATGGTCGTAAGAGGTTGAGTATGTGTGTTGCTGAATGGGTCGTCAAATGTCCAATTTGGGTCATACGTGTGATTGTTGACATTGGAAGTGGAGTCTTGTACAAAGTTTTCCATTTTTCATTTTTGTCTTTGGAGTCTAGTTTCCACCATAAAATGAGATTTCTCAAATGAAAATGATGAGGATGACAACTAAATGCGAGGATGACAACTAAGATGGTAATGTTGACTAAGGACTTAATATGATAAATGCAAGGCCTAGGTTCAAAATGACGACTAGGATGAATAATATTTTTGTATTTTTTTGGGAATAAAGTATGCAAGGTATAAACTAGAATGCAATTTGGAGAAAATGATACCTAAACACTTCTAAGATCAATCTTTTTTTTTGATTTCGGTTACTAAAGGACTTGTTGAAAATGACAAAATGACAAGGTCAAGATGACTAGTGAGTTTTCCTAACTAAACTGTTGAGTTGGAAAATCTCACAAAAGGGACAATGACTAAAAAAGGGAATGATGATTAAGTCCAAAATAACCTAGTTTCGAAAGTGAGGACGTTGCAAGTTGTGCTGAGATTAACCTAATCCAAAGTATGCAAGGACTAAAACCTAGGGTGAAGCTAATGCCTAATGTATGCAACTAAAATTTGAAAGATGAAGCCTATGGTTACAAATGAAAACTAATGGTTGAAAATTTTTGAGCAATTTCAAGGTTGGTTTATGATAGAATTCCCTTGGAAACAGTGTCTGACAAAAGGCTGATAGAGTTTAGACTCAGATTTGACTTTGTATCAGGGTTTTACTTCTGACAGGTAAATGTGTCGTTTGAGACCTTGAATGCATCACAGTGTTGCGAATGCATTTTGGTTTAAGAAAATACGGCTCAAGGACTGACAAATGTGATAGGACTTTGCGGATGCGGCTCTGTGAGGTTCAGATGCGTCGTGACGCAGACATATGCGGTGTTTGTGGGATCAAATGCAGTTTGACAGTGCAATTGCGTCTCAGTATTTTTAGATGCATTTCAGTACAACGAATGCAGTTCAATAGTTGTGACACAGTTTGTTAAAATTGAGTTTCTTGATGTATTGAGAGAAAATCTGATTTGTGTAATGTTGAATGTTTTGTCCAGGAGTGTAAATGTAGTGAATAATGTTGAAAAATCCAATAAGCACTTGACAAGCACAATGTTTTGAGTGTAAGCAAGCGCACATAAGACAAGTATAGTCCTAATAGGCCAATAGGCCAAGGGTTTGTATAGTTGATATAGCCTATCGATATACCTCGGATTGGTGCTAAACACCTTTCCTTCTCGAGAGCGGATAACTTAGAAGTTTGGTGGCATTGGCTCCCCTCCACATCTCATTAACATCATTCAGGCACACCAACTTCGGATTCTTGGGTAGTGACTTCCCAAGAATTTCTATCTCTACTCAAGGGGATCAGTAGTGAGTGTCTTTGGGTGTGATACCGTACCCTACACTATATCAAGCAACGACAAAAAAATGGTTGGTCTCTAAAACAATAGGTGTTTAGTACATGCATTCCGTTCGTAGGGCATGATCCATGTGGCGAGAGTCTCCTTTCGGATCCATCTCATCAGAACCATATGCATGATTCTTGGGCTTTCCCCAAGAATCCACTTTTATATACTGGCTAGAAGTCCCTCAGGTTCAGGGTGCTACTGGTCTGAGTCGTCCTGGGGTGAGTACTTTTTCCCACCAGAACAGGCCCAAGTTCTAGAGTCAGTAACCGTTTCTCTTACACCCAGGATCACCCAAAATCGTAAGGGGAGAGGATACTTCGATTACCAAATCTTAAGGGTGTATAACAGAAAAAAATGGGTCTGGTTTTCTGATCACCAAGTTTTCACAAGGTGAGAGCATAATCACCTACCATTTGCAAACACAATCAGACAAAGTGAAAAAAACACGTTCGTTTTATGTGCACCAAAAATAAATGTACTAATCTAATAAAAAAATAAACACGAAGTTTAGAAATGAGTCTTTGGCAGTCGATCCTGCAAAACACTTGTTAGTAGTTTTAGCAACTAGTCTTGGGCTGACGAAACGTAACCGCCACATGCTGCAAACTAAGATTAGTAACACAAAAACCCTGTGCTAGACAGAATGCAGAAGAAAACCAGAATGCCAAAGAAATAAAAGAAAAACACAAAACACAAAAACCCGAATGCAAAAAGGAAGAAAATATTACCAAGAAAATGCGTCACAATAGAGTGAATGTGTCGCTCTGTGTTGCAAATGCGGCTTGGTCCTGCATTCTGGTCTGACAGGCAGATGCGTCGATTCACTGTTCAAATGAGGCTCGGTGTTATAGATGCGGCTTTCTCGATCTCGTTTGCGGCACAACAGAGCGATTGCATCATTTCAGATGGCGAATGTGTCGCGGCCCATCAGATGCGGCTCAATAAATTTCAAATGCATCGCTCCGTACCTGTACTTGCAAAAATGACAGAGAACAAAAAAGACCGTATGAAAAAAATAAAAAAAATACAGAGTCGGGTTCACCAATGTATCTATGGGTAAATTTTAGGTATGTTAGATGTTAGCAAATCAACAATGCATATAAACCCAAAGAACTATGAAGTACATTGAAAACTAAGAGAAGAAACGTTTATACTAGATAATCGTTGAAGCTTCCATGATTCCTCTTCGTAGCACCTCCTAACTTGCTGCAAATATGTTTCCCTCAGATTCAACGTATGAGCAATGACTATGACGAAGTCCTAAACAAGCTTTGAAGGATTTAACCAAAAACTATGCCTATGCCTATGACAAAATGTCTCTAAAATACCAAATAACTCTAAGTATTAATATGCCAAAATAACGGAATTCATGTGTCTACCCTAAAAAAGAGAGCAAAATAGCATTTTATAGAAAATGCAATTTTGAATGGACGGATGAGATCAACTTTCGACAGAAACCTAAAATAAGAGGACAAGATTTAATATGATAATCCCTAATCAGGGTTAGGGAAAAATCATTGAATGAGTGGTCAAGATGTCATCTGAGAAAATGAAATCGGCGGTGGAGAATAGATGAGATAATTAATTATAAAAATAAAGATTTTTGAAAATCAAGAAGATAAAGACTGCCTGATTTGTGAGATTCAAAAAATCAATAAGATAAGAGTTGAACTGAAGATCAGATTTGAAAAATCAATAATTTGCTCAATTACTTGATTTTTGGAGGAATATTACCATTTTGAATTAAATTAATTCAAAATATGGATTTTGTGAGATAATAAATAATCGATTTTCAGATTATTTACTAAAATGAACTGATAGTTAATGAGAGAAATGTTAATTTTGACAATTAAATAATTAAAGATAATTATTTAATTTAGAAGATATGATTTAATAATTAAATAAAATAATAAATTCATTTAATTATGAGAATTAGTGACATATTAAATAAATAAATGAAATTTATTTATTTAATAATCAGAAGAAATAAATGAAGAAAGATAATTAAATAAATTAAGAAATTTATTTAATTAGGGGAAGACTTTAGACAATTAATGACGATATTTAATAAATAAATAAAATTTATTTATTTAATAATCATGAAGAATAAAAGGACATGAATTAATTAAAAAATTGTAAATTATTTAATTAATAGTCGAATGTGGAGAAGGACATAATTAAATGTCATAATTATGCTAGGACGAAAGTGGTAAAAATAGAGCTTGCAAGCCTAGGTCATTCTTAAGTGTCTACAGTTATTATCCTTCAAAAATAATTAAAGCATACAAAAATACCTTCATTAAATGTCAATGTCATCACACAAGATTCCCCTAAGACAACTATAAACTTAGTGCATCCTAAAATGATAAATACCACAAGCAATGATATGTTACTGGATACTTTTCAAAATGATGAATCTCTAACATAATTTTTGGAAATGTATGACACTTTTCGTAGCCATCATCATAATAATGGTTTTACCTATTGTTTAAATAATAAGGGATACTTTGGAGAAGAAACTCAATCATGTGATGATGAACAAGATGAATCTCAAACAATTCTTGATGTTCCAAATCAAAACACGTTACTTGTAGGAGACACCATAGACAAACCAATGGGCCCATGTAATAAAGAGAAAGTGATTCAAATAGGAAAATGTCTTGATGATGATGAACAAGATCACAAAACATTATTACATGAATTTCTTGAAATATTTGCTTGGACTTATTCAGATATGTTGGGTATTGACCCTATGATAGTCACACATAGAATTATCCTTGAAAAAGATGCTAAACCGGTAAGACAAAAGATACACAAGATGAATCATAAGGTAGCTTTATTGGTTAATATTGAGATTGAAAATATCTTACAAGTTGGTTTCATCCGCCCTATTGATTATTCACCTTGGATATCTAATATTGTTGCAGTGAAAAAACTTGATAATCTTATTAAGATGTGTACAAATTTTCATGATCTTAATAAAGCATCTCTAAAGGATAATTTTCCCCTTCCTAATATTGACATGATAGTGGATTCAACTACAGGACATGCCCTATTATCATTTATGCATGGATTTTCATGGTATAATCAAATCTTTATCAACCCTCAAGGTCAATATAAAACAACTTTCACTACACCTTGGGGAAAGTTTTGTTGGGTTGTTATGCCTTTTGGATTGAAAAATACTGAAGCAACATAACAAAGAGCTATGACACTAATATTCCATGATTTCATACATAAATTTTTGGAAGATTATGTTGATGATATTTTGGCTAAGTCTATAACGCGTTAAGACCATGTCAAAATCCTTTGTCAAATCTTTGAAAGAATTCATAAGTACAACATGAGTCTGAACACAAAAAAATGCGTCTTTGGTGTGGATAGTGGAAACCTAGCTATTAGGATTTATAGAGTCACATAGAGGCGTTAAGGTGGAAATAAAGAAGATTGATGGTATAATAAACATTCCCCCTCCTAAGAACATTTCACAATTATGTAGCTTTCAAGGAAAGATTTAGGCTATTCACCATTTCATTGCATCATTGGCAGATTAGATTCTTCCCATTACCCAACTCCTTTAGAAAGAATCAAAATTTAGATGGAATGAGGATTGTCAAAAATCCTTTGAAAATATGAAAAAAATACTTTTTTAATCCTCTCGTCTTACAACCAACCATACTAAGAAAACCTTTTTCTCTTTATATTTCAGCTTCAACACACACTCTTGCTACACTATTAGCATAATAAGATGAGAATGTCAAGGAGCATCCTATTTATTACATCAATCACACATTGATTAATTATGAAACTCATTATACAACTATAGAAAAACAATGTTTGGCTCTCGTGTTTGCTACCAACAAATTGAGACATTATTTACTAAACGTAGAAGTCCATGTTACAAAATTTAACCCCTTAAAGCATTCATTCACTAAAACAGATTTGTTAGGACATTTAGCTAAGTGGGTTATGTTTTTAACTGAATTTGATCTAAAATTATTACTCAAAAAGAAATCAAAGGCCACACATTGACCAACCATTTAGCCAAGGCTCCTTCACCGTTAGCTTTATCAAATTTCTAGATTCATTCCCTAACAAAAATATGTTAAAAGTAGATGATAAAAAAACATGTGAATCATATTTTGATGGATCTAAGTGTCAAACATGATTTGGTGCTAGAGATATAGTAATACCTCCCTCAAGGAAGCCAATTTACTTATCCTACCATCTAAATTTCCTATGTACAAACACATTGTAGAGTATGAGGCTCTTATTGTAGGATTATGTGCAACCTTGTCCTTAGGTGTTCAACACATTCATATATTTGGAGACTCTCAATTGATCATTAAAAAAATCAATGAGTCTTATTAAGCAAAGCATAATAAGTTATAACAATATAAAAACCTCACGCTAACATTATTAGAACACTTTATATCATACACTATTGAAAATTTTCTGCAAAAGGATAATCAACACATAGATGCAATGGCAAGCATTGCTTCCCTTGTTGCTCTCAAAGATTCTTTCATGGATTTCACATTTGTTGTCCACACTCTCACAACACTATCAATAGATGAAAAGATAAAGGAAACATTGGTTTCCAATATTGAAACCTCTAATGAATGGTACACTCCAATATTTAAGTATCTAAAAGAAGGCACCTTTGTTGAAACAACCACTAAGAACACTAGAGCTCGCATTCAAAAACTTGCATCTCAATATATAATCTTAGCAGATGTATTGTATAGGCGGTCATTCAATGGCCTTCTCCTTAGGTATCTTAACGAATCTAAAATCCCTATGGTTCTTGAGGAAGCTTGTGCGGGTGCTTGCGAGGGGAATTTTAGAGGAAGATCATTGACTCAAAAATTAATTCTTATAGGATATTATTGGTGTAATATAGAACAACATTGTTTTGACCATGTTAATAAATTTCCTAAATGTCAAGAACATAACAATTTGATTCATGCTCCTACTTCCGAACTTCATGCTTGAGTTCCTATTTGGCCATTTTCGATGTGGTTCCTTGATCTTATTGGAAAGATTTCTCTTCCTTATTCTCCAAGACATGCGTTTATAATCATAGCTACAAACTATTTCAAAAAGTGGGTAGAGGCAATCCCTCTTCGTTCTGTAACTGTTGATGTAATATGTCATTTTATTTTAGAAAATATCATCACATGATTTAGCCTTCCTTAGCCTTAGTTTCAGATAATGGGACACCATTTAAGAAAAAGGAAGTGAAGAGGTTTTTGGAAAAAAATCACATTCAAAAGTGCTTTAGTACACCTTATTACCCATAATCTAATAGTCAAGTAGAAGTAACGAAAAAGATAATTGAAAAATCTTATGTAAAACAATTAGCAAGCATAACAAGGATTGGCACACTCAAATCTCTTATGCGTTATGGGCATACTACACAAGTGTTCACACATCTATTGGAAACACACCATACAACCTTGTTTATAGTGCAGAGGAAATAATGCCCTTAGAGTTAGAAATTCCTTCTTTGAAGATCTCTCTTAGTGGCCTTGATGATAACAATTATAGAGACTAACGATTACAACAACTTGAAATGCTCGATGAACAACACATAAACACTCTTGAACATCTTCAAGCTTATTCAAAAAAATTGCAACATCAGTATAATGATAATGTCATTGCTTGTTCATTCAATAAGGGGGAGTTGGTGTTGTATGAAAATTAACTCAATGTAAACACTGCTTTGGATGAAAAAGGGAAGTTTAGCCTAAATTGGTTAGGACCCTCTATCATAGATGGAGACTATGGGTTTGGAGCATATAAACTTAAGAAAACTAATGGTACACCTCAAAGAACCCATAAATGTTGCAAATTTGTGTAGATATTACACTTAACAATCTCTTTGAATAGTATGCATTTTAAAGCATGTTGTTAGATTAAGTAGATAGCCTCTTTTATCTGACATTGCTTCAGTGTTGACAAACATTTGTGTGTCTTGAATTTTTATGAGTAATTTTTCATTTATTTGGATTATTACTTCTTTATACATACTACTCAATCATGTGTGTTTTGTGTTAAATTAGATCATTATATGTATTTAATTTTAAAGTTAGATCATATGGGCATCTAGTCTAAAATAAATACACTTAATAAAAAATGTAGCATTTAAGTATGCACAAGTGTTTAATTAGATCACATTCATCACATAACAATTAGATCATGGAAGCATTTATTAAGTAATCTTACCAAGATTATTTAATAGATCACATTAACATCTAATATAAGAAAACATGGCTCATAGAAATAAAAACATGCTCATATAGATCATAAAGTTCACATACATAATAGTCACCACGATATAAAAATGTGGTGCGTTATAATAAAATACATCTAGGTAGGTCTATGGCTACTAGAATCCTCGGGACTTGGTGGTGGTGGTTTTTGTGTGACGGTGGATTGGGAATGGCTCTTGGAGCTAATATGCTCTTATAGACCCAGTAGCTAGCCTACTATTGTAGCCTCACATATAAGAGTTGTGACCTACTCCTACTTGATCTAATCCCTCTCCGCTCACACTTGACTAAGTTCCTTCGGTAGAGAGGCCCATGCCTCGTTCTCAGTGGGAGCCCGAGTGACGCCAAGCTCATCATATGCAACTTGTAGTACCTCATATCTACCTCAAATATCCTCATTCTCAACTCTAACCTCATCAATAATCCTTAGGGTGTTCTTGTGTGCTATCCTCCATTGTGATAGGGTCTCAAATAAGTCAGCATGGCGCCCCACGCTCGATGGTGACCTATGCTCTACCTTTATCAGTTGGTGTGGGGCTATATTTGTAATAACTCGATTGAAGAATCCTAACCAATCTCACATCCCAACTATAACAATGAAAACATAAAATAAGTCAGAACAAGATATAACATATATAAACATAAGAAAGCTAATAACATACATCAGTAGCATATCATCACTTGGATCACCGGTCCACTAATCAAGATCTTGATAGGACACTATGGTGGCCACATCAGGACTCCCTTAGGAGGCTGGTGGTGTGGTGGGAGTCTTATGGTTGCTCCCTTCACGCTTGTAGGACTGTATCCCCTCTGGAGTTGTAGACTATGCTCGTGTGATGCAAGGATGAGATGTAGGTATCTCCTCGAGGGAATCTCTAGCCTCTGCTTGCTCCTTGAGATCTTCTCCTATTGGTTGTTGATCCTCATCCTCCTCCTCTGCATCTTTTTCATAGCTCACTCCTCGAAATACTCTCCTCTCCTACAAGGGTGCCATCCTAGTACAATGGTACCATCCTAGGACAATGGTGCCATTTTAGGACAATAGCGCCATTTTGGGACACTGTCACCCAAAATAGACATGGACGCCATTAATTTTGGAAAAACCTTCAAAATAACATAAAATATAGATATAAATTACAAGGAAAAGGAATAAGCAACTCATTGTTGATGCCACTATGCCTCGTGTAATGTCCACTCATAAGATCTCGAGTCTCGGGGGCTAGTACGGTCATCGACTCGACATCCTCACTCCTTAGTGAAATGGTATCTCTCTCTAAGCCTTCAAACAACAAAAGTGAAAATGATAATCAAAAAGGTGATTTTTCTCCAACATTTAGTCAAATTTAGTAGAAGCATATCTCATTCAACTCACCATAGTGGGGTCTGGTGAACTCCGATTTTGATGTCGTCTGTTGCATTGGATTATGTTGGCTTTTTAATTAGTACCTCTAGAGTGCTTATTGGAAACAATCAACTATTGCAATTGTTATAGTACTGCTCCTTCGGATTATAGAGAGGAAGATCCCTCTTTGTTGATGTAATGTGTAGAAAGGGTAGAGTAGACTAAGGTTCCTATCTTTTTATACTCAGTGGCAGGACACAAGGGTGCACAACAAGGAAAAATTTAGTGGTGAATCTTCACCAATTGGTGAATAATTGAAATCGAGACCTCCAAAAATGGTGAATAGTACAAGCTAAAAAGGATGCTGAATCACCAAGTTTTTACAAAAAATTAATTTCGTCTCGATTAATTCGCCTATGCATTATTTTTTAAATGATGCGTCATTGGAACTAATTCACCACTAGTTTATACTGTAATTACAAATATTAATTATATTCACCAGTAATATTATATTCCTACCATTAATTTTGGGGCTATATTGCCACTAATAATAAATTACCATTTCATTTTAGGGATATTTTAGCCTTGAATAGGGCTTTTATTTATTGCCATCGATTAGCTTTTTAATCGAATGGTTGTAGGTTGATTCTGTGACCTATATGCATGTGCATTTTAAAAGGCTTGTTGAGGCTCAATTTTTTTTTTGGGCCATAGGATTAGATTTAATCGTGTGGCCCAAAACAAATTCTGAGCCTCAACAAGCCTTTTAAAAGGTACGTGCATATAGGTCACGGAATCAACCTGTAGCCATCCGATTAAAAAGCTAATCAATGGTAACAATTTCAATTTTCATATAGTCTTTTTTTTAAAGTGAGAATTTAAAAAAATTCTTAATCCGTGTGTGCTCCAATGCATTCTTGATAGTTGTCCCCAGACCTCGTGAGGGGGCATTTCCCCCTCGACCCCCACAAGGGGGCTCTTCCCCCTTGACCCCCGCAAGGAGTGCTGCCCCTTGACTCTGTCAATGGTTGCCGCCCCCAGGCCCCTACTTCAATATTACAAAAAACAAAAAAAAATATGTGGGAACTGCACCGACCAACTATGCAAATTTTTAAAGGAGAGATTCACCATTGTAATTAATATTTTTAGTGATTATTCGCTAGGATTCGCCATTGTGATTATTATTTTTTCCAATTATTCATTAAGATTCGCCAAGATTTTACAATTTTTTTAATTAATGTGCATAGATTCGCCAGGAAAAGTAATAATTTTTTTCAAATAAAAGGAAAGATTCACTAGGATTTTACACCTTTTCCGAGGGAGGGTTTCTTAAAGTTATCCCTGGTGCACGCACAAAATGCATCGTAGCTAACCTTTTCTCTGGTTTCTGCAGATCTTAACTACAACTAAACTAGCTTTTAATCTATCCTATCTCCCCAAGATAAACAAAGCATGAGGGTATAGGAGTAGGAATGGATTGGTTGGATCACTTGAATCCATCGTCTCCTTAGAATATGGCCAAGGCTCTGAACTCTTGGATATACGCTGGGATAAGGTTTTATGCAAACGAACACTCTTTATGGTAAGTTGGATCTGAGACTTGCCAAGGAGGAGGAACCCCTGCCTGAGGTATAGGCTAGGAAACAAATTACTAGAAACAACAAATTACGATGATTTGGCTGACAAAATTGCTGAGGAGGAACCCCTATCTAAAGTATAGGTTGAAATACAATCCATTAAACAACATCAAACAAAAACTATCGATGACAAAATATCCAAGGAGGAGGAACCCCTATATGAGGAGGAGATTGAAACAATAAGCTATAAACACAAGATGTTTGGAGGAACTCAAATATTAGATCAAATTGCATGTGCCTTTTGATTTCCTTCTTCAAGCTTTCTGAACAAATTACAAAGATTGTGATAGAAAAGGCAAGAAATCATGCACAATTACGATCAACCAATTAACTCTCTTCCAAGAGTGAAAAAATAATCACTTTCAAACTTGTTGGAAACACTATAGTAAGTAAAGGTTATAAAAATAATGAGCCCAAGGTTCTTATTTATAGAACTCAAAGGAGTAGGAAACCCTAAAATATCCTTGAGTTAACATATAGTTCTTGCCAATGAATCGAGCAAGATTTATTTCTAAGAAAGGGGAACAAATAGTTAACTGGGAATCTACTTTAGTTAACTGAAACTAAACAAAGAGTCAACTGGAAACTACTTCAGTTGATTGAAACTAAACTAAAGGTGAACTTTAATACAAAGTATGCCCCAAAATAGACATCCACATTTAGTGGAGATCTGAGATCCAAAAATTATGGAAGTCAATTAGACATCCTCAATTAGTGGGATCTGACAATGCACAATCTATGGGATGTGGAGTTAACTTGGAAAGGGGCATCAAGTTAACTCCAGTTAAATTTAATGTCTATTTGAGTTGACTTGGAATGAGGCATCAAGTCAAATTTAAGTGCCATAAATGCCATTTTGGAGGGTAGGACGTCCTTCTTTGAGGTGCCTTTACAACTCACCACTGGTCAACAGTGTCTCTATCCATTCGTTGAATTCCTCAGCCTTGGGGTAATTAATGCTTTGCAAGATGATGACATGGTGCTTTAGCATTACTTCGCTTGTCATGAGCTAATGCTGAAAGTCAATACACTAGGCAGTTGCTTCATCGAACTTGGTAGACAAGGCTGCCACCTTGGCCAACTTGCAACCATCTGGATCATCGAGGAAGGTGCTACAGATGACATCTCTAAATTGATTCTGCAATGTAACTAGCTCAATGTATTCTCCTCCCTCATGCTAATATTCTATATGATGGAAGGATATTACCAACATTCTTGCAAAGTTGATAATATTTGCGACAACCCGTCGGTAGTCAATCAACTCTACGAAATTGGCATCATAGGCTTTCACCTTGTATGTCAACTGTTCTTTCCAAGAAAAAAGGTGTTGCTTGTTTTCCTCTAAGAAGACTGATTGATATGCCAATTGTAAGTTTGCAATTGTGACTTCATCACCTAGCCTCTTTTTTGCTATCTTTTGCTCTGATTATTGAATCTTTGTGCAGAGTCCATGTGCTTTATCCCTTAACTAGTGTAGATTCTCCAGTATACATCGTCCTCTGAGAACAAAATACTCCACTTGATCTCTCAAGTTTTTTCCATATGTCATCAACTGATGATGGTTTTTCTCTGCAAGAAGATCCAACAATTCTTGTGGTAAGGCCGATACGTTCGGGGTGTCGTGCATTAAGCTAGAAATGTACATCCTCAACTGTTGGTTTTCAGCCTTTAAGTTTTCTTTGTCCTTTCCATCCTTATCTATCCTCTCTTGGACGCTCATTGAGGCGATTTTGAGAAGGTCTACCTCCACCTGACGTGTGGTCTTTCTGAGGTAAAGTTTGGACAATGTGAAGTCCTCCATTTGTACCTCATGTATGCTTTTATCCTTAGGTGGGGCAGTAGTCTCTATGATGAACTCATTCTCTGCATTCCTTTCCATGTGAACTTGCCTCTTTAATTTCTTTTCCGACATGTCTTGTGGGACATGGTCGAACTTTGTGAAGTCAAGCTCGTAGGAGGGCCTTTCCCTCTTCCTTCCTAGGAAGCCCTCAAGCCAGATAGAATCCCAGCTAGCTTCATTGGAAGGAGGAATATGGGGCCCTTGAATGCCCAATGAATGAGAATATGTTGGAGTGACGTCTCTCGGTGGCGAGTACAAGTCGATGGGGACTTGTGACTGTTGTGATGGTGGTGATGTAGGTGGCTTTGTTTCTATCATAGGCACCATTTTTGTTGCTGCTTCTTCTGCTACTAGCTCTGGCTCTTCAGGCTCTATCTTTGCAGTGACTATCTCAATCACTGGCTTAGGGGCAACAATTCCCATGACTGTCTTGGGTGTGTGTGTGGTTGTCTCCACATATAAATCCTGTGTTCTTCCTCTTGTGTGTCCTGACATCCGCATCCCTTTGGGAGGATTTCTCCACTGCTTCTGCCTGGGCTTCTTCCTTGACATGGAAGGTAGTGTAGATTGAACCTGTGGTAACTATGTTCTAGGAAGAACTACCTTCATTGTCCTCTTGTTGTCTAGGTAGAGTTAACTATTCCTGAAAACTCTACTCATTCTCTACAAAGAATGAGGGGAGAATGACTTCCTCTTTATCATTAGATAAGCCCTCAACGTCTTATGACATAAAGTCAACTATTTGTGAGAGCTTGAACCTGCTATAGTTCCTTCTTTGTACTTCATACTCATCATCACAATTGACCCAGTAATCTTCCATAGAAGATTCATGTGATGAGCGTTGCTCAAGATGCGCCACATAGAGACCTCTAGGATCATATGACCTTCTCTCAATGAGGTAATTGAGATTGAGTCTCACTGTTTCTTGGCTCATTAACTTGGCATCTGTTGTTGACCTGCATCTACAGAGTCCCATCTCAATGGGAAATTTCACAACTAGCTTCTTCTTCAGGCGTAAGTGAGCATGAAATTCGTCCAACTGTCATAGGAATTCCATGAAAACTACCCTATTTGAAGGGCAACGTGGCGTCATGGTGGGGTGACCAATGTAGCCATACACGCGTATGTAGGTGAAGGTAGGGAATTGGATAAACCGATCCACCCAGTTCGCCATTTCCTCCTTGGTTGCTTGTGAAATACGCACGTGCATCTCATGGTCTAGGTCTTGTACAATGTGCATGATGAAGAGGTCACTTGTCCTTTTGAAGTGTTGCTCTGCTTGAGTAAACTCAAGATCTAAAAAGTGTTCATGGACCTTCTGCACACCTAAGGTCCCCACATTTTTCAGTGTCCTGAACTCACCTTGGAAGGAAATCAAGTATACTAGGTAGGAACACATGTGGAATCTATGAGCCTCTAGAAACCCGGTAATATGTTGGTGGAGTGTGTCACTGATCAGGGTGGCCCAGTCGTAATGTTCCCTCTTGTTGATAATCTTGGAAATGACATAGTACATCCACAACTGAAACTAATTTCCCTCTTCTTGTCCAGTGATTCTACTGAGTAGAGTGATCAACACTGCATACTCGTCTCTGAATTCTCCTCATCCAACCAACTTAGGCAAGCTAGCCTTTTTCAATTTCAACCATTTTTTTTCCATTATTCCTTGGCATTTATTCTTAGCTGCCTCGAATGCTCTATCACATTTTGTCACTGATATAACCACGTTGTTAGGGCATGGTGGAATATCAAAACATTTTCCAATGTCCTTTGGTTTCAAACTGCAAATTACCCTCCCATCCATTGATCTGATTTCTCTCGTGGTAGGATTGTAATGCTTAATGCAAGAAATTACAAGCTCCACACTTTGTAATGTGATGGGGAAGGATGCAACCCAAAGCAACTTAGATTCCTCTATGTTCTACAATGTGATTTGATTCATGCCCTCCAAATCTTCTAGATCAACTATTGGGCTCACTTGATGCAAGTCTGTGTCAGTAGTTTTTAGGAAACCATGGTACAAGTTCGTCTTGGTCTTGTATTGTACCTAAGAGTACTGCATCCTGAAAAACTTAAAGATTGACTGCACACACAACCCTATTCTGAATTTTTTTGAAAACCCCTAAAAATAGCACCTGTCGAGAAGTATTTTTTTGGAAAAAAATTGGCACATGGGTTTTGTTCATGCTTCAATGCTGAACAAACCTAGTTCCTCAGAATTTTGATTTTGAAAATTAAAAAAAAAAAACCCCAAAAATAAGGGCAACAAGTTTGTTGTTTCTAGAAAATTTGACGAGATGGGTTTTACTAGAAAATTATTTTGATCCTGCCCAGTTGGTCAGATCTGTGGTAGCTTGTTGATTTGTGTGACATGCAAGAAAAGATGAAGTAGAAAAGAAGTGGATTGGAAGTTTTGTGTTGTCTCCCTAAGAAAATATGTCTTTGAATCCAACCTCTGAGAAGAAATCTTCTTCTGCCTCTGATCTTCAAAAAATATTAAAGAACTGTAAAAAACCCTTGCTAGATCTTAAAAGGACATCCTTGAGAGCTATTTGTTGTTTTGATCTTCAACCTGCAAAAGAAATAATGAAGGATGCCTAGATTTTCTTTATATTGATTCAAGCTTGAATCCTTGAAGTTTGGGCGCCTAACTCATGATCTAAGCTTGATTTGGCCTGATCTGGAGTTCAAAAGATTGATTTCAACTAATTGTGGGATGATTTGGACAAGTTTTCCTCCAAAATATCTTAACTAAAGTCAACAAACTTTCCTTTGACTTTTTTAGGCGTCCATTTTGAGTTTGAGTGCTTTTTCATCATTTTTTCATGTTGAATGACCTTTGTTTGATCTTCACTCCAGACTGATCAATTGATCCTAAGAAGCTATTGATAGATTCATTGTTGAGCTAGATCCGTGTTGAAGAGATGTGCCTGGGAGATGCTAATCCGGAAAACTAAGTTTGGGGCTCCAAAAGACTGGGCGCCTTTCTTCAGCAAGGGTGCTTTTGCACTTGCCTAGTCAATTTTTAATGTATGTTCTTCAACTTCTCCATTTAGACCTTCCATGCTCTGATTTGATATTGGCATTGACTAATGAGTTGGACAATCTTGCTTGATGATTCATCAGGTGGCCAACTCAGTCCTGAAAAGGATAACTGGTGTCTCAACCCCTGAAAGTCAGTTTAAGGTCTCAAGAAGCAAGGGCGCCTTTCTTTAGTAGGGGCACTTTTTCTCTTTTTGATTAGTTATTTTATGTTTAAAACTGCTTCAGTTTGATCTTCGTCATCAGATGATTTCCTTGTCGGAATCCTTCGCTAAGGGTTTCGTTGTCAAGGTTGATCCAAATGGAGAAGATCATCTTGGGGGTCCTTCAACCATTTGACAGCATCTGAGTGCCCAAAAGAAAGGGCACCTTTCTTCAACAAGGGCACTTTTTCTTGATACGTGGCACATTTTTCAGTGTTCTTTTAGTATCCTTTTCTGGCATTTTTTGCTTGACTACTTCCTCAGTTGATCAATCACTGCAGTTGTTTGACTCATCTTGCAGGTTTGTTGATAGATTCATTGTGAAACTAGATCGAAGCTGGATAGAATTCACGAAGATAACATTTCTCAATAGGTGACATCTTCATCACCCCATTCAAGGGCGCCTTTCTTTAGTAAGGGTGCCTTCTCCATGCTAAGCAATCATTTTGGATGTTCTTCATAATAGCCTCTTCGCATTTTGTTGACATTTGTCGATGATCACTTCATTAGATGGTTTCATTGTTGAGCCAGTAGGAAGATGCAGAGGATGACTGTATTGGAGGAATCAAGTGACTGCATTTGGCCCTTGAGATTCAAGGGTGCCTCTCTTCAGTAAGGGTGCTTTTAGCACATGTGCCTGAATTCTCCTTGGTAGCATTTCCAGAGTTAGCCAAATTTTGGCCTTTTCTGGTTTCCAGAATCTCCTTCGTCAAATAGTATCTTTTTAATCCTTTTCCGCCATGGTTGTGTCGTTGAATCTTTGAAGCTTAGTTTTCAGCACCTAGTACTGGCCAATCTGCCATTAATGGTTGCAGAGCTTCTAACTTTGTTCCTGAAAAACAAAAATAGACCCACCAGAGTAAAACATGTCTTTTGATGATTTTGACTTGACCAATGTGATCTTGAAGTCGATTAATCCTATCAAAATTATTTTCAATCATTTCCAAGAAGGTCCTATTTTTAGGGGTTTCCAAATAGGGGTACAAAACCCTAATTTTCAAATTTTTAGAATTTTACACATATGTTCCTTGATAGAAACCCACAAAGACCTTATGTTTGGTTTGACCTAAAACAAACTGTTGACGACATTTTTACATGATTTATCTCAATTTAAGAAAAATGCCAAAAAATTATTTTGGGTACAACAAATTCATAGTTTTGTCCCTAATCATATCAAATGTTTTTCGATAGCTAGTGTTGTGTTCTCATGACCCTATCTCAAGCATTTTTGTCACCAAGCTTAGTAATCCAATGCAGTTATATTGTTACCTTGATTCCACCTCCATAAAGGAAGCAAAATCAAGGGGTAGACATATACCCTTGAATTTGGTTATCCTTAGAAGCTAACATGTTTGTTTGCATATACAAGATGATTTTTGAATATCTAACAAATCAGTTTTACAAGATGCAGTTCCTAACATTGTGGTTTTGCAAATGACTACACTGGGGGCTTCATTCTCCCATTCATGAATGATTTATAATATCCTTATGCTTATCCTTTTCATATGACATGATTTACTTTCAGTACTTTAGCTTGCATATGCATGTAGTATCAAATGGCTGCTAAAGGGGGGGCTAAATGTAGCGTCGATAATTGTCTCCCTTGTAGATGATAGTATAATTTCATGCTTGGTTTGGACCTAATTTAGTGATCCTTTCATTTATGCATTTTCAACATCTCCTAATTAGGCCCTAATCTCCTAAATTATGCATTTTGAGGCTTATTTTATCATTTTTTGACAAATTACAAGTGGATAACAAATGCATTCATCTAATGTTTTTCCCCTGACACCTTAATTTTTGAAAAATAGGGTCGGGATTGGGATGCCCTTAGGTGGATTTCTCCCCCTATTTTTCCAAGCTCAAAATTCAAACATGTCGGTGTCAACATTTTAACATTTGAAATTCAAGTTACAAAGGTTGGCTATCAGGATCTAATTTTTGAGAAATTAGAGTAAATGCCTATAAATGCCTAGTCTTTTCACCATTTGAAACTAGAAAGAAAGACTTTGAATCTTGGAGAAGCAAGAGATCATTACATTTCATCATACACATTTAGATTTGTAGGTTTTCAAGCTTATTTGGAGATTTGATCAAGTCCTATTTCATGATTAAAGATTGATGACAATAGAAGAGCATGATGGATTCTAGGTTTGGGAGATGAATTTGGCCATTTTCTTCAACCTAATGACTTGTTTCCTAAGTGTTCTCATCTTCAAGCTTCATCCTACTTGTAGCCTAAAGCAAGGTATTATTGTGTTTCAGATTTCCTAAGAATATTTGACTTTCATCACTTTATTAAAAATAATTGTCCTTTGAAAATCATCAAAGTAGAGAGAGAATCACATAGTGCATTAAAAAAATTCAAGTGAATTACTTCGTCTAGAACAGATAAATGACTTCTCACTTATAATATTACCTAGCTTAATGTGGACAAGATTGGTTGTAGTCAAACATGTCATAAGGGACTAGTTCAAACATTTTCAATCATGTAGGCCTCAATTAGGATATATAAGGGAAACAACATGATAGAGAGATAAAAATGGAAATGTGTGAGGGGCAATGGCTCATGGAGATGATCTAGAGAGGATCTATAGAATCCTAATATTTGATCATCATTAATTCATTTTCCATATTGTCATGCTAAGTGATGCAACATATGAGTTACAAAGTAGATCAAGTGGAAAAAATAGAACCACCATAGTCCTCACCAAGGAAAAAATTCAGAAGTAGGCCAAGGCTGGAGGAAAAGCCAAAAAAGTACCTTCCAAACCAGTAAAGCAGCTTTTAAATGCCATCAGAGGAACTTAAACCACCATTAGTTGATGGTTGTGGGGGAACATGAGCAGGAGTAGGAGGAATGAAATGAGGTGGAGATAAAAAAGGGACGTGACGATGCAAAAACCTGATATCAGCAAAAATCTTAGATATCCTCAATGAAAATCTATCATCCAACTTAGACTAGTGAGAATAAGGACGTGCATTAACACAAGATCACAATTGTTTAAGAGACCAGATTTCAGAGTGTTATAAACACCTGCCAGGGATAGAGTTTCCTCAAGTTCACTATGGGAGAACAAACCCCCAATCAAAGTAGAGCCAATGGATAGGTCATAATCTATAATTTCCAGGTGAAAAGAGAGTCCATCAAAAGTAGATATTCCCAGTTGAAACCAAATTTGGGCAGCTCTAGAAACTCAGCATCAAGTACCAAATCTGTGATTTTGGAAAGAAAGAAGTAGACTGCTCCTCAGAATAACAACACTCTGGAACAACCCATAAGGAGGTCTTCTCTAATCACTTTTTCAAATTTCCATTTCAACCATTGGACAGTTGATTGAGAAAACACGGGATATCATGACAGAATCGTAGGGGCCTACACTGATGTTTCCCACTTCTGAGGTGATAAATAAATCCTTTTATTTTTTGAGGCTCATTCATTATTACAGTCGATCCAAAAAAAATAGGAGAAATGCAGCGGTGAGAATAGGAATGATATAAAATGGGCTTAAAATGACATACATAGAAAGAATGAATCATTCAACATAGAATGGGAAATAAATGATTCAACTGGCTAAACAAGCCAAACTGATGTGAGAACATGGCAATGGTGATCCTGAATTAATAAAGGAAGGCCATAAGATGATGGTGAGAAGATTTGCTATGCACTAGTATTAAATTCATTAAACACAAAGTTCATATGGGCTACCATGTAGAAATTAGTGATGACATGCTCTAGGAATGTCTTAACCGTGGAGAAAGCGCCTAGCCTGCATAAAATAACTAAACCTTTAACAAGGAGACCCCCTACACGGGGGCTTACAAAGGATTGAGGGTCATAACTTTTGTTTTTTCAAGTAAAATTTCCTTCAAAGTCTGGTCTTTAATTGTTAATGTATATTTAAATTGTTTGGAATCTTTCTATTGGTTGACAGTCAAGTTTGTTAAAAAATAAAAATAAATAATCAGCAATCTTATTTGTCGTACTATAGCACTGCCTAATTTCATAGAATTCAAGACTATTCAAAATATTAAAAACTCATTGAAGAACATATTGGAGTTGTTCACGTTTCTATTGTAATTGCATTGATAAGCAACTGGGAATCACCTTCAATTTGAATGCAATTGATTTTTTTAATTGATTTTTTAATAGTGGAGTTGTTCATGTTTCTATTATAATTGCATTGATAAGCAAGAAGGAATAGCCTTCAATTTGAATGCAATTGATTTTTTTCATTTGAAGGCCAATACGGCATAAGCTTCAACTTCATTACAAGTACTCATAGGAAGTTCTTTTGCTTCAACAAGCAACATTTTCCCTGATTACACACCTAGCTCTAGAAGGGACTAGATATCCCTAAGAGGCAAGATAAAATTTTAACTTTACAAAGAGGATAGAGCGGGGAACCAATACACCTTTTTTCTATCCAATTCGAGACTACCCACATCAATAGAATTGATAAGGGGAGGGGGTTTAAGAGGAGGCCATTATTTTAACTCATTATCCTATCTAGAAAATTTATTATTCTAAGTGGTAATCTTGTTTACAAATCACATTTTTGTTTTAGAAATTTCTCTTAAATTTATAAATTATATCTTAAAATTTGTTAATAGATTTTGTAAAAATTGTGTTATTATATTCTATACATAAGTTCCATATGAGGAGAGAGTGGTTTACTTGCCAAATGCAAGCGTATATGGAGTCTTTTTAAAGAATTGACCATGCAAAAAAATATTGAAAAAGAGTATTGGGGAAAGTTTCTTTCTAATCTAGTTTAACACAAAGACAATTCCAACACCTAAATCTAAAGTTACAGTTCAATAATAGATGATATTTGTCTTCCTCCATATTTCCATAAAAATATATTTAAAAGATGACAAAATACCCAATTTATCTAGCCCTTTCCTTGTTAAAATCCTATTATGAAGATGAAGCCATGCAAAAGTCCTAGCTTTAGGGAGATATGGTTTGTTCCAATAGAGATCAAAGAAGAAGAGTTGTGAGATAGAGCTACATAACCTTCGTTTACTGTATATTTACTTGATTTTGAAGCCATCCAAGAAATTTCATCCCTACCTTGAGAGAGTAAAATAACTCTTTGAACAAGAATCATTGATAATGTAGCTTTTTATTTTTGAGAGATAGGCTGGTCCTCAAAATTCTTTCTCTTGAATTTTGAAACTAGGTATCCTTTAGGGATTATAATATAGTCTTTTAATTTTGATTCCCAATTTTGCTTCATAAAGTGTTTTGTCTCCACACAATCTTGTCTTTTGTATCATAGATAAGCTATGCTTCAAGAATCTTCCCAAAATAGTTTTTTCTCCATTATGAATTATCCATGAAAGATGGGGAAGAATCAATTCTCTACAAGAAGTAATGACATTCCACATATTAGAACAATTTGAAGCATTTACAACCATAAAAATTATCTTTTGTCCACCGTGTTGATATATTTGGCTTGCATTATTTTACACAACTTAGAGTTCAACTTTGAATATAGGTTCCAAGCTAGTTTTATTCTTGTGGCTAGATTTTGGGATTCAAAACCAAGAATATTGACACCACTAGACAATGTAGAATTACAAACTTTGTCTCGAAACATTAGAGATATAATATTTCTATTAGAACAACAAGTCCACAAAAAACCTCTTACAAATTTCTCTAGTTTAGGTATGACACCTATTGGGAATTTTACACATCATGTAAATAGCGATTGCTAAGAGGAAAACCTAAATCATTGTCATTTTACCTACCATAGACAACGACTTTCCCTTCCAAGAGGAAATTTTCTTTTGAATTGCAGAAATAATTTTGTCCCAAAATTCATTTTCGTTGCTCCAAGAAAATAAAGGGATACCCCAAAACTAATAAGGTGAATTTTTTGATCTACACACCAACAACTTGGAAATCCTTCTTTGAATGCACATAGATGTGTTTAGGAAAAATATTTGGGATTTAAAAAAAAAATTGACCTATTGTTGCAATAAGATAAAAGGACTTCATTAATAGTTATTTCTTTAGAATAGTTGGATTTTCCAAATAAATGGTGTTATTAGTAAACAGGGCATGAGTAATTGGGTTTATAATTATTTTAAAATGTTTACACGTGCATTTGTTATGACAATTTTTAGCCAAAATTGATCTACTAAGGGCTTCTTCTATTAAAATGAATAAAAAGGGAGAAATAGGCTCTCCTTATTTGATAGCTTTCAAAGATTTGGAAAACATGTTAGATTGCCAATTATAATAACTAAATTTTTTATCCTAGATATACAAGAGTAAACCCATTTACACCAATCATTTGAAAAATTAAAATTTTGAGGACTAGCGTTATAAATTCCCAACTAAGCCTATCATATGCTTTGATCTTGTCCAATTTAATGGCCATCGCAACAACATTTTAATTTTTAATGGAAATGTGACACTTAGACGATTCTATTCTAGTAACAAACGAGCTTCCTTGTTCATCTAAAATCAAGAAATGATGGATCCTATTATGATAGAAATGAATTTTGAAAAATATTTTGTAGATAGCATTGCATAAAGAATTTTGCCTAAAATCGGTAAAAGAAGAAGGGTTTGATTTTTGGGGGATCAAAGATAAGAAAGGGACATTCAATTCCTTAAGGATATATTTATGTTTTTGAGCCCCTTCCGTAGCTTAGCCAAATGTATTTGTTAGGGTTAGAAGCAGATATCTAATAGTTAAATACAAATTGATCAATAAAATAGAGAAATAAATCACACATAAAATTATAGTAGAAACAAGACAACACAAAAAATTTAACGTGGTTCACCCAATCCAGGCTACATCCACAAAACTGCAACCATCCAATGATTTTATTATCCAATGCAAAACTTATTACAATCTCGTGAATAATCGCCTTTTTCTACATACTGTAACTCCCATCCCAACCCCTTATAACAAGCTTTTTAGAAGTTTCGAGAATTAGGGTTTTACATGTTGGGTGTACAGTATAGCATGATTAGTCGCCACATACCAACAATATCTCCCCACAAAATTCCAAGACTTTTGAAAAAGATGGGAGTGAAACCATTAGGGCCTAAAGCCTTGTCACTAGGCATAGAAAAAACAACTTTAATTTCCTCCAAAGATAATTTTTTCATCAATATTCTATTCTACTCATTAGTGACCAATGAAGGAATATTGACTAAGAGATTAGGACAAGATATTACTTATCTTCTCATGATTTGGTGAGCAACCTTGCAAGATAGGATACAACTTCTTTTTGGATATCTTGATGCTCTATTAAAAGAAACCCTTGAGAGGATTTAATGCATGAAATGAAGTTGGAAAATATTTTAATCATAGTTAATGCTTGAAAATTTTGTATTTTCGTCACCCTCTTTCAGCCATAGTTCTCTAGACTTTTGCTACCAACAAATTTATTCTGTGTAAGATTTATTGAGGACCATCATTGAATTTTCTTTCTAAATAAAGTTTTGTTTATTCATTCCAAATTTAATAATATAATTGTTTAGCTTTGAAAATTTCTCTTTAGCTATAATTTTTTGAAATATATTCTTAGAATGCTCCTTGTTCCATTTCCCAAATTTTGACTTAACATGTTTTAATTGGCTATAGATTTGAAATAATCCTAAATTCTTTTATAGAAGGAGCATTCATCCACCACTGCTTGAGAAGGTGTATACATTTTTTTCTTTGAATCACATATATTTGAACTTAAAAGGACATTTCTTTGGATCTCTATCCTCAAAAAAATTAATGTAGATTGGAAAATGATTATAACATATAAGGGGAGAATTGAGCTTGGTAAGTTATGATAATTAGATAGCCACTTACTAGATAAGAGGAATCCATTCAATATTTTAGCAATGTGATAGATATTTATTTTACCTATTGATCTAGGAGAATTTACCATTATTTGGGAGACAATCAAAGAGGTGGTCTAAATTGACAAATTCCTTAAAGTTTGAATACCTTTATAGAAGGTAGAATAATGCCTCTTGATTTTTTCTGAACATGATCTTCTACAACATTGAAATCATTTCCTAGGATAACCAATCATATTTTAGAAGAATAAGTAGAGAATTAAGAAATAACCAAAATGATTTTTATGGGTAGTTCCTACTCGACCATAGATGTTAAAATTTCAAAAATAGACGTCAAAAGAAAGAATGTGAATATTCATCAAGATCATAGATGTTAAAATTTCAAAAATAGAAATCAAAAGAAAGAATGTGAATATTCATCAAGATCTAATAGGGACCAAATGCTATGTTTTTTTCTCTTATATAATTTTTATTTGATAGGATGAATAATCCTCAACTAAAACTTAAAAATATATTTATACTTAAAAACAGAGAACTAGGTGTTGTATTTGGGGTTTGAGAAGTCACCTACAACCACACGAGTCTTTTCAAACAAACTTTTCATTTTCAAACTTGCTTTACTAATTTTGGATGTTGAAGAAGGAGGCTTCTCGAAGGATTCATTATTTGAAAAAGTGAAATTGTCTTGAGAAAAAAACTCGTCCCCATCATTTAATGTCACAAAAACTTGTAAAAAGTCGTTATGTACCAAAAAATAAATAGAAAACTTACTACCAAATTAAATGTGGAGGTGAGAAAAAATTGCCTTTTGTTATTAAGTTTATCTTCTTGTTAAAGAAGATACAAGGATGAGGATGAATTAACTTAGTATCTTTTAGGTGATTTATATAGATATACAATTAAAAATAATTTTAAGGGATATAAAATATCATTGAACTTACCATGTACTTGAAATTGAAAGTGATAAATTAGATTTTTTAAATTTATTTCATTTTCTTATGGTTTTCTCCAAACAAGTGATTTTCTTACATTTGTAGCATCTAATTGATGGATATTGATGATTTTGTGATGTATTTCATGTCACTAGTCGCTTGTTGATTTTAAGCAACCTTGTGTGACTGATTAGAACACCATAAAGCCAATTGTATAGACTCTCTTTATTCTATGTTGAGATTTAAGTGTTTGTTACAACAATTTGTATGAATAGTAAACTCAAAAAGACAACTTCTTGACGTTTGATTGTTTATTCTCATGATAAAATTAGGAATGGTTAAGTTTGTAGACTATTCATTGATGAGATTATAATGTGGGTAATAACCTTAGATTTTTTTGTTTGTTTTCATTCTCTCTCTTCCCTTCCTTTCTTTCGCATTTTATATTCAAATTAGGTTAGTTTAGGATTACAATAGTATTTCTAACTTATATATTGTTGTTATAAAATTTTAATTTCATAAATGTAAGTGGGCATATTGTTTTGATTAAGATAAAGCTGGAAGGGCCTGAACCCAATATAGAACAACCATCGAGGCAAGGACTAATCTCACCAAAGGTGAGACTTAAAAAATCCAAACAACAACCAACAATAAGTGGACATATTGTTGGTCATAAGTTGAAACATCACATTTTAAATAAATATATATTTAATTTAGTTTACTAATGCATTCATAAATATAAAAAATGATTTATAATTATGTGTAAATAATCCTAGGACCTTGGAAAATTTGTCAAATACTATAGGCCCCTTGATTGAAAAAAATACATCAGCCACTAAGTTATCCAACAAGTCAAGAATTTTATACAAAGACCTTAGGGGTAGTCAATTTTTACTATCAATACTTTTAGTGGCAAATCTTCGTCAATTGGTGAATAGTTCATATCCACAAATTGGAATTTGGCGAATATATTTCATTGGGGACCAAATCACTTGAATTTTTATGAATTATCAGTCAAATTCATTTCATTTCGCCATCAATTTATTTTATGAGACATTTGTATTTACTATTTTTTCCATAATAAAATGTGTTATTAATGGTGGTTCACTTGGAATTTTGGATGCATGTATAAATCTACCCACATATTCACCAATACCAGTAAAATCTTACTGTGTATGGGGACCCATTTCACAAATACCATTAAAATTTCATTGTGTATGAGGACCCATTTCACCATTAACATTTAAAGTTCACTGTGTATGAGGACTCATTTAACCAATACCATGCTAATATTAAGTTGATAATTGCCTTGAAGATTACAATGTATGTGTTTATCGAGGTTCGATTCACCCAACATTTATATGTACCATTATATAATCACACATGATTCGCCAAATTAGTTCTATACTATTTATAAATTTTGTGAAATTCACTAAATTATTTTTATATCATTTAAAATTCCTATAGAATTTTGCTAAATATGGATTGATATAAAATGTGCCTCACTATTGCCCCTTTAGGAAGATGTGGTAAGTGTATCCATCTTTGAATTTTGAATGACTCAATGACATTTGGAGAATTTCACTTTACCTCTCAATGATGAATAACCCAAATTGCTAGCCAAAATACAATATATATATATATAAAAGGCACCCATGATATTTGTTGTGTTGATCTAGTTCACCTACAATTGATGATCTGGAAGATGAGTTTAGATTTGGTGTATCACTTGAATATCTAGCTATATTGCTTCACTGGAGGTTAATTATATAGTTAAAAATTGAATGGGTTTACTTATAGTTGAATATTCCTTTAATATTATTTTTCTGCTCATCAACTATCTTAGTCAATGAGCCTAAAATCAATACATTTTTAATATCATTTCCTCTTTCCTCATTCATTTCATTCCCTTTTCTTTTCATTTTCAATACGCTTCCCTTAAAATATGTTTCTTTATACCAAAGATTAATTATTTAAGAAATGAATACATAATTTGTTAGTTTTGAAAGATGATAAGAAATTGGAATTACCTAATTATGATTTTATCTATGTGATTAACTAGTGAATTGTGGACTATTTTTGTCATCGTGCATCTTGCTACATGAAGTATATAGCTATTATAGATCAATAATTTCTCCTAGAATAATTTTCAAGGCAAAAGGAAATTTATGAAATGAGTATACTACATATAGGAGAAGAATTTTTTAGATGGACGTGTTGATGGTCAAAATAGCACAACAACGTTAAACAAAATATTTCTACTCTATTTCTCCTAAAAAAGATAACTGATCTAAAACCACCTATCTTCCAAGGTCTCTGTGGTTGGTTCTCAACTGTGCTGGTATAATTCAATGGCCAATGCAACTGTAATATTCAAGGGGCCTACTAGTAAAAAGGAATACAAACTGCATCATACAAATTAACCTACGTTTGGGGGGGGTAAATAAACAAAAAAAGATAGAACAGGGCTTTAGAACAACAAAATATGAATATAAATCTCTTCACATCCATACATGTATCTTAACAATGAGTATTTCCTCAAGTAACCAAAACTACAAAAATGATGCAACCCATAGCGTGACCTATACTACTGCATACATTCATAGTGCAAAATTCAATAACCATAACCATTCATCAAAGCTTCATTTCCAAAATAAAAACACATCACCAACTCATTGCCAAAATTAATAGATTAATAGATATAAATAAATTCCATTCATAGATAATTCAGTGAAATAGTCTCATATCTGGATTCTTCTATTGATTTGCATCAAATAAGAAACAATTATGCACAACATTCACTGGCATACGAATGATTATGATTCATTAACATTACCATTGAGACTCCAACTTGACAATAACATGAAATTGTATATATACTGTAAAAGTATCTAAGTATCCTTGCATAAAAGCTGTAAAACATAGTTTCTCAAAGTATCTTGCTTGACAACTTCTAAAATCCTAAAACTATGACAACACTATCTGCTATCTCTTCAGGTGACTAATCCTTCTTCAATCAGCCGAACTTTACAAAATGGAGCCCAAAATTATATATAAGCAAGCCTTACATTAATTCCTTTATATCAAAAATTAAGATCCACCAATTAAGGGATAACTAGAACTACATGAAGTGACCGTGCTAGCTGATCTTCAGTTCAATTGTTGATGAATCTGTTGCAAAAATCAGATGCACAAAAAGGGAAAGAAAAACTACAAGGATATCTTTAGTTAGACTCATGTCGAGATCCTACAAAACATGGGAGAAAAAGAGAGAACTATCCATCAGGAACAGAACGTTCCATTGCCACCTCATTCCTGTGTACTTTGATCAAGAAGGTACTCATCATAGCTGGTGAACACTAGTTGGAGTATGTTTGCGTCAGGCCCATCTACCCAATCATCGTCAAATTTAATTCTTTTCAATTCTATGGAGGCAAACTCTTGCATATCTTTCAATTTAATCAACTCCCTCCTAGCAGCCTTCACTTCATCCTTGATATCCATGAGTCTATCAAGCAACAACTCATCACCATCCTCCTCTTTCTGCATCACTTCCTCAAACCTATTATTCCACTTCTCCTTTAATTTTTCAACAGGAAGACCTTCCTTCACAAGGATATTTATATTAACCAAAATGGCAATCACTGCTTCCAATTCATCAATTTTCTCATTCAAATCTTTACTAACTTTTTGAGCTTCATTTCTATGTTGATAAATGAATGTGGATTTGAGCCTAATAATGTTGATTGTTTTTTCAAGGAAGTCTACATTATCTTCATCAAGGATAGATTGTTCCAAGAGAGTTTTCTTTGACAATTTGTTAATGTCTTTCAGCTTCTTAGTATGCTCTCTATACTCATCTTCTTGTTTCCCCAGGACTTCAGCATGTGAGTTCATGTACTCAACCAACTCTAATGCACCCTCATGTGCCCTATAACTGTCAACAAGCAGCTCATCCACCTCTTGGTTTAACTGATCTATCCATTTGTCAAGCATTCCAACCTTACTCATTTGCACAAGATCATCAACCTCCTTCTTACTCAACAAAATTGGCGTTTCTGGAGCAACAGATGAAGAGGAAACAAGGGTGGATACATCCTTCGAGAACTTATGCAATTGGTCTAATTGAGACTTAAGCTCATCTTTTCTTTGTTTGTCCTTTATCATCTTGGATTTGGTGGAGGATGCCACTATATCAATAAGGTTCATTTTCTGATTTCTTGTTGGATTTCCCAAATTAACCGTACCCAACTGATAATCAGTCAATTGCATATCTTGCTTATCTTTATCCACCATTGGAATGGAACATTCAGCTATGATTTCACCTGCATCTGTTAGCTTTTTGGAATGAATGACCCTATCCTTTTTCTTAGGCCTCTCTTTTTCTATTTCTCTCATCATGTCCTCCCAATTTAAACGCTGAGGTTGGACTACTTGTTTCCTTTCAAGGTTGAGTTTCAGCCATGTTGGAGCAGCAGGAGGAGTTATCACTTGTGTAGAAGAAGACGTAGCAGTGGCAAAGGAAAGAGGTTGCAGAATGGTGGTCTTAGGTTGAGAATCAACCTCTTGTGCTTGTTGTTGCTCCCTTTCTGCAGCTTCTTTTGCAAGCCTTTCAATTTCAGCCTTCTCCCTTTCTTCCTCTAATCTTCTCTGTTCTAATATATCCTCTCTCTCTTTCAACATATCTTCTCCCTGTTTCTCCAATTTTTTGACCCTATCCCATGCTTTCTTAGATTCTTGCTCATGTTTAGCAAGTGCTTCTACCTCTAACTACTTAAGCAAGAGCTCCTCCTCATCCTTCTTTCTCCAACCTTCCTCAACAAATTTGAACTTGGCCTCAAGAGCTTCTCTCTCTCTTCTTTGTTGAGCTTTTTCTTCTTCCAACTCATGGATTTTCTGCAACAAAGCTAACTTATCCCTTTCTTCTTTAATCTTCAACTCTTGTTCTTTTTGTTGTTGCAACAAATCTTCCTTTTCCTTTTGATTCCTTGCTAGCTCTTCTTCTTTAGTTCTAGCTTTAGATTCTTTTTGTTTAGCCAATGCATCAGCTTGTGCCTTGGCATCAATTTCTTTTTGTTTGGAAAGTGCCTCAGCTTGTGCCTTGGAATCTGCTTCTCTCTTGGCATCTTCAAATAACTTCCATTGATCATCCTCTGTCAAAACATACTCTTCCTCAACACTTCCAACATTCTCTACAGACACAACTTTGGGAGGCTCATCATCTGATTGTGTAGCCTCTGAATCAGAATTGATATCATGGATCTCAACCTCATGCTCCTTCCCTTTTAAAGATTCAACCTCCTTATGAAGGGTTCCAGTGGGCATCTCTTTAGTGGATTCTTCTGGAAGGAGTGGTTGAGATGAAGTTCCTTCACCAACAGTATTAGTTTCTTCTCCTTGTGCTTCAGGGATATCTTGAGCTGGTATTGCTGGATGAGGCTCATCCCCAAAGTTAGGAGGGAGAAACTCCAATGGCTCCTTAGGAGCTATCCTTCTCTTAGTTCTTCTGTACCCTTGGGTACCTGCAGCTTTCCTCTTCTTATAAGTTTGAGCCTTTGGCTCCTTGATCCTCATTACCACCCACTGGATACTTCTATCTAGGATAGTCCTTACAATTTTCCTGATGTCAATGGACTCCTCTTCATCCCAATTCACTGGATCCAAGTCTTTGGTATCTATATTGTCAGCATCATACTGGGGATCCAAGGTTACACCATCATCTGATAATGTGTCAGGAATATCTTCCTTCACCCTATAATCAATCATTAATGGGATGGGCAACCTTTGATAACTCCTCCTTAAATCATACTCATCATGCAGGTCCATCCAAAAATCTTCTAGCAAATTGAAATGCCTGTCAAAAACTATAGGGAGAAAACCTTGCATCTTGTGCTTGGGATCAAAATACTTCCTGGATGTATATAATCCCAATTTCAAATAGATCAATTCATCACAAATTACCTTTATTGCCACATTCTGTGCACAACTATACTCTCCTAACTTCATGGAAAATTTATGACAACCGGGCTTATGTTTATTAGCAAATTTGATGTTGACCCCTATAGCTTGATAGATGAATTCCATTAGAACAATTCCGTTATTGTAGCATCTAGACAGTAAATGAGGATGACCATCGAAACCATCTAGCCTGAAGTAGGTGAACTTGGGGTATTGGATGTACCAATGTCCCCATTCTGCAATGAATTCCATGGCATCCCTGCTTAGCCTATACCCTGCATCTCCTGTTAACTGATTAATAATGACATACAAAAATGCATCATTAACTCTTCTATAATGCAACTCAGAAGTTTGCAAAGTTAACTAATCATAGTGATCCCACACCTTCTTCTGTCCAGGGGCTTCTCCCAATACTCCAACTGCATTCAAACCAAGGAAAATGCCCCTCCTTGCATTAGCATATATCACATAGGAAGTCATAAAGAAGCTCTTTGTCTCCCTCACTCTGAGCATTTGGTTATGTAGGCACTCTAATAAAATCATTGGCCAATCAAATTGTTGCCTGCCATCCAAAATGGTTTGAATGAATGGAAACATCCATTCCTTGAATTGTGAATAATCTCTCTTTCTGAACACTCTAGAAAGCATCATGATTATGTCACTAATCTCCTTGCTGAAATTTGATCTCTTAGGCTGATCAGGAAGCTTGGTCAGGGATTTCTTTTCAACTCTCATCCACTTTTTGTTCATGTGAGTCCTGTTGGCTTCCTTTTTGTTGCTATATAATTGCAATGCCTTTGCCTCATTGAGTTGCCTAGGGTTTTGTGGTGTAGGTGCATTAAACATGAACCTTATCATCTGTGGAGTAAGATCAATGAGGATATTCTCCTACAAGTCTACACATTGTCCGGTTGCGGGATTGTAAGTCCCAGCTGTAGTAAGTATGAGTTTTGGACATTGGACTGATAGAGGAAAAAGGGAAACATGTGCCAACCCAGACTGAACAATTCTCTCTGTTCTCCCTGTTGCATCCTTCATGAAGGTTTCTTCAAGAAACTCCTCATAATTAAACAAGCCTAAGTTTGTATCTGTGATGTCCGCCCAATCTAAATCTACCTTACTAGCTGTAAGAATTGGACTCTTATGTTTGTATCTTAAGGTGTATGAGAGTTATTCCACTTTAATCTTTTTAGGCTTGGTTCCTTTTCTTGAACTTTCTGCAACTTGGCTTCTTTGAGAAGCTTCCTTCGATGCTCCTGACATCCTCTATCTCTGCAATACAACCCTGGATTAGATCAACAAAGGCATGAAAATCATTACATCATACATTACCTCTCATACCATTCTCTATTCCTTTAGGATAACTCTCCATACTTAGTCAAATTTTATATCCACCGGAAGCGGAGTTAGGAAAGAATTAGGAATAGAAAGCCTTTTAACACAGGCGGGATCGGGATCAGAACCCGGATCAAAATGGAAACCAAACCCAGAGCCAACCAATAGTTCTAAATTCATTTCACTCTGGTTCCGCTTCCGCCAAAGAACAAGGGTGAAGACCGGAGTCAACAGTCATTGAAAGCGGGATCATTTTGGGAATTAACTCTCATGCAAAACACTTATGGGATGAGTTCATTCCCGGATCTGCTTCCGCCAGTTTACCATTCAAACGAAGCAATTTTGAAGACGCGATCACATTAGCTTAAGACTTGGGTCACATTAAACCATAAGGAAGCTTTAAAATAAGGGGTTTAACCTCACGCTCAACAGGACAAAGACCATATTTGACTTTTTTAGGGCATGACATTGTAAAGGTCAACGCAGAAACCCTAGTTTGCGTGACTCGTAGATTCAAGAAATTAGGGCATAAAAAACCTGACATGAAAACCACTAAATCAACTCAAAAATAGGATCAAAGGGGTCGTTAAACAGATTTTGAACCATTTAGAGCATGAAAGATCCCGTAAAATGAAACCCTAGTTAAAAACTAGGGCACGACAGAATGGACACGCCACAAAAATGACAACAGAATGATAAAACAAACGGGAAAAAACCAAAAAGGAAAAACGGAAAACGAGAAGAAAACAAAACCAAAAAAAACAAGCGAAACACAAACAAAAACACATGAAAATCCGTGAAAGAAAGTCTCACAAACGTGTGAAGAACACAACAAATGACAGAAAAGGAAAACACAAACGGAACGGGAAAACGACCCTACCTCAAAACACCACCAAGAAAGGTTGAAATTCTAACAAGAATCCGATCACCAATGCACGTCTGCAATCAAATTGTGCTCCTCTCAAAGTTACTCAAGCTCTGGTTCACTAAAACAACTTAGGCAATAAACATAATGAGCCAATTAACCTTGATTAAGGTTTAAAAATCATTTTGCGCGTGTGAGAAGGTTGTAATTAATGCAATAAATGTGGTTGGTCGGGTGAGGAACCAAAACGGGAATGAGTATACAACCAATGTGGAAATTGAAGGTAGGGCGGATGCAGAAGCAGAGTCAGAACATAACAAGAGAATTTACCCAAGTCTCTTACCTCATTTCGAATCCGGTTCTGGTCCTACGGAAGGGAAAAGACAACAAAGGGAAATGGGGGTAGAATCGGAACCAAAACCGGACCCGAAACTTTTACAAAGTTTTGAATTCAGGTTCGATTCTGGTTCTGCTCCCGACAAATGAACAAACATCAACACAAGGACGATGACAAAATAAAATAAAATAAAGTGGGACTAGAGTGAAAACTGAACTCGGACAACACACCAAACGAGGAGAAAAACACAAAGCAAATGAGCGGGAGCTGGACGAAAACGAGATCCAGAATTTTTACAAAGTTCCAAGTTGTGTTCCATTTGTAGTTCCGGTTCCGCTAGAGGGAAAAGCAAAACACAAACAAATGAAAGACAACTCAAGGTAGAAACAGACCCAAGAGCGCAAGGCAAAGCAAAAAGACAAAGAAAACCAACAAGGCAAGGGCGGGGTTGGGATTAGAACTGAATCTGGACTTGGAACCTTCAAAATTTATGAGTCCAGTTTTTATTCCGACTCCACTTCTGCCAGACAAAAGGAACAAGGACTTAGGAAGAAAAATAACTACTCCTAAGACCCAAACAAAACACCAGGGACAAGCAAAAAACAAAGGGGGACTCATTTTGACCAAAACCAAAATGGGGTGGTTATGCAAGGCATAACAGGACAGTGTATGTTGTTCTTGTAGTTACTGTGGGAAGCATCTCAAAGCTATTATGATATGATAGATAGTTGTAGGGAAAGGTTGATGAAACAAAATAAAATTGATTCCCAGTTAGCATCTATAATTGGCAATCTATTCTAACTAATTTGTCAACACATTTCTTTAACTTATTGCAACACTTAACCTTCCACTTTCAACCAATTGTCCAAAAATAACTTTTTCAATGTTTCAACCACCTAACCTATTATTGAGGGTTATAACATTCCCCTAATTCTCACCAAATTCGGGACACTTTCTTTTTTATGTCTTCTTTCATCATAGTACCCCTCTTGGTCATGTGTGACTAATGGCTTAGATGCTCATGCTTGGGTTGGTGAATTAATTTCTGTATTGTAATTGTCACACTTTGTTCACCACATTGCACCTTATCGCATCTCACATACTATTGCAAGTTGCATTTGTTACTCTATACTTTTTTGTCACATAAATATATGTTACCACATCATATCTTGTCACCATTCACATTTTATCATTACATCATAGTTTTGATGTTTCAAATTTTGTAAAATGTCCTGACAAAGGTTTTATAACTTGTTTAATGGGTCATTGAAATTAAATTATTTTAAATGGATTAAAATGCAACATGCTTTGAAATTATTTAAATTACGAAAACTCAAAATATTTTCAAAATTATGACTTAAAATTTTAATGAAAAATATAAATATGTTTTTTAATGTGTGATTTAAGTCGATAAGGGCACAATGTAGTGGTCAAGTTATAAAATTGTTGTGGCAACCACCAAGGTTCAAACCCCCACTACATTGTTGAACTCACATGCCAGGTGTCTTCCCTAGGCTAAGATGCTTGCAGTATGTGTCCCTTTGTTGGGCTTTACACTTGTAGGTTGTGGGCCTTCTTGGGCCATTGAGATCATAGGTTTAAACAAGGTGATAATGCCTCGGGGACTAAGATCCCCTAGTAGTGCTCTCAATGATAAAGTCATTGGGAAGATATCCCCTTGTAAGTGAATTCTCTAAGATCATACCAAACTAAAGACTCAAGTTCACCAAATAAAAATAATAATGTGATTTAAGATGTACATTTTAATTAAAATATTTGACAAAGTTTAAATATAAAAGAATAATTTTGTGATACATATTTACAAATTAAAATATATTTTTAAAGTTTATGAATTGAAAATATAAACCACATAAATTGATTTTTTTTTTTTGGATTAAAAGCAACTAGGGCTGCACCACTGCACCATTATTTTGATCATGGAAAAAATTTACATTGCTTCCATAGAAGTTCTGCATATCTACACTATCATTCCCCTTCCCATTACATAAACCTTTTATCTTTCATACTCCCCTATTACATTCTAAATAGCAAAATTGCAGAGTATAGTCTACTACCTTCCTAACCTAGACCTTCAACATTGCTATCTACTACAAATTTACAACAAAATAATGATCCCCACCAGCCACATTCGACCTCGCCACAGACATTGGAATCAACATTATTCCTCCTGACCCGAACACATCTCCTCTCCCACAATAGCACCCCCATTCCACATTTGATGACCACCCACAACCAACCCCCAGCCCGTGGCCCTGACAAAGTTCTGAACCCAACCTGCTTCTTCATCCTATACCAGACCAACCCACCTCTTCAAAAACGTAATGCCCATCGCCTTGGCACGACTGTTAGGAGGCACGACCGTCATTGGCCACGACACGATCAAAGGCAATCACACCACCAGGATCCCATGCCTACGAATCACATTGTAGTCCATAGGAATGGGGATTCTCCTGACTTCGTCCAAATTCTCTAAAACATCCTCTATATCCCCCAAAAAATAAGATTTGAATAGCTTTTAACACAAGGTCTTCACAACCTCTTTGCTCTCACCTTCATTTAGTACTGTTACAAGAAACATGGTTGTGATTGTAACGATGCTCGACTTTCAAAAAACATTCTCCCAGAACCCACTTCACCGTAACTATCACTAATCCACATTTCACCTTCATTATACATTTCAGCCTACTCTCCGTCACTTCACCCAGAAACACAGCTTGGCAGTTCCTACTTACCAGTATTAATGGTGTATCTATATTCTTGAATGTTTCTACCCTACTCACATTCAAACATTTATTCCTCCCTTTACATCATACCTGCTTTATAACACAATTCACAATATTTGATATGACCTTGCCATCGAAGGAGATATAGAAGGCCGATATACCGCAATTCAACTCATGATTTTTGTAACATCACTCCTCCCAAGGCATCCTTCACATGATCTAAATTAAATTGTAATCACCACAATTTACGACTCCCTATATCATTTGTCTGATTCATGAGTGTCTTAATTACTTATGATGTGATACTTTCCCCTTGCCAACACAAGCCCGTCCAATGTGTTCACATGCCCGCCCATGAGTCCAGGGAGGCAATTTTTTCCAATCCATCAGCCTTAACGTTGCCTTCCCTATATACATGTGATACTTTGAATTCATTGAATGTATCAATCAATCCCCATATAGAGTCCAACCATTTATTCAATCGCCAATTCGGAGTCTTTCATAGTCGAATAGCATTAAGCATTAATTGTGATGAGTGAGTCGCCTTCTAGGTGCACTTTTCTTGCCCCTAATTCTTGACCACCTTTCAGCCTTGAACTTTGCAATATTGTTAGTTGCCACATCGAGATGTTTAGATTTTTCATATAACACCTTTGCCCAAATGGTCTCTTATTACACAACAGGCCCCACTTGACCCTAGATTTCCTCTAGAGACTCCGTCGAAATTTATTTTCATCCATTCCACCTCCAACATTAAATAGATTTTAATTTTCAAATTCATACATTACAAATTCAATATTCAATTTATGACTTAATTTACAATTTAAATTTATTGATCAAATTCTTTTTTTTCTTTTTCTTGCTAATGTTAGTTTATTTGTTCGTAGGAAAATGCATTTTGGAGTTGAACCCTGAAATCTAATTTGGGACGTCAAAAGAGCCAAAAGGCTACCAACATATGAGATGGAATGCCAATATGCAGAAAAGGGGCTTATTGAAGACTCTTTAAATACTTTCGCGGTTAACACTAGAATCTACAACCTTCGCCAGTAACTAATTGACAAAATTCCCTAGGGATATGAGTGCCCTGCCAAGGCGTGTATGCAAAGCACCTGACTAACAGATGTTCAAATGTTTGACATAATGATTAAGAGATACCAGGTCATGGACCCAATAATTTGACTATCTAACAAAAGGAAAGTGAAGTTAATAGTAGTCCACAATAAGTAAAAAATAAAGCGCGTAAGTATTTGATAAATTTAGAGGTGGTACTACGTACAAGATAAAATATATAATATGAGAAAACATCCTCATGTAGCAAATGCTACTGCTTCTTTTCATTACCATAAACATAATAATAGCTATTGCAACTTACATCATCTTGAAAGCAATTGATCAATGCTTTCTGTATAGGATTTGCATGATCCTTGGAATATGGATGCTAGAAAATATATGCATAATTCGTTGAGAACTTGATTGGAAAAGAGGTTACCAGTTGCAATGATCCATTGCAGGTTTCACTTTATTGGAGCACTACCACTATTGCCTTCTAGAAAAATTATTAATTAAGAAGCATTGTCTCAAACCAAGTCCATTTTTCAAGAAACAAGAGAAGAGTATTTTGGAAAATATTTGGATGATAAAGATATCCAAATTGTAAGATAGGTTTTTAGAAGGGTTCTTATTTCTGATTTTGATGATATTTTTTTAACTTGGTGAGATTTCAATATTTGCAGCACATTTTTCCCATATATTGGGAGTTAATATGTGCTTTATTTACAAGCATCTAGAAGCCATGGATGTGCTTTATTTCCAAATGTTGAGCTTATCTGTTGATGTGGAAGCTACATGATAAGGAGGTGTAAACTATTTGAAAAAGTGATATTGCTTGGAAAGAGTAGCTATGAAGAAAATTGGATAGTTTGCTAAACCAGTACTCCATACATGGTTGTAATTCCATTGACAAAGCTACAACGGTGTAGGACTAATAGAGTTCTATGAAATTAATGGTGGAGCTATTCATGATGTTTCTAACCCCCATAGGAACCTAAAAATCTAGAGGTTAGTGTAAATACTGGAGATGTTCAGATTGAACATCAAAATAAAAAAAATAAAGGAAAATTTTGACTATAATCTCCACCTGATGTTGGAAGAAAATATGCTTTTCATTACCGTGTGTTATTCCACCATCACTCAAGGTTTGTTCAGTTCATTGGTAGAGACAAAGGATTTGAATAATGGCAGAATCTGGTAAATATTGGAAACACGGAATGCAAATTGTTAAGGCAGTTAAAAGGAAGACTAACATAATTGTAAAATAGAGCACCCTAAAAATGCATAATGGAAAATAGTAGCTGCAAATTGTTTTAAATTTAAAATTTGGTAAATGTTTCAAAGACAAAAAATTATTCCTTTTTAAAAAGGAGGGAAAATACTTGGAGGGAAAAGGTGAATATGAAGAGATCATTTGTGACTCTTCATTTTAAAAGATATGACAATTTAGAGGGAAAAGCTGTCTTTTCAAATAAATTTCCTATATAAAAGTGATTGTATCGTATTGTAAAACAGTGAAAAGAGACTTGATTTTTTATGCAATTCATGGTTTTTCTCTTATTTTCTTGATTTTTTTTTCTATTCAATGGCATTTTTAAAGCTCTAAATATGATTTATTTCCACTTAAGTCACATATTTAACTCAATCCATGTCAATGTAGCTTTGAATTCATGTTTATACCACCGACACTTGGTTGATGGTGAAGTGTTTTGTGTGGTCGACTAAGCATGATTGTGCTTGAAATCATCATCATTTATGCACATTTCTCCTTGAAGATCACATCATTTTGTATTGGGATTGTGGCAATAGTTCCAATAGGGATTCTATTGTTGAGCTCATCCATTCATTGAAGAGTGTGTAGGTAGGACATAATTGAGGTTCAAAGTTTTGTTTTGTTTTTCCATTTTTCTCCCTCTCTTTCTTTTGCATTTTTAACATTTGACGATAAAATTAGTTTGATGCTACTTTTTTAATCATACATGATAGAAAAGTAAGTTATATTTTTGACTTTTAACAATAAAGTTTTTTGCAAATTCCAATATGATTTCCTATTCTCATAAAAAATAGAATTACAATCAATTATTATAATATATTTAATGCAAAAACTAAATGAAACTTATATATACAAATTTTGATTTTAAGTTTGTAATATATTAGTGATCAAAATTGAATGTATTTTTCTTACTTTTTCAATAAATTTTCATAAATTTTAAATTATTTTAACATTGTCTTATAAATTAGCATAAAAATTTAAAAATGAGCAAAGTTTTAATGTATAACTCATCTAATTTCACCTCATCCAATTATGATTTTCATCAATAAGTTATTACTTTGAAAATTTTAAATTGTTGATAAACTAATTGTAGATAAAAGAAAAGATTCTAGAAAACAAACTTAGATAATTCAAGAACACATAAACACCGAACGCGAATTTATAGTGGTTCACCATAAAATGGCTACGTCCACTTTTGAAGCAGGGGAATCACTTTTATTATCTTTGTAGTTTGAATACATTTACAACATCATAATCAGCTAATACAATGATCAATTACATTATCCAAAAGTGGATATGACTTTGAAAAAGAACGAAATATGAAAGGTCTTGTAATTGGAGGGAAAAGGGAGGCCAATCGTTGGGCTTCAACACCCAACAATCTCCCACTTGAAGTCCAACGTCTGCTGCAAACTCAGTGATATTCCCCCACTTCACCCCTATTGTCACATCTTGACAATATCGAGAGAAGTCCTACAAAATTCAAACTTCTCCCGTGGCACAATCCTCGTCAATGCATCTACCGGATTGACCTTTGTGTCAATTTTCTCCACTTTCAACTTGCCTTCTTCAAGAACATTTCAGATGAAATGATAGCACAACTCAATGTGTTTAGTTTGATTATGAAAGGCTGAGTTCTTAGCCAAATGAATAATGTTGTTGCTATCACAAAAAAAAGTGAAAACATGTTGTTTGAAACCCAACTCTCCCAACAGCCGCTGCAACCAAATCATCTCCTTTGCACCTTCAGTGAGTGCAATGTATTCAACCTTAGTAGTGGAGAGTGCAACCACTTGTTGCAACCGTGAAACCCAACTGATTGCTGCCCGGACAAATGTAGACACATATCTTGTTGTAGACCTCCGTTTGTCCAAGTCTCTAGCCATATCAGAGTCAACAAAACCACGCAGCTATGCATTTGTACCTCCAAAACACAAAACATAGTTTGAAGTGCCTTTTAAATATCTTAGTATCCACTTCATTGCTTCCCAATGAGTCTTGCTCGGATTGCTCATAAATTTGCTCACTACTCCCATTGCATACATGAGACTCACATGCTTAGTACCCTTCAAATTAAACGAAAGTGATCAACATACATCGCATACATGAGACTCCCAACCGTTGAAGAATATGGAATACCTTTCATGTTTTCCTGATCCTGAGGTGTTTTGGGGCACATTTCAAATGACAAACGAAAGTGATCAGCAAGGGGAGTGCTCACATGCTTAGTACCCTTCAAATTAAATCTGTCCAACACCTTGTCAATGTACTTTTCTTGTGACAATCTAATTTCTTTCTTACGCCTGTCCCGAATTATAGTCATGCTAAGCATCCTCTTTGCTGCCCCTTAGTCTTTCATAGCAAACTTTTGAGCTAAATGTTGTTTCAGATCACAAACAACTCTCATACTAGAACCGGTAACAAGCATGTCATCAACATAGAGCAGCAATAAAACAAACTCACCATTATCCAAAAACTTATAATACACACGGATCAGATTCGCAACGTGTGAAGTGTTGCTCAGCCATAAATGAATCAAACTTCAAATATCACTCCCGTGGGGCTTGCTTGAGCCCATACAAACTCCTCCTCAACCTGCAATATAAATCATTTTTACCTTTTTGCTCAAAACCTTTTGGCTGATGTATATATAACTCCTCATTTATGTCACCATGTAAGAACGTTGTCTTCACATCGAGTTGCTCCAACTCAAGATTGTATACCGCTGCCAAACCCAAAACCGCTCTAATGGTATGCATCTTGACAACTGGAAAGAAAATCTCGTTAAAATCAATATCTTTTTGCTGATCATACCCTTTGACAACCAAATGTGTTCAATATCTTTTCCGGCCTCCTCCTTCCTTTTTCAATCTGTATACCCATCGATTTTTTAAAGCTCTCCGATTGAGTGGAAACTTCACCAAATCCTAAGTGTGGTTTGCCATCAACGAATCCATCTCCTCTTTCATTGCATCCAGCCATTTTTCCTGATTGATATCTTTGCAAGCCTTTTTGAAAGTTGCAGGTTCTAATTGATCTGAGATTAACAACCAGTAATCATCAAACCTTACCGGAGGTCGGCGCTCCCGAGTAGATCTCCGCATTTGAGGAATCACTGCCTGAAAATCACCCTGTTCCTGCGAATTGTCTTCAACATTATTTCTTTGCAATAAAAACACTGTAATCCAAAGCTTCATTGTGGGAAGAGACAGGGGTAGATGAATTCTTTAATATTTCACCAGTCGACATGGCCTGTGTTTGATTATTCAAGGCTGCATAGACTGAACAGGGGCGGTGGAATTAAAGAATTCTGTTGGATCATTTAATTGCCGAGTAGCAACAAATTCATGGACGGGTTTTGGCTTACATAAAGTCTGCGAATAGCTTGAAGAAGAATTAAATGCTGGCAGATGCGAATGAACATCAAAGTCTTGCGAGGAAGTTACTGAAACTTGCGTGGGAGAACACACAAGGCGCGGCCATAAGTCTTCAACAGGAGACTTTAAATTTGTCTCACGCAATGATGGAAGAGTCTCACGCGAGGGAAAGCACTCTATTTGGGGCTGCGTTGAGAAGGCAGGGGCGGGTAGCTTGCAAAGTCTCATTGGATTTAAAACATTGGATTCGATGTCTGAGGCTTGCGTGATATTTGAAGTAACTAAAGGAAACTTTGAATTTGCCTCACCTGAGGGCCCGTGATCTGCACGCGTTGGTACAAAGAATTCATTTGATTGTGAGTGATTAAATTGTGAATTGTGAGTGGGATTTACACCATCCTGCGCAGCCTTGGTAATATTCATATGCTGCACCAGATATTGATTTCTACAGGGCTCCGAATCATGATCGCAAAGAGGCCACTGATCGGTGTTATTTGAAGATTGCAAATTTGGCAGAACATGTTGTTGCACGGAGACTTGAGGGAGCTGCGTAGGTGTCTCAGAGAAACATTGATTCCAGACTAAATTCTGATTTGGATGTGAAAACTGCACATTACAACCATCATCAATAGACACATATTCTTTCATTGATGAGCTTTGTTTGTGCAAACCTGGAAACATTTTTTCGTTGAACACCACATCTCTTCTGCGAACTAGTTTATTAGTCACCGGATTCCATAATCTGAAACCATATTGATCTTCTCCATACCCGACAAAAATACACCGTGGTGCAGAGTTGAAATCCAACTTCCTTCGTTTCTCTTTCGAAACATGAACGAATGCTTCGCAGCCAAACATCCTCAAGGGTTTGTATGAAAACACTTGAAATTCGCCTTCCAATCCATCTTTCCTCCGAAGAATCAAAATCTAATCTGGAAGAAGGGCTGCGATTAATCAGATATACTGCTGTATTAACCGCCTCTACCCAAAACTATTTGCCCAAGCCTCTACCCAAAACTATTTGCCCAAACCTACATTAGAGAGCATGCTTTGAGCCCTCTCAAGAATTGTACGATTCAGCCTCTCTGCTACACCATTCTCTTGAGGCGTGAATGGTACAACTTTAATGCGTTGAATACCATTATCTGCACAATAACCATCAAACTCCGAAGAACAAAATTCACCCCTGATATCCGTTTTCAAACATTTAATCTTGTTCCCTGTTTGATTTTCAACAATAGCTTTTAAAATATTGAATATGGTAAACACTTCTGATTTCCTATTGAGCATGTAAATCCATACCTTTCATGTGCAATCATCAATAAATGTAACAAAATAATTAGCTCCTCTATACAAGGTTACCTCTGTGGGACTAAACACATCGGAGTGCACAAGCTCCAACGGCCTTGTCTTTTTGTCATGTCCCGTCTTCGAGAAGCTAATCTGCCTTTGATTGCCATATAGACAATGCTCACATAGGTCCAAATCCACAAATTTTCAAGCCCCTTCTTGCTCATGTGCCTGAGCCTTCTATGCCATAGTTCTGTTTCGCTATCTGCAAGTGTCATAATGTAAGGAAACTATGCAGCCATGTAATGACAATTTCCACATAACCCAAATCTGAAAACATGCAAGTAAAATACTCAATATCAACATGCAAGAGAATAGACAACATACCCATCAAAGATGACACAAGATATACCCTGGGAAAACCCTCAAGAGGGAAAAAAAATCCAGCCTCCAAAAGCATCCACACTCCATGTATTATTCAGCAATGAAAACCCATTACAATACATCTACAGAGACTCCATGAACACTTCTGAAGCACAAACTATCCATGCATTCCATGTGACCAAGCATGAATCCACACATCCCATGCCATGCTTCAAACCCTCACACATGCACTAGCTCAACTTTGACCAACTTTTGATCCAACTCTAAACAACTACCCATGTGGTTGCTTTTATAGAAACAAGCTCCCACAAAACCACCAAGTAGTATTACATAAACCATGTGCCCAAAACCATACAACATCATGTGACCCCACATTTAATATTGGGTACTTTATTATATTTTATTATTCCCCAATATTAAATAATTACATTTGACAATTATGTCCCAATGTTACATACAACAAAGTGGCCCCAACATTATAACTCCTTGTGATGCACGTCCACCTAGAAACCCCTAGGTGCACCACACACATAATAAATAAATAAAAAACATTACAAACATTATGCAAGGTGTACAACACCTAATTCTAACAATCTCCCACTTGTTGTATACATTGCATAAGGGGTAACAAATAAACTCCATAGGCAACATGTACCATCCTAGAATCCAAGTGCTCCATGTGCTCCATCAAGATACCTGTAACAAGAACCAAGGTGACCACCATCTCATCCATGAATGCTCCCATCTTCCACCATGCCAACTGCACTAAGATATGAACACATCCAAAGAGATGTCACACTAACTGTCACAAAGAAGCATATACCTGCCTCAACCTGATATCTCAAAGCACAAACACTAAATCCAATATGCACCAGTAGCTGTCAAGAATAAATCACCATAGCTGAAATGACACTCACAACAAGTGCCAACACATCCAACTATCCATACCTCCAAGGTATACATAACATAGTAAACTTATGCCAACAACATATCCACCCATAAACTGCAATAACAAACTCCATGTGCAAACCTGTCAAAAGTGACATACACATCCAAGAGCTCCCACTGCATGGGCAATGTCAAGATGAATGCAAACCTGGAATGAGCGCATTCAACGCGTCGCTTCGTTAACATCCCAAAAAAGGCACCATCACAAAGGCATACCAAGTCTACTACTAGCATCTCATAGAAGTAAACATGTAGTACCAAGGAACATCCACATTGATAAGCAAAACCTGCAAACCAAACACCTGTAGCATGTCCTCCTACACACACACCTCTAAATGCCAACTGTGTCAAGTATGATCTCCTCCATAATACCCCATAAAAAAATCCATAACAACATCCATCCATCCAATCACCAAGATCAAAGATAACATATGTAACTAACATGGATGTAAGCATCTCAAAACAAGAAGATCAAACTCAAAGTAATCATTCCTAAACCAAGGAAATCAGCCCAATAAACCATCTCCTAAACTCAACATGTACAAGGAGATAAACATGCCAACACTCCTCAAATGAACCCTCCATAAACCAAATATCCATGGCTCAAGATCCATATCCATGAGAAGACAAAGCATAAACATAATGCACCTGAAGGAATAATGGGCAATACCTCTCAAGTGAACCACCGAGTAGACCAAGAGTGGGGAATGAGAATGCTCCTCCAGGATATCCAAGTCATCATGACTCAACCAAGAACACTCTCCTCTTCAGTCCATGTTGAACTCACATCCAACCAAGGTGTAGGCTCCCTCGGACTTCCTGCTAAAACCTCATTAAGAGTAACCATATCAATATGTCTCTAACCATAAGAGAACACCAAGCCTCACCTAAGTCTCCAAGTATCCATGAGCACCTGTAACCGATCAATCCATGCTAAACACCAAGCAAATGATCAATGTACTCAATACAAAGAGAACCAACCAAGATCAAAATCATAGCTCCAACTGCAGAATCAGGAACATAAACATGACACCATGATCTCACATTCTCTCAAAAGAAGATCACATGCTCAAATCATCATAACATGTACCATGCCACAACTCTAAACTAGTAATCAAGAGTATACCATGACATAATAACACAACCATCCTACAACCAAGGATCACCTGTCAAAAACCAACAAGTCATAAATAATACCTCAACATCTCCAACACCTGATATCAAAGAACTCTCATTGTAGCACACAGAATCCAAGAGCTCCTCCATGACACCAAAGATCACTTGCTGAAGACAACCATCCATAATAACCAATGGATCCACATCATTGCCAAATGCTCCCACTGAACCGTGATACCGAGCAATCCCATGGCACCATGATGCACAAAACCAACACTGTCATAAGCTCACACAAAACCTGTGAATCCAAGCTCTCAATGACAACATGATAACCATCCTTTAAAGCAAGAAGATACACCGCCCAACCATCATATCCATCACCGCCAAACCATCACTGTCACAAGCTCCCACTGAACCGTGTAACTAAGCTATCCATGACATCGTGATACCAATCTCCTCAAACCAAGAAGATACACCGCCACAACCATAATTAGGAACCAATCCAATACCACCAATCAATGCACCTGCATAAACCATCATAACATGCCAAAGTCTCTAATGCACAAGAAACATCCATGACATCATGATCACCACCAAATATATACCAACAAATCAACCCAACCGTGTCCACATATCTGCATAATCATAGTCAACTACATAGGTCTCATATCATAACTGTACTTGGTAATACCATCTCACCTCCTCAACATGACAACCAAATCAGCAAACCAAGTGACTAAACCAAGCCACTAAAACTGATCATGCAACAACACTGAAATATCAATGGGCAAAGACAACCCATATCCAAGTCATAGGTGCAACAAGTAAGTATAGACCGCCTACAATATTGCACAACTTGTAGATACAACAATGCAACATACATGCTGATAACCATGTCAAAAATATAATTATCTAAGATGTACAATTGATCATACAATGAATCCATCATCAAATCACCAAAATCCGGCAATCCATAAGCTCATAATAACACCATAGTCAAAGAGACCCATAAACAACTTAGATAAAGAAAACAGTAAATAAACCATGCCAAAATATCTCCAAACCTAATCCACTGCGTAGTGATCTGAACAAGCTTTCCGTTGACTATTCGAAGTCCAAAATCCGACTCCATATGCACCTGATATGCCCTCTCAAAGCTCAAAATAAACATCTGACTTCAACCAAGCAAAACACTGTCAAAACTATAAAAACATGGAACAAAACCTGTACCACTGTGTAGTGCTCGGAACCAGCTTTCCAATGACTGTAAGAAGTCAAAAATCCGACATTCTGGGTAAAAGTTATGCCCGTTTGAAAAAAACTGCTGTATTTTGTCCTCTAGGTGGCTCTCCGGTGGTGCTTGGGTGGCGCGCCGGTGGTGGGTGGGCGGCGGAATCCAAAACATATTTAAATCCGGTTTATTTTTCAAAAAAAAATTCTCCTCCCTCCTGTACGGATCCGACCACCCTTATAAAATCTGGCTTAATGCATTTTGAAGTCCGGCGGATTTTTGTTTCATTTGGCGGATTTAAAAAATTTCAAATTTTATTAAAAATTTTGGGCGGATTTTTAAGCCCGTAAGATAAGCACCGCTTTCTGACAGCCGGTACCCAATCGGCCGCTTGTCCGCCGCACCGCGCAGCATTCCTCGCCATCAGAGTCCACCGCCATAGTGGTACTGCTACCGAGTTTTCCAGGGGTCCGCGACCCCAAACTTTTCAATTTTTTTGTTTTTTCCAATTTTGATTTTAATTTTACTTTGAATTTGTTTTTAATTTTCTGATTTTTTTTTTCGTTTTTGCAGGTACCAAAATATTTCGACGGGACTTTAATTTTTCGGATTTTTAATAATATTTTATTTTTCTGACGACTGTACCGTCGACATCCGTACGGTTAAATAGGGGATGCAATTTTTTTTTTTTCTGTAACCAAAATAAGGCATGTTATATGTCAATTTTTCTCTCTCAGCCACCCTGAATCCAACCATGAGGTCCAATTTTTTCCTAGGAGGTCATCTGTGAAAACTCACCCCCAAACCCTATTTAAATGTGTTGAAGCCAAGAAAACCCTGGGGTTTGCTCTCGCTGACTCAAATCTGCAAACAACCCATCATAACAGCAAACCCAAAACCCTCAGATCTGCAATAAAACACCTGCAAAACCCTATATCTTGCCATTGTCTTTCATTCTCTCATGCAACCTAGGGTTATCCAATCCAATAACCAAAGCTCTGATACCACTTGTAAGGAAACTATGCAGCCATAAAATGACAATTTTCACATAACCCAAATCTGAAACATGCAAGTAAAATACTCAACATCAACATGCAAGAGAATAGACAACATACCCATCAAAGATGACACAAGATATACCCTGGGAAAACCCTCAAGAGGGAAAAACCCAACCTCCAAAAGTATCCACACTCCATGTATCATTCTACAATGAAAACCCATTACAATACATCTACAGAAACTCCATGAACACTTCTGAAGCACAAGCTATCCATATTCCATGTGACCAAGCATGAATCCGTCACATCCTGGCGCCATGCTCTCCAAAAACCCTCACATGCATGCACTAGCTCAACTCTTGACCAACTTTTGATCCAACTCTAAACAACTACCTATGTGGTTGTTTCTTTATAGAAACAAGCTCCCACAAAACCACTCAAGTGGTATTACATGTAAACCATGTGCCCAAAATACTACAATATCATGTGACCCCACATTTAATATTGGGTACTTTATTATTTTATTATTATTCCCAATATTAAATAATTACATTTGACAATTACATGTCCCAATGTTACATACAACAAAGTGGCCCCAACATTATAACTCCTTGTGATGCACATTCACCTAGAAAACCCCTAGGTGCACCACACACATAATAAATAAATAAAACATTGCAAACATTATGCAAGGTGTACAACACCTAATTCTAACACATCATTGTTCCCACTTTAGCAAGACTATCTAGCACATATAATATGCCCAATTTGCTGCCTCTTGCAACCACCAACGCTCCTTTGGTCACCTTCCATTTGTTTGACTCAAAGGTGACTCTACACCCTTGAGCATCTAGTTGTCCCACCGAAATCAGCTTTCTTTTTAGCTCGGGAACATGTCTTACATCGCATAAAAGCCACTTGTTTCCATTTTTCAACTTTTAACACTACATCACCTTTGCCAACAATTGTACACGCCTTATTATCACCAAGATACACCTTACCGAATTTACCTTCTTGATAGTTTTGAAAAGCATCTCAACATGAGGTTGTGTGAAAGGATGCACCAAAATCCAACACCCATGAATTGACTGTAGTTTCACTCATTGACAAGACTAGAACACCGTCATCTTTTTCATACGTGGTTTTCACCTTGCTGCCCTTTGATTGATTTTTCACCTTTTTGTAAGACCAACAATTTTTCTTCATATGGCCTTCTTTTCCGCAAAACCAACAACCTCCATTTATGCCTCTTGACATTGATCTCCTTGCTGATTTCGACCTTCTTCTATTGTTATTTTTGCCCCTTTCTTGGTTTCTACCTCTATTGCCAAAAATCAAGGCATCATTGGATGCGGTTCCTTGATTTTTCTTTCGCATATCTTCGTTGAGTAAAGTTGCAGCAACATCATCAAACTTTAATTTTGCTTTCCTTCCCAACTATTTGGAAGAGAACATAGCAGCAAGATGGCTTTGATTTCATCATCCAAAATAATGTTTACCGAAATCAATTGGGTGATTGGCGTGTTGAATTCATTCAAGTGGTTTGATACAACTCCACCTTCCTTCATTTTCAAATTGTATAATTTTTTCATGAGATAAACTTTATTCGAAGCTAAAGCCATCTCGTACATATCTGTTAATTTATCCCACAATTCTTTCGAAGTCTTCTCTACTATGACATTAAAAGGAATGTTGCTAAACAACGATAAGATAATTGTTGCTCTTGCTTTCTTATCTAATTTTTCTTAGTCTTCATTTGACATCACAATTGCCTTCTTCGCTTCTCCTTCCAACGCAAGCAAAAGATCTCCTCTAATCAACAAAGACTCCATCTGCACTTTCCACAATCTGAAGTTCTGCCCCGTGAACTTCTCTATCTTTCATTTATCTGCTTCCTTCATTCCTGAAAATTATCACAATTCCCGAACAACAATTACGTCTTGCTTTGATACCAATTGTTGATAAACTAATTGCAGATAAAAGAAAAGATTGCAAAAAACAAACTTAGATAATTCAAGAACACATAAACACCGAACACGAATTTATAATGGTTCACCATAAAATGGCTACGTCCACTTTTGAAGCAGGGGAATCACTTTTATTATCTCTATAGTTTGAATACATTTACAACAACATCATAATCAGCTAATACAATGATCAATTACATTATCCAAAAGTGGATATGACTTCAAAAAAGAGCGGAATATGAAAGGTCTTGTAATTGGAGGGAAAAAGGAGG
>VDFB02000003.1:120648679-120737031 GCA_007258455.2 Sequoia sempervirens | reverse complement strand
TTTTATGGTCTGCACTTGGTTATTGATTTACAGGAACTGGGGGAAATTGGGGGAAATAACAGATTATACCATTCGAGCTCCCACCCTTCTGATCGTGGGTACTAAGGATTATGTTCTTAAAATTGGAGAGATGGAATCTTCTATTAACCAGGAGATGCTCAAGGCTGATGTGCCCAATCTGGAGATCAATTTTTTTCCGGAAGGAAGCCATTTTGTTCAGGAGCAGTTCCCTGAGGAGGTGAATAAGATAACCATTGGCTTTCTCAATAAGCAACTGTTATCTTAAATTTTGTATTTTCTTTTAAATTTTATTGTGGGCTTGTTCTTGGTGTTACTTATGAACATGCTAGTGATAATTTAAACAATCAAACATTAGACCTTGAGTATGCCTGATTTATGTTTACAACATAGGAGAGGTAACAGGGGAGGGTCTTATGTTCTACGCATTGAATAATAACTTTGTTTGAAATACTTACATAAAGTTGTCTTTATACACCAATTGAACATCAAATGGAGTAGAGAGTTCATCAGTGGGACTAAAGTGTTCAAATGGTTTTCATTTTCTTCTCCTTACTTTAAAATAGTTCTGGATATGTTGTATCAGGGCGACATACAGTATTGAGCATTTTCTTTATTCAAATGTTGTCAAAAGAAATAAATGGCACCCAACTGATTACTAACAGTCAGGATACTTCAAATCCAGAATAAAGTTTGCTTTACTGATCAGTTACTTAGTCATACTACTTCCCAATCAGAGATTCCAAACTCTTTAGGTTATATTTATTCAGAACATTTCTGGATTGAATATCATTGCTAATGTAGGATTCAACTCTCAAATAAAGCATTTTATTGTGGAATTAAACCGTTGAAATCACACAACACTGCTAAGAGTACCATTAGAGTAAGTCGATTGTTACAAAAGAGGATGGAATAAAGAATACTGATACAAAACTGAATCAAATAGCTGAATTTGTTGATAAACTAATTGCAGATAAAAGAAAAGATTCTAAAAAACAAACTTAGATAATTCAAGAACACATAAACACCAAATGCGAATTTATAGTGGTTCACCATAAAATGACTACGTCCACTTTTGAAGCAAGGGAATCACTTTTATTATCTTTGTAGTTTGAATACATTTACAACAACATCATAATCAACTAATACAATGATCAATTACATTATCCAAAAGTGGATATGACTTTGAAAAAGAACGAAATATGAAAGGTCTTGTAATTGGAGGGAAAAAGGAGGCCGATCGTTGGGCTTCAACACCCAACAATCTCCCACTTGAAGTCCAACGTCTGCTGCAAACTCAATGATATTCCCCCACTTCACCCCTATTGTCACATCTTGACAATATTGAGAGAAGTCCTACAAAATTCGAACTTTTCCCGTGGCACAATCTTCGTCAATGCATCTACCGGATTGACCTTTGTATCAATTTTCTCCACTTTCAACTTGCCTTCTTCAAGAACATTTCGGATGAAATGATAGCACAACTCAATGTGTTTAGTCTGATTATGAAAGGCTGAGTTCTTAGCCAAATGAATAATGTTGTTGCTATCACAAAAAAGAGTGAAAACATGTTGTTTGAAACCCAACTCTCCCAACAGTCGTTGCAACCAAATCATCTTCTTTGCACCTTCAGTGAGTGCAATGTATTCAACCTCAGTAGTGGAGAGTGCAACCACTTGTTGCAACCGTGAAACCCAACTGATTGCTGCCCCAACAAATGTAGACACATATCCTCTTGTAGACCTCCGTTTGTCCAAGTCTCTAGCCATATCAGAGTCAACAAAACCATGCGGCTGTGCATTTGTACCTCCAAAACACAAAACATAGTTTGAAGTTCCTTTTAAATATCTTAGCATCCACTTCACTGCTTCCCAATGAGTCTTGCCCGGATTGCTCATAAATTTGCTCACTACTCTCACTGCATAGGCAATGTCTGGACGAGTGCACATCATTGCATACATGAGACTCCCAATCGTTGAAGAATATGGAATACCTTTCATGTTTTCCTGATCCTGAGGTGTTTTGGGGCATATTTCGGATGACAAACGAAAGTGATCAGCAAGGGGAGTGCTTACAGGCTTAGCACCCTTCAAATTAAATCTGTCCAACACCTTGTCAATGTACTTTTCTTGTGACAATCTAATTTCTTTCTTATGCCTGTCCCGAATTATAGTCATGCTAAGCATCCTCTTTGCTGCCCCTAAGTCTTTCATAGCAAACTTTTGAGCTAAATGTTGTTTCAGATCACAAACAACTCTCATACTAGAACCAGTAACAAGCATGTCATCAACATATAGCAGCAATAAAACAAACTCACCATTATCCAAAAACTTATAATACACACATGGATCAGATTCGCAACGCATGAAGTGTTGCTCAGCCATAAACGAATCAAACTTCAAATATCACTGGCGTGGGGCTTGCTTGAGCCCATACAAACTCCTCCTCAACCTGCAATATAAATCATTTTTACCTTTTTGCTCAAAACCTTCTAGCTGATGCATATATAACTCCTTATTTATGTCACCATGTAAGAACGTTGTCTTCACATCGAGTTGCTCCAACTCAAGATCATATACCGCTGCCAAACCCAAAACCGCTCTAATGGTATGCATCTTGACAACTGGAAAGAAAATCTCGTTAAAATCAATGCCTTTTTGCTGATCATACCCTTTGACAACCAAATGTGCTCAATATCGTTTCCGGCCTCCTCCTTCCTTTTTCAATCTGTATACCCATCGATTTTTTAAAGCTCTCCGATTGAGTGGAAACTTCACCAAATCCTAAGTGTGGTTTGCCATCAACGAATCCATCTCCTCTTTAATTGCATCCAGCCATTTTTCCCGATTGATATCTTTGCAAGCCTTTTTGAAAGTTGCAGGTTCTAATTGATCTGAGATTAACAACCAGTAATCATCAAACCTTACCGGAGGTCGGCGCTCCCGAGTAGATCTCCGCATTTGAGGAACCACTGCCTGCAAATCACCCTGTTCCTGCGAATTGTCTTCAACATTATTTCTTTGCAATAAAAACACTGTAATCCACAGCTTCATTGTGGGAAGAGACGGGTAGATGAATTCTTTAATATTTCACCAGTCGACATGGCCTATGTTTGATTATTCAAGGCTGCATAGACTGAACAGGGGCGGTGGAATTAAAGAATTCTGTTGGATCATTTAATTGCTGAGTAGCAACAAATTCATGGACGGGTTTTGGCTTACATAAAGTCTGCGAATAGCTTGAAGAAGAATTAAAATGCTGGCAGATGCGAATGAACATCAAAGTCTTGCGAGGAAGTTACTGAAACTTGCGTGGGAGAACACACAAGGCGCGGCCATAAGTCTTCAACAGGAGACTTTAAATTTGTCTCACGCAATGATGGAAGAGTCTCACGCGAGGGAAAGCACTCTATTTGGGGCTGCGTTGAGAAGGCAGGGGCGGGTAGCTTGCAAAGTCTCATTGGATTTAAAACATTGGATTCGATGTCTGAGGCTTGCGTGATATTTGAAGTAACTAAAGGAAACTTTGAATTTGCCTCACCTGAGGGCCCGTGATCTGCACGCGTTGGTACAAAGAATTCATTTGATTGTGAGTGATTAAATTGTGAATTGTGAGTGGGATTTACACCATCCTGCGCAGCCTTGGTAATATTCATATGCTGCACCAGATATTGATTTCTACAGGGCTCCGAATCATGATCGCAAAGAGGCCACTGATCGGTGTTATTTGAAGATTGCAAATTTGGCAGAACATGTTGTTGCACGGAGACTTGAGGGAGCTGCGTAGGTGTCTCAGAGAAACATTGATTCCAGACTAAATTCTGATTTGGATGTGAAAACTGCACATTACAACCATCATCAATAGACACATATTCTTTCATTGATGAGCTTTGTTTGTGCAAACCTGGAAACATTTTTTCGTTGAACACCACATCTCTTCTGCGAACTAGTTTATTAGTCACCGGATTCCATAATCTGAAACCATATTGATCTTCTCCATACCCGACAAAAATACACCGTGGTGCAGAGTTGAAATCCAACTTCCTTCGTTTCTCTTTCGAAACATGAACGAATGCTTCGCAGCCAAACATCCTCAAGGGTTTGTATGAAAACACTTGAAATTCGCCTTCCAATCCATCTTTCCTCCGAAGAATCAAAATCTAATCTGGAAGAAGGGCTGCGATTAATCAGATATACTGCTGTATTAACCGCCTCTACCCAAAACTATTTGCCCAAGCCTCTACCCAAAACTATTTGCCCAAACCTACATTAGAGAGCATGCTTTGAGCCCTCTCAAGAATTGTACGATTCAGCCTCTCTGCTACACCATTCTCTTGAGGCGTGAATGGTACAACTTTAATGCGTTGAATACCATTATCTGCACAATAACCATCAAACTCCGAAGAACAAAATTCACCCCTGATATCCGTTTTCAAACATTTAATCTTGTTCCCTGTTTGATTTTCAACAATAGCTTTTAAAATATTGAATATGGTAAACACTTCTGATTTCCTATTGAGCATGTAAATCCATACCTTTCATGTGCAATCATCAATAAATGTAACAAAATAATTAGCTCCTCTATACAAGGTTACCTCTGTGGGACTAAACACATCGGAGTGCACAAGCTCCAACGGCCTTGTCTTTTTGTCATGTCCCGTCTTCGAGAAGCTAATCTGCCTTTGATTGCCATATAGACAATGCTCACATAGGTCCAAATCCACAAATTTTCAAGCCCCTTCTTGCTCATGTGCCTGAGCCTTCTATGCCATAGTTCTGTTTCGCTATCTGCAAGTGTCATAATGTAAGGAAACTATGCAGCCATGTAATGACAATTTCCACATAACCCAAATCTGAAAACATGCAAGTAAAATACTCAATATCAACATGCAAGAGAATAGACAACATACCCATCAAAGATGACACAAGATATACCTCGGGAAACCCCTCAAGAGGTGGAAAATCCAGCCTCCAAAAGCATCCAGCTTGACTCCATGTATTATCTTAATGAAAACCCATTACACAATACATCTAGCTGAGACTCCATGAACACTTCTGAAGCACAAGCTATCCATGCATTCCATGTGACCAAGCATGAATCCACACATCCCATGCCATGCTTCAAACCCTCACACATGCACTAGCTCAACCTGCTAACCTGCAACAACCTGTCAAACCCTTGACCAACTTTTTATCCAACCCTAAACAACTACCCATGTGGTTGCTTTTATAGAAACAAGCTCCCACAAAACCACCAAGTGGTATTACATAAACCATGTGCCCAAAACCATACAACATCATGTGACCCCACATTTAATATTGGGTACTTTATTATTTTATTATTATTCCCCAATATTAAATAATTACATTTTACAATTATGTCCCAATGTTACATACAACAAAGTGGCCCCAACATTATAACTCCTTGTGATGCACGTTCACCTAGAAAACCCCTAGGTGCACCACACACATAATAAATAAATAAAACACTATAAACATTATGCAAGGTGTACAACACCCAATTCTAACAATCTCCCACTTGTTGTATACATTGCATAAGGGGGTAACAAATAAACTCCATAGGCAACATGTACAATCCTGTAATCCAAGTGCTCCATGTGCTCCATCAAGATACCTGTAACAAGAACCAAGGTGACCACCATCTCATCCATGAATGCTCCCATCCTCCACCATGCCAACTGCACTAAGATATGAACACATCCAAAGAGATGTCACACTAACTGTCACAAAGAAGCATAAACCTGCCTCAACCTGATATCTCAAAACACAAACACTAAATCCAATATGCACCAGTAGCTATCAAGAATAAATCACCATAGCTGAAATGACACTCACAGCAAGTGCCAACACATCCAACTATCCATACCTCTAAGGTATACATAACATAGTAAACTTATGCCAACAACATATCCACCCATAAACCGCAATAACAAACTCCATGTGCAAACCTGTCAAAGCATGACATACACATCCAGGAGCTCCCACTGCATGGGCAATGTGAAGATGAATGCAAACTTGGAATGAGTGCATTCAACGCGTTGCTTCGTTAACATCCCAAAAAGGCACCATCACAAAGGCATGCCAAGTCTACTACCAACATCTCATAGAAGTAAACATGTAGTACCAAGGAACATCCACATTGATAAGCAAAACCTGCAAACCAAACACCTGTAGCATGTCCTCCTACACACACCTCTAAATGCCAACTGTGTCAAGTATGATCTCCTCCATAATACCCCATAACAAAAATCCATAACCATAACAACATCCATCCATCCAATCACCAAGATCAAAGATAACATATGTAACTAACATGGATGTAAGCATCTCAAAACAAGAAGATCAAACTCAAAGTAATCATTCCTAAACCAAGGAAATCAGCCCAATAAACCATCTCCTAAACTCAACATGTACAAGGAGATAAACATGCCAACACTCCTCAAATGAACCCTCCATAAACCAAATATCCATGGCTCAAGATCCATATCCATGAGAAGACAAAGCATAAACATAATGCACCTGAAGGAATAATGGGCAATACCTCTCAAGTGAACCACCGAGTAGACCAAGAGTGGGGAATGAGAATGCTCCTCCAGGATATCCAAGTCATCATGACTCAACCAAGAACACTCTCCTCTTCAGTCCATGTTGAACTCACATCCAACCAAGGTGTAGGCTCCCTCGGACTTCCTGCTAAAACCTCATTAAGAGTAACCATATCAATATGTCTCTAACCATAAGAGAACACCAAGCCTCACCTAAGTCTCCAAGTATCCATGAGCACCTGTAACCGATCAATCCATGCTAAACACCAAGCAAATGATCAATGTACTCAATACAAAGAGAACCAACCAAGATCAAAATCATAGCTCCAACTGCAGAATCAGGAACATAAACATGACACCATGATCTCACATTCTCTCAAAAGAAGATCACATGCTCAAATCATCATAACATGTACCATGCCACAACTCTAAACTAGTAATCAAGAGTATACCATGACATAATAACACAACCATCCTACAACCAAGGATCACCTGTCAAAACCAACAAGTCATAAACAATACCTCAACATCTCCAACACCTAATGTCAAAGAACTCTCACTGTAGCACACAGAATCCAAGAGCTCCTCCATGACACCAAAGATCACCTGTTGAATACAACCATCCATAATAACCAATGGATCCACATCATTGCCAAATGCTCCCACTGAACTGTGATACCGAGCAATCCCATGGCACCATGATGCACAAAACCAACACTGTCATAAGCTCACACAAAACCTGTGAATCCAAGCTCTCAATGACAACATGATAACCATCCTTTAAAGCAAGAAGATACACCGCCCAACCATCATATCCATCACCGCCAAACCATCACTGTCACAAGCTCCCACTGAACCGTGTAACTAAGCTATCCATGACATCGTGATACCAATCTCCTCAAACCAAGAAGATACACCGCCACAACCATAATTAGGAACCAATCCAATACCACCAATCAATGCACCTGCATAAACCATCATAACATGCCAAAGTCTCTAATGCACAAGAAACATCCATGACATCATGATCACCACCAAATATATACCAACAAATCAACCCAACCGTGTCCACATATCTGCATAATCATAGTCAACTACATAGGTCTCATATCATAACTGTACTTGGTAATACCATCTCACCTCCTCAACATGACAACCAAATCAGCAAACCAAGTGACTAAACCAAGCCACTAAAACTGATCATGCAACAACACTGAAATATCAATGGGCAAAGACAACCCATATCCAAGTCATAGGTGCAACAAGTAAGTATAGACCGCCTACAATATTGCACAACTTGTAGATACAACAATGCAACATACATGCTGATAACCATGTCAAAAATATAATTATCTAAGATGTACAATTGATCATACAATGAATCCATCATCAAATCACCAAAATCCGGCAATCCATAAGCTCATAATAACACCATAGTCAAAGAGACCCATAAACAACTTAGATAAAGAAAACAGTAAATAAACCATGCCAAAATATCTCCAAACCTAATCCACTGCGTAGTGATCTGAACAAGCTTTCCGTTGACTATTCGAAGTCCAAAATCCGACTCCATATGCACCTGATATGCCCTCTCAAAGCTCAAAATAAACATCTGACTTCAACCAAGCAAAACACTGTCAAAACTATAAAAACATGGAACAAAACCTGTACCACTGTGTAGTGCTCGGAACCAGCTTTCCAATGACTGTAAGAAGTCAAAAATCCGACATTCTGGGTAAAAGTTATGCCCGTTTGAAAAAAACTGCTGTATTTTGTCCTCTAGGTGGCTCTCCGGTGGTGCTTGGGTGGCGCGCCGGTGGTGGGTGGGCGGCGGAATCCAAAACATATTTAAATCCGGTTTATTTTTCAAAAAAAAATTCTCCTCCCTCCTGTACGGATCCGACCACCCTTATAAAATCTGGCTTTAATGCATTTTGTGAAGTCCCATGGATTTTTGTTTCATTTGCTGATGAAAAATTCTCAAATTTTATTAAAATTTTATGGATTTTTGTCCAAGATGGGTTGTATATTGCACCGCCGATTGTGGTACCCAATTTCATTAAGCTGAGTTCACGACGGCGTTATTCTCCAAATAGGGACTGCCACCGTCATCATAGGTACCTACGGGCAAATAGTCGGGTCTCAAAGTGGGACCCCAAAACTTTTCAATTTTTTTGTTTTTCACTTGATTTTTAATTTTAATTTTTACTTCCATTTTAATTTTTCTGATTTTTTTTTTCGTTTTTGCAGGTACCAAAATATTTCGACGGGACTTTAATTTTTCGGATTTTTAATAATATTTTATTTTTCTGACGACTGTACCGTCGACATCCGTACGGTTAAATAGGGGATGCAATTTTTTTTTTTTCTGTAACCAAAATAAGGCATGTTATATGTCAATTTTTCTCTCTCAGCCACCCTGAATCCAACCATGAGGTCCAATTTTTTCCTAGGAGGTCATCTGTGAAAACTCACCCCCAAAACCCTCATTTAAATGCATAGCCAAGAAACCCTAGTTTGTCAAAAAATTTCTCACACCTCAAATCTGCAAACAACCCATCATAACAGCAAACCCAAAACCCTCAGATCTACAATAAAACACCTGCAAAACCCTATATCTTGCCATTGCCTTTCATTCTCTCATGCAACCTAGGGTTATCCAATCCAATAACCAAAGCTCTAATACCACTTGTAAGGAAACTATGCAGCCATGTAATGACAATTTCCACATAACCCAAATCTGAAAACATGCAAGTAAAATACTCAACATCAACATGCAAGAGAATAGACAACATACCCATCAAAGATGACACAAGATATACCCTGGGAAAACCCTCAAGAGGGAAAAACCCAGCCTCCAAAAGCATCCACACTCCATGTATTATTCAGCAATGAAAACCCATTACAATACATCTACAGAGACTCCATGAACACTTCTGAAGCACAAGCTATCCATGCATTCCATGTGACCAAGCATGAATCCACACATCCCATGCCATGCTTCAAACCCTCACACATGCACTAGCTCAACTTTGACCAACTTTTGATCCAACTCTAAACAACTACCCATGTGGTTGTTTTTATAGAAACAAGCTCCCACAAAACCACCAAGTGGTATTACATAAACCATGTGCCCAAAACCATACAACATCATGTGACCCCACATTTAATATTGGGTACTTTATTATACTTTATTATTCCCCAATATTAAATAATTACATTTGACAATTATGTCCCAATGTTACATACAACAAAGTGGCCCCAACATTATAACTCCTTGTGATGCACGTCCACCTAGAAACCCCTAGGTGCACCACACACATAATAAATAAATAAAAAACATTACAAACATTATGCAAGGTGTACAACACCTAATTCTAACACATCATTGTTCCCACTTTAGCAAGACTATCTAGCACATATAATATGCCCAATTTGCTGCCTCTTGCAACCACCAACGCTCCTTTGGTCACCTTCCATTTGTTTGACTCAAAGGTGACTCTACACCCTTGAGCATCTAGTTGTCCCACCGAAATCAGCTTTCTTTTTAGCTCGGGAACATGTCTTACATCGCATAAAAGCCACTTGTTTCCATTTTTCAACTTTTAACACTACATCACCTTTGCCAACAATTGTACACGCCTTATTATCACCAAGATACACCTTACCGAATTTACCTTCTTGATAGTTTTGAAAAGCATCTCAACATGAGGTTGTGTGAAAGGATGCACCAAAATCCAACACCCATGAATTGACTGTAGTTTCACTCATTGACAAGACTAGAACACCGTCATCTTTTTCATACGTGGTTTTCACCTTGCTGCCCTTTGATTGATTTTTCACCTTTTTGTAAGACCAACAATTTTTCTTCATATGGCCTTCTTTTCCGCAAAACCAACAACCTCCATTTATGCCTCTTGACATTGATCTCCTTGCTGATTTCGACCTTCTTCTATTGTTATTTTTGCCCCTTTCTTGGTTTCTACCTCTATTGCCAAAAATCAAGGCATCATTGGATGCGGTTCCTTGATTTTTCTTTCGCATATCTTCGTTGAGTAAAGTTGCAGCAACATCATCAAACTTTAATTTTGCTTTCCTTCCCAACTATTTGGAAGAGAACATAGCAGCAAGATGGCTTTGATTTCATCATCCAAAATAATGTTTACCGAAATCAATTGGGTGATTGGCGTGTTGAATTCATTCAAGTGGTTTGATACAACTCCACCTTCCTTCATTTTCAAATTGTATAATTTTTTCATGAGATAAACTTTATTCGAAGCTAAAGCCATCTCGTACATATCTGTTAATTTATCCCACAATTCTTTCGAAGTCTTCTCTACTATGACATTAAAAGGAATGTTGCTAAACAACGATAAGATAATTGTTGCTCTTGCTTTCTTATCTAATTTTTCTTAGTCTTCATTTGACATCACAATTGCCTTCTTCGCTTCTCCTTCCAACGCAAGCAAAAGATCTCCTCTAATCAACAAAGACTCCATCTGCACTTTCCACAATCTGAAGTTCTGCCCCGTGAACTTCTCTATCTTTCATTTATCTGCTTCCTTCATTCCTGAAAATTATCACAATTCCCGAACAACAATTACGTCTTGCTTTGATACCAATTGTTGATAAACTAATTGCAGATAAAAGAAAAGATTGCAAAAAACAAACTTAGATAATTCAAGAACACATAAACACCGAACACGAATTTATAATGGTTCACCATAAAATGGCTACGTCCACTTTTGAAGCAGGGGAATCACTTTTATTATCTCTATAGTTTGAATACATTTACAACAACATCATAATCAGCTAATACAATGATCAATTACATTATCCAAAAGTGGATATGACTTCAAAAAAGAGCGGAATATGAAAGGTCTTGTAATTGGAGGGAAAAAGGAGGCTGACCGTTGGACTTCAACACCCAACATAAATCAATCTTGAGCAAATTTAGAGTTGAAAAATAATTATAGGAAGCTTGATTAATTGTAACCAATGTTAAAACATAAAAATAATCAATTCAACTTGAATGATATAGGCTATTCATTTGATTTATTAGTGATGCAATTCACTACTGGAACCTATTTCAAACAACTAACTCTTAAAAAATATATGAGGCCCCTTAAATGAATTAGCCAAAGTGCTTTGCGGCTAAGGATTCTAGTAAACCTCATAATGATTTGATGCAATACTCTTGAGGCTAGCCACCTTTCAAGTAGGAGAACCTTTGCAATTCCGTCATATAGATTTCATGACTTATAATACATTGGCGTGTCAAAACCCACATCAACATGATCCAAGTTGAAACAATTTTGTTATCCTTTGACTTATTGCATAAATATAGGAGAAAATAACTATTATTGTGTATATATGTTTCCCTACTATACCTATAAATATAGAGATATAGAAAGCTTCTATATTACTTCAGTATTAGAATCCTTTAATTCCACAACAATATTTTAATTACTACATAGGGGAGAGGCGCCTATAGTGGAGCACCCTAACTTCGCATTTCTCAAAATCCTATGTGGAAATTTCAAATCACTCCCAATTTTGTACAACAATTTATTTGGCAACTTACGTGCTTCTATATTTCGTTTTAGGGCCACATCATCAAATATGATGTCACATTAGCATGCTTTTTGTTGAGGTATCCAAACAAGCCCAAAAAAAAAAGTGAGACCGACAGTGGTGCACTAAGTCATGTTTTATTGGTGCGCTGATGTAGCATCACATGATTTGTTAGTTTGTGTACTTAATGGATAAAAAATGTTTTACAATTGGATATTAAGGTGCTCCACTAGAAGACCCAGTGAGGACTACTTTTATCCCCTGTATTGGACCCTGCTCCATTATGGGACCCTCTCCCCTATTAGAAATTGACTTAAAAATCATTAAATTATTTTGAAAATGTGTTAGCAAGCAATTGAAGAATGCATAGTAGCCCTTATAAGTGAGAAAAGACTCACTTATCAACAATATTGTAACATGAATTCTTTTTGGAATGATATGGATTGTGTGCTAAAACAATTTCAATGCAATTTAAAAAAAAAAAAAACTATATTAGATAAACAAATAATTTTATAAATGGTTATGAATGCATAGTTAATTATCATTGATTTAATTATTGTGTCAAAAAATTGTCATTGTTTTGAAAAAAAAGAGTAAAATAGGTGTAAATTTTATTTATTTTAATATAAATATTGAATGTGCGAGTTGCATTATAAGAAGTTGAGAAAATAGAATATTTAATTATATTTTTGTTCTATTTGTAGATTACAAATAAAGAATCCTATAATATTAAATAATGTGAAAAGCTAATATTTTAGTATTAAATAATTTTCAAATAAAATGTGCATGAAGGGCAGAAAGAATATTTTAAATATATATTCTTTTACAAATGATAAACTATTAATTCTTGAATTTATTTTTATAATTAAAATTAGAATAGGAAAACAAAATTTAATATAAATATAAGATAATTCCTTATAGGTAGATTACTTCATTTTGTTGAGAACACATAGGTTTTTAAGGTTGAAAAATTGACGTGATTTCTAAAGTTCAAGGATTTTGATTCAAATGTTTGGTCATCGTCAGTTTATTTTCAATTATTAAGTAACTAAGGTAGAATATTTTATTATGAAATTATTTTAACAAAAAATATATTTAATAATGAATTTAGGATTTTTTTAAAGAGATGTTGATCTTGTCAAAGGTGATTTTTCTTGTGGAAGAAGGAATTATTTTATAAATTATGAACCTATTTTAATTAGGAATTAAATTCAATTAGATAAAAGAGTCTGATGTTGGATAATGTTTCAAAATGATTTTTTATGAATAGTTACTATATTACTTTTTATATTATAAAAAATACTACACATCAAAAAAAGGTGGGTGGTAGAAGGCACACCCTCAAAGTTTATGTGTGGCCAAGCCCAAAGAAAAAGATGAAACAATAAGGTAAGTCCACTTAAGCAATGAGGAGTACACTAGTAGGTGTGGAGGAAGATCACAATCATTTGGACTATCCAATACATTAGTTGGATTAGAGTCATCAATGATAGAACCCCAACTATAAATTACATCCTATTCTTCATTCTCATCCTCTATGGGTAGTTGAGTAGCACAATATGAGAAACAACCATATCTAAGCATAAGAACTTACCATAATCTAGCCATTCAAGAGCCCCTAAATCATTAGGTTGGGAGGAGGATGAAAGTAGGTGAAAGAGTTATGACCATCCATGCTCGTAAACTAATACCTAACTCTTTTGGAAGGTAACTAGGAAGCATGTGTTTGGGATTCATGACCTTCCCATGTAGCTTGACTACATTTATGTCAGTATTTGTGATGAGTGGAATGACTCATGTGGGCAATTGAAGGTGACAAGACTTTGGAAACCATGCATGGCCCGCATTACTCTAGTGATCTAACACCATTTACATATGTTCCACTTCAAGTACAACTTTATTTAATTGCACCTAAATGTGCATTATAACATTAGAACAAATCATATCTTTAGTGTAAAGTAAGATATATATATATATATATATATCAACAAAACAACTAATAAAACTAATAGAATTTCTATCTTTGCAAATGCTAAAAAGAATCTCCACCCAAAAATCATGGCATATGTAGGTAAATCTAGTAGTAATTATAATCTAATCAACCACAAAGATCATATAGTTTTAAAAGGCTTGAAAAAGTCATAAATTTGATTAAAAGTTTACACAGGTATGGAACAAAACTAAAAAAAGGTAATTGAGAGTCTCCTATTATCCAAGAAATGGGAAATGAGTATTAAAAAATATTAGATGAGTTAACTTAATACAAAGAGGAAAACCTTAAAAAAAAATACACCAAAAAAATGAACAAGCGTTGGTTAACTAATTATAGACCAAACTATCTAAAATCTATGATGTCAAGTACCCAGAAAAGACTAGAGAAGTCATATGTGATTCAATTGAGAAACCATGTGAAGATGGGGAAAAGTCTAAGCACATCACTTGTAGGGTCCAAAATTGTGAAATGCCATATTTGAATATCATTTCCAATCTTTTTAATAATGCTTGAAGGTTTTAATCCTATTTTGTGAAGCCTATTGGGAAGAACTAAATCAATAAATTTTTCTTATAAGTCTCAATATCTTGAAATTAGAGAGCTTAAATCACTTTGGTCTTTGTCTTGTAAAGTAAATTCCTAGTAATCTTGGAGAAGAGATTTGAGCAGTAAATGAATTTCCTAGTAATTTTTTTGTTGAAAAAGTTCCTTAGAATTGAATGTGTTCCTTCACAATAAGAAGGGTATAGAGCCCAAACCCCTTCTATGCTAGATGTCTAGTAGGCATGCCAAAAGAAATGTAATGTTCAATTAGTATTTTCTAGGATTCATTACCTTCAAGGTCTATCACAATCCATTTAGCATGCAAAGCTAAACCTTGGTATCATATTGAAAGAAACCCTATGCCTCCAAATAAATGAGGAAGGCAACAAAATTTCCAAGCCACGTGGTGAAATCCTTTATTATTATTAGAAGAGCCCCATAAGAAGTTTTTGAAATTTTTATCAATATTCAAGTAGGAGGATTTAGAATAAATTAAAAAAGAAGAGAATAAAATATGTTTGATGGCTAGTATTTTGGAGCACAATTGGAATTGCTCTACCAATGAAAGAAGCTTGGTAATTCAATAGGAAAGTTTTTTCTCAAATTTGGAATGACAACTTGCCAAAAGGTGAAAGGGGAGGCTTGAAAAGAAAAGATAATGCCATGATACTAGAAAAATTGTCCACGATAAATTTATTTCCATCCATACAAGTCTAACTAGCCAAGCTTATGAAGAAAAAAATGCTTATAATATTGAGTTTTTTTCCATTGAATACATGACCCTAAAGATTTGTAAAAAATATCCAAACACTACAAGAAATATTTGATGTTCTCTTCCTTCTTTAATAGAGTAAGAAATTAGTCATTTACAAATGACCATTGGACAACCAGTGGCAAAATTAGGCACTAAAATGTCTTTGACTAGGTTCTATAAAATAACATGAGCCAATAGATAGTTATTGGTAGATAAGGAACTAGAAATATGATAGACCTAATTATAGTTACTACAAGGCTATTGTAGAGACATTTTGGTATTGTTTGAAGGAAGATAATGCACAAGGAAATGTCCCTACACTAATAGAAAGTTATATCAATACTAAAGCATATTGCAAGGAGGGGAGAGCATGAGAGAAAAAATTAAGAGAAGAAAGAAAAGTAAACATAGTATAGAGTAAACTGAAGAATATATAATGTGATGTGATGTTTATATCTATGCTTCCAATACACAATACATATTGTATAAGGAATATATAATATAAATGTACCAACATATTAACTGTATGGTATATATGGAAAAGTAAATCTTGTTTCTTTATATTGTGCATGTGTTAACTATTATATTATTTTATTTCCTTCCTATTGCATTGCCAAAGGGTTAATCATTGTATGGCCAACCTATTGACTATGTAGCTCACATATAAATTGTGTATTTAAATTTTATAGTGTACTATTATTTAGTTAATGAATAATAATTGTGGCCGGAGACAATTTGTTAATCACTCTCCTAGACATCTAATTATAATTTCTTGGTTTTTTCTTTAACTATGCTTCCTTATCATGTTAGTAGATAAGACATTGGTTTTGTTCACATTAATGTTCATCTCATTGCATGTGGAAGATTGAAGTGAGACAACACTTCTAACAAGTTTCAGTACATAAGTATATCATGCAACATAATTATTAGTTAAAATTAGTTCACATAATTTTTAATTATTTTTTATGAGCAACAAGAATGTGTTTAAGTAATCTATTAGTTAAAATATATTTTAGAGAAATATTATTTTGTGAGATGATATTTTTTATTTATTCAAGAAGAATAAAATAAATAAGATAATATAAATTCCATTAGCAATACATTTAGATTTATAGGTTTAAAGTGATAATAATAATTGTTGTTTTGCATTGTGAAAGAATGTTAATAATACCTTTGAATATATATTTTTAATTTATAAATTTTGACAAGTTTTATAAATCAATTTGATTTTAGTAGACTCTCAAAGAAGTCATTTATCAAAATATTGTCATACTTATATTGTCATTATCATCACCATTCTCCTCCTTCTCTCCTCCACCTTTCTCATTATTAATGTTATTAAACCTATCAATGTCCTCTAGTCAAGTATTAGCACAATACATTTTATGTCATTAAATTTATCATTGTCTTTAATTTCATTAAATTTATTATCACCCTTTTAGTCATTATTAGGTCAAATAGAATTGTTATGAAGTAAAAAATAATTTAAAAAAATTTACTATGAGGTAAAAGTATAATATTATCAAAGTCTTATAACATTTATTTACTAAAGTTGTTTTTAATATATAGTATTAGTGTTAAAATTTGTTTATTTTACTAGGATAAATTTATATATATAATGAATCTATTTTTAATTACTTCATGTACTTTTTTATTAAAGTATGAAGGAAACAAGAGTCTTGAAACCATAATCTGAATTATCTCATGTAATTAATTTAAAATGATTCAAAAATTTAAAACTTAAAAAAAAAAAAATTAAGATTATAATATACGAGTATTTAGATCACTAATCTATGAAAAAACAAATTTAAAAATACTTTTAAGATATCAATATATAATACATATTTAATTTACTAACCTAAACCAACAAAATAAAAACACATTAAAAAAATCTCTTTCATACAATTTAATCACTAAGTTCCATAATATCTAAAACTGTCACAAGATTATCCTTTACAAAGAATCTTCACACTTATGAAACTCTAGGAAGTCTCTATTACATGTAGGATGTCAAAAAATAAAAATTAAAAAAATCTTACTTAATCTTAGAGAGTATTGCTGAACAGGCTACAGATCAATTTCATGAAGTTATATCTCACAAGTGATAAATATATATTCATCTCTTTATTATATTATCATGTAGTAATTATGGTTAGTTTGTCAATACAACAGTGTTTAGATGAGGCATTGGGGTTGGGATAATTAGGTGCTACTTGTAACATTCCTAGTTTGGCTATGTGTGTTTCTAGTTTAGCTCATGTTCAACAAAGGAAAATAAGGTACTAAGTCTACAGTCTCTAATTTAATCAACTCTTCTCTGCATGGAATTCTTGTCTTGTGTGCTCTTATTATTTTCTTCTTGGATTTGACATAAGCTTGTAGTGTACACTTGGACTTGTTCGATGTTGAATATTTCTCAGTTGGGTTACATACTTTTATTTAGAATGACTTTCTCATCCCAAGGCACATGGACAGAATAACAAAATAGAGAAAAGGGTTGTTTACCTTTTCTAGTTGTATTTATATTTTCATTTTTTGAGTTAGTTGATCGTTTTTATTATTGTCAAGTTTGATTTGTTTATTCATTGGTTGCTTAGTTTACTTATACAATGTTAGTTTGATTCTGTATGTCTAAGAGACTTTTAAATCTTGTTTATGAATGGTCATATCATGTTTGAATCTCGAATGGATGTAATTCTAAAATATGCAAGTAAACAAACTAACTCTTATTTTTTTCCTTCTTTTCTAAAATTAAATGTTTCCAATGATCTAATGAAATAATGAATGAATGAATTAATTTTTTTTTTTCTAGTTTTTTAAATGAAAACTTGGTTAAATGAATTATATTATCTAGATTCAATATCTATATTTTTTCTTTGTGATTTTTCTATTTGTATTGATGAAATAGTCTTCTTTTTTGTTTGATTGATGGAATGAGATAAACTTCATTTTTTAGTTGGACGTAATCTCATTTTAAAATTTTCTTGATCTAGAATTAAAATAAATAAAAACCAATTTTACTCTAATTTAATGAAGTAACTAAATCTAATCTAAAACCAGGAAACAATAATGGAATCGTGCAAATTCTTGACAAAGTGGTTATCTAATTATTGCTTTTAAAATATTTTTTTGAAAAAAAACTTCTACAAAAGAAAATAAAATAAAGGAAGTTGTGGTTTTTATAAGACTTCTTTAGATATTTTGTGATTATTTTCCTCATAGAATCCATCTTCTTGTTTTTTCTACTACTCTCCAACTTTAAGAAACTCTTTTTGATGGAAGCAAGAGAAACTTAAGTTCTATAGGAAGACTGGATATTATTGAAAACTTCATATAAGAGCTTTATAAGCTTCAGATGTACCAAATATTTGTCTATAGCATGGATTTTATGATGAATCTCGGGACTTGACCTATAGGAGCTTGTAAATCTTTGAGGGCGAGATTCTAATCCTACTTAGAGGTGAAGAAGATGTAAATAAATTATTTGACAAAATTTCTGCAAAAGCAACCAAATACAAACAAGACCATTTGGATATATGAGGCATGAGGGTGTTTATATAGGAAAGGAGACTCTTAATCAAAGGGAGATGATCATGAGTAAAAGGGACAATAGAAGCAGTAGGGGGAATGATTCATGTCCTTAGAACCCAAGAAAATTTTTAATCATAGGCCAAACTAGAAAAGGAACCATTAAAATCTAAATTTTCACACATGAACAAAACATGATAAGTTTCCCCCTTTCAAGGAGGTGGGTTGTCTATTTTACTATAGTGGGTCATTTGGGTAGGCGACTCTAGAAACTATCAAGTACCCCTATAGATAAAAGATTGAAAACTTGGTTCTATAGGATACATGAAATAAAGGTATGTAGTTCAAGGGGATGGTGAGCATATGAGGGAGGGTTCTAGAAACACAAGGGTTCCATCAAGGTAGAGAATTTGTGAGGATATTTTATTCATGACTGTAGATCATGAGTTGAACATCCAAATCAGCATTAGATAGTCATGTAAGACAATACAATTTTGGGCACTTACAATTTCCCCTTATAAATTTATGAAAATATTTAACCTCTCCAAGAACTTAAGCTTGGGAAAGTACTTAAGTTTATTTTAGGCTAGTGGATAAGAACTAATAAGTTGAGCTTTAATTTTGTATAGAAATCTAATATCAAAAATTACATACCCTTGCAATTTCATGCTATAGTTTATCCTCACTTTAGTGTCCATTCCTTAGTGTTTCTTTAGGTTTATTTTTTCCCTTGAATTAGCCTTTCTCCTTCTCAAGGTGCTTAGTTCTTATTCCTTGTGGTCTCTTTTTATCAATTTGTATGTCACCTTTGTGCTAACCTTATATTTTTCTAGTGTCTCATCATTTTTAGCTCAATTTGTCCAAACACTAGTACAATGCATTAGCATCCCATAGAATTTTATTGTTTGGTGGACATTTCTAACAATTTTCCCATTTGTAACTTACTCAATTTAGTGGAAAAGACTCAAGACAATTCTAAATGGCTCATCAACTCTTTCCTTTGGCCTTCCTTCCCACTTTTTCTATTGTTCTTTTACTCTATCAATCTCTTCTTGAAACCTTGGCTCTCTCTTAGATTTCCCTTGCATTTTTGGAATCTCTTTACAACTTTATTTGTACTTGTCTCAAGATCTACACTATTCTTCTTGTGGCTCTTTTATTCTCTTGGTTTCTTCAATCCTTCATAGATGATACTATTATTTTATTGTTCTTGTATTTATATTTTGATTCTTTTTATTGTTCTTATAGTTCTTTTATTGTTGTGCCACTAAGCACTTTGGGATCCTCACATCCCTTCTATTTATTTCATTCTAGTCTTCACTAGCACATTCATAGATCTAACAACTCCCTAGCACACTTGGGATATGAGCATCACACACTATTTTCCTATCTATCTATCTTGGCCATTGTGGAGGTAGAAATACCAAAGCAATGGTTTGACTTGAAGAAAACCCTCAAACACTCCCAACAATTTCTTATTTTTTGCAGCTACAAGTTTTTCTTTGGGTGGAGATATCTAGATACTTAGGTGTTTGGTGATATCTTCTCTTTCTCCTCTCTTTCATTCCATTATTTTTTTCTATTCCTTTTGATAGATTATTTTTTAAAATTATTAATATATTATCTTAGTTACTGATAAGTTTATCTTATTTTTTGGTTTTACCTTTTGTACATAAGTTATATATTTTTGGATCCACAATTTTATTTTTTGATCTCTACAAGATGATAGTGTGATGCACAAATTTCTGCATGATGCTTGGCATCTTAGATAGTGAGCTTATCCATTTCACACCAAGCTCCTCTATTTCCACTCTTTCTAGTTCTATAATAAAAATATATCAATTGTTATTGTATTTTCTAGTGAATAAAACTTTTAGGGATTGTAAATTTAATTTTTTCAATAGTAGAAAACTAGTTTCAATCCTATTATGAAAGTAGTAAAAAATTATTTGACTAATAGACCCTACCTAAATCATAATTTTTCATTTACACTTGAAGTAAAATAAATTAGTTTACTTAGATTAGGTTTAATTAATATAATAACCAATGAAATTTAAGTAATTTAATTTAGAGTTATGACAAGAAAATTAGAAAATTAAAATAAAATGATTTTGGTAGTTGATAGATACTTGTTCACTATTTTAATCATTATTTTGAACTATAACTTAAAACCATAATTGTTAGTTGCATTGAAATTTTGAAAAGGTAGTTCTAAAAAATTAGCTAGATCGAATCCATGAATTTGATCATGTATGTGAGTGTAGAAGTCAACCTTACATGTAGAATTGAATCTTACTTGTGGGAATGAACTCACAATTTGATCACATTGACTTTCTAATATTTGAATCTTACTAAGGACTCCTTTGGGGAATCTACTAAATGAAAAGTTAAAAGGTTTCGTTCTCCTTAGTGAAACACTATGATGATTGATTAAAAAGAAATAGAAAAACAATTGATAATATTAATCTTGAATATGTAATATTTCTAGGATGATGAATCCTAATTTAATGCTCTAATTATGTTGATATGACACTCTTAATGTAAACACTATTTTGATGAATCTTAGATGTCATATTGTTCATTATTGTTCTTTCAAATGAGTGAATGCACATTTAAAAAAAACAAAATATCATACATATTAACATTCATGTGTGCCAGGTCAACACACAATAGCTTGTAAAAGGTCAGTATTGCATAAAATTTAACTTTTTGAAAGTTTTAATTTTAGAGTCACAAACATATAAATGATCTAAGTAAAATCCACACTTGTAGATCTAATAGATAATGAATAAGGTTTATCCTTTAATAATGCATCCCACTTGTGAAATATCTTGACTTTTATGTGAAATTGCATACCAATGTAGGCAGGAAATGGGGGTCTTATTAGACTACCAAATAACTTAACATAATGCTCTCCAACATCAATAGTTCAATTTGCACATTAATATTTGTATTGGTAACAATTCCGAAGAGTTTTTCCAGGAATTAAATGGTTTGAAAGAAGGAAAATTAACATTCAAATGCCACGCTAGCAGTCAAGGTCTCACTCCCAGCCAATGTGCAGACATTGAAAGCTTTAATTAATATTCATTTTATTTTTAAATGGCTCCAAACTCCACGCCCAACACTTCATAATCTGGAAATTTATTTTACTTTCATTTGTCACTGTATTTTGCTTCAAATGCCAGCAATGCATAATTTTGTCTCACATATGAATCGACACCAGCATGGGAAGATGTATTGGCTCAAAAAAATGAAACTTTATTCCTTTGATTACCAGTAAATATGCACCCCAGCCAAAGTACGAGATGAAAAATGTAAAAACAACATTATATGGCGTTAGGAAAAAACTTTCACACCAACTTGCATAGTTGTCTCGCTCATGAATTGAACCCCTTTAAATATCATGAATTATCCAAGACATCAAGAAAAAGAAACTCATATTCGACCAGCAATAAAATAATTGGAAGTTTGAGAATTTATTCCAAATTGAATCTGTCTCAATCATGGGCCCTTTATTTTATTTTAATATATTTGCACTTTTAAAATCAACATGTTAACTATTTTGGCTGCCGCTTTCAAATAATTCCAATTAAAATATAAACCAATTCATCCCAAAGTCTTGTCTGCACAATTCACTCTAACACAACAAAACATCACAAAAAGAAAAGTAAATAAATGAAATTTATCATTTTTTTGGGCGATGCAGGATTGCACTTATGCCCGGCTCCCACATCACACACACCAAGTAAGAAAAATGCTTCATGAGTGTAGAACACATGAGCATTTCGGCAAGTTTGGAACTGCAATTCCAAACTTCACCAAATTTGTTGCACTGACTCGTGAAGCCTCATCAACTGCTCAGTTCTTCCTACGGACCAAACATTCCCAATATTCATTCCTTCTTGTCTTCTTGGCGATACGAGAATCAATAATTTGATCTACCTCTTTAGGCTTCTTCACAAGCAATTGTTGAACCCACTCACAAACATCCTATGAATCTAAATTTGTATTCCCCTGTCCACTTGTCTCTCCTTCATAATATTTATACAAATCAACAACATTCAATATTGGAGAAATATCAATACCTGTTAGAAGTTCCAATTCATATGCATTTGATGAAAATTTCCGCAAAATCTTACATGGGCCTATCTTCTTCAACTTCAACTTACTTTATGTTCCTTGTGGAAACCTCTCCTTCCTCAAATGTGCCATCACTAACTCTCCAATCTGAAATTATTGCTCCCTTCGATGTTTATCAACATACTCTTTGTATTTGGTGGCACTCTTCTCCAAATTTCTTTCACTTCCTTGTGCAAATCACGTATATACTTAGCAAAGTCTTTTGCTACAACACTCTTTCTACCCAAATTTGCACTATCCCTCAATTCATCCACACCCCTTGGGTTGTACCCATACACAATTTGAAATGGGCTCTTACCCACACTTTGATTGACCGAGTTATTATAAGCGAATCCAGCTTGTGCCAATGTCAAATCCCATTGATTTGGTTTTTCACCTATTGAGATGATGTTGGTTTTTTGCCAGGAGGTCAGATAACTGAGTTGAGGACAAAAACCCTCGATATCTAAGACTGGTTTTGGCAGTGCAAGACCCTCCCTAGCTAGTAGAATGGTGGTTTCAATCAAAAATCACATTTGGGCTTTAGTTTACAAATTTCAGGCTTAGAGGATGAAGATATCTTAGTTCTTTTGTGGCGTTTCAATTGGTTTTTGGCTTGCAAATGGTATCTTCTCTTTTTGGTGTGGCTTCTAGGAGTTTGGAGTGATTTTGTATTCAATTTCTGGGCACTTTGAAACTGGACCTAAACTTGATGTTTGACTCATAACTCCAGAAAGGATTAGGGTTTTGAAATGGGTATTGGTTCATTGGATAGCACTCATCAAGGCACCCCTATCAAGTTTTAGTTGGCATTTTCAGAAGGTGTTTGGAATTTTTAAGGCAAGATCACCCTTTGCTACCAAACGTCTTTTCTGGGTGTATTCGTTAAGTCTAGTCGGCCATTACTGTGAAGGAGAATTAGTCATTTGGAGGCATTAAGGTGGACGACTTTTGGCCACTATTGCATTGAGCTTGAAACCCCTTACCTTGTGTGCTGGATGTGGCTATGAAGAAGTTACAATATGCTGCTAAGGAGCTTATTCTAGGTCTAGAAGTTATTCTGAGTTTGCATCTAATTGGAGAATGACTGTAATTTTCTATCATAGAAAATTGAGCAATAAAGTCTGAAAGTAATTGTTTCTACTAGTCAATTTAATATGTTATTATTTTCATTTAATTATCTATCAATTGGCATGTCAAAATGATGAATGGTACTTAAGAACTAAATGCATACATCTCAAACAAACTCAGAAACCCTCACAATCAGGAAGCTTCTTGTTATATTTTTTGTTCTATGTTATCTATCCATGGCATGATGAAACTATGAATACACATGAAAATACAAAGGCAAACAAAATCAAAAATTTATAATAGTAGTGGTGAATTTTTCAAAAATATATATTTGGGGTCTTATATTATAGTGGTATTAGAGCCTAGTTTTCCTGCTAGCCTGTTGGGAAGCTAAACCTTACCATTTTTTCAGTTGTTTGATAGTGATCAACACTTGCATGTGTGTTGGTAATTTCACCTTTGGGGGAAGCAACTCAATTGTTTTTCTTAGCTCTTTGGCTTGTTAAGAGGAAACATGGATTGGCTACCTGAATGTATACCTATAGAAGAAGACCCTATCCCAAGATTGATGAAAAATTATCAAAGGGAAAAAGTTGATTATGATAGTGAAGCTGCCAAAATTATTGATGAATATCAAAACATTCCAGATGAGATCAAAGATAATGTTTCCTTTGAAACTCTCTTGGAATTTATTGTTTGGAGGGACCCTAGCAAAAAGGGTTTGGATAACTACAAAAGAAGGTTAAGGAAGAGAGGAAATTTTCAAGGAATCGATGCAAAAGAAAGGGAAGAGTTTAAGGGGAAAAAGGTGGATACGAAGGAGCTTGTTGATGTTGACTTGACAAGAACAAAAAATTATAGAGATGAGCTTAAATGAGAAAAAGACAAACTTTTGGAACCTCCCTATGAAGAAGATTTCATCAATCAAGAGGCATATATTACCAAGCCCCAAGACAATTCCTTAGAAGTGCATGCAACCTCCATTGTTGTAAATGTGCATGAGGAAAAATACATGACAACAACCATTAATGCATCTTTAGAGCTATCTAGTGAATTTTTTGACATTACTACCATGGTTGGCAACGCTGAGATCATCAACACACTTTTGGATGATGGTCTTTTTGAAGGCAATATGGATGAAGCTTCCAAAATAGTAGACAAAGATGTTTACAGTGATGAGAACATAGGTGGTTTTGGTTGTGACTTCCTGGATCAACTTATGGAGAGAGATTCTTATGTTGACATGTATAGTGATGAGTTGGAGGATGATTTATTTAGAGAGACAACATCACAAGTGGAGCACAACGAACAAAGCAATTGGCTTCTTAACACATGGGATCCGGGTGTGATGGAACCTAAGTATGATAATGCACCTATTTGGGATGAATTTACTTTTGACTATAGTGTTGTTCAAACTTCGTCTCCATAGTTATGCAAGGATGGTAGCATAGATGGTATTGATGATTTTGTTCATGAACTTGAGAACAAATCAGATTTCACTTTGCATGTAGCTGAACATGTGCAAGGACCTAGAAGCCTTGCTGATTGGGATTCACAATCAGTTTTTGAGGATGATCAAGGAGAGACACAGGTGATTTGGGACAGCCTTGAAGACTCTGATGACAAGTGTGAATTTATTTATGAATGTTACATAACAACAGTTCATCATTTTTGCTTGATCATGATTGGAAAAGACAACTCTTGATAACTGCTGAAAATGAGGTGCACATTTTATTTAGTTTGGACAACGAACATATGCATGTGGAAAAATTAATTCAAAATGCATCCATGGGACAAAGTGAGCTTAATATTTCATTTTTTGATTTACTTACATTGAAGAACTCTATGAAAGAATTTAAAACAACTTACTTACACATGATGCATGATAGAGATATAGCTACCAAGTTTACAGATGAAACCTTGTCTACCTCTAAGCAGTTGAAGGGAGTGGTTAGTGAGCTCACCATTGAGCTTAACTCTATGAAGCTTTCTTTGGCAAGTGTCCAAGGGGCACATCTTTAAGCAAATGATCGGCTCTATGAGGCTCAACATTTTATAGAGCAAAAGAATAGAGCAAGGGCTAGTGAGATCAAATTTGTAATGGGGGAGCTTGATTTCATTTAGGAGGAGTATGATCTTGCCCATTGTCCAAAAAAAATAGAAAATAGAAGTTTGGATCACCAGAAGGATTGGTTTGATTTGGGAGTTGAGGATAATCATTAGTTGTTTGATAATCCTTTATTATAATGGGATGCTAATTTGACTCATGACAATCCACTTTTCGAGTTGGATGATGAAGACCCAAATAATTTTAGTGATGAGAGTGGATTTGATTACAAGAATTGGGACCCAGGTACAATTTCTAGACATGAGGTGTTGTCTCAAGATTGGCATAGTGGGTCAAATTCTAGTATTAGTACCGCTGCCCACTTTTCGATTAGCTTGCGTATGACTTTGGTTTCAAATCCACAGATGAGTTGGATGGTTCCTTCAGTCCAATAGTCGAGTAGTTCATGGTTAGGGCTGGATGGTACTGATGATTTGGTCCTAGGAGATGATTCTGTTGCTACCTCCATACTCATATCTCCTATATTTTCATTAGGATTTGAGTTTGATTACCACTCCCCTTACTTTCTTTTGTTGGTTATGATGACATCTTTTGATGAACATATTGATTTTGAGTTTAGGCAGGCTTTGGGGCAATTGGCTGAGAGTGTTTGTTCGAACACAGTTCATTCATTTACTGCTTCCACTCTAGTGAGTGACACTCATTGCAGTTACTTCATGGAGATGACATGCATTATTTTAGATGATGTTGTTTTGATTGTGGTGGTTTGGGTGTGTTGGTGTGTTTGGGACCATTCTTTTGACACTTGGAGGTTGGGAGTTGATGTTATGATTTTTATTTGCATTAGTAGAGGCATTTCATGGGTTGGTTGATTTTAGAGATATGGTTGAGATTAACTTACTTCTTTGGGGCATCATGAGGTGTCATTCTGGGGTTGATTTCTTATGGTTGAGCAAAGTGTTTCTAATGTTGACCAGGATTGTGATTGGCAATGAGTTTGTTGATGCAGTCTACTATGAGTTGCCTTGGCAGGATATATTTCATGGCATTGGCTTTGATCCTTTTAGGTATTTTAGTATGGGCTTTAATGCTTTTTACTCTTTAAGGGCGCAGGATAGGGGAGTGCAATTTGGGCACACTGGTTTGATAGTTATGATCAATGTGGCATAGCGTCAACATGGTAGTTCCTTTTTGAGACTAACTTGGAACTCAAGGGGCACTTTATGTTGTAGTTCAGCTACTGTTTGGAATGAGAGAGGGGTGTTGCCACAATAGTGGTTTACACTTTCTGGGAGATCCTAATTTTTGCTGAAATCACATATTTATAGAAAATATAATGATTTAAACCTTGAAAATTTTCATTTAAAGGATTCCAATTGAAGAGGGTTTGATCAAACTACCTTAGACCAAGCCCCCTTGGATAGAACCCCACTATTTTTAAACCATACCTATAACGGAGTCTCCTTTACACCTATCAAAATGTTGATAAAAAACCACTTTTAATTTACCTTTTGGGTGATCAAATGAATTCATTTAAAATTTATTTTTTTGTAAGTATGTAGTCCTTATTATAAGCTTCCAAAAAAGCATAATTTTAATTAAATTAAATTTGATTATTATTATTTTTTATTTTCAGAATGGCTTTTCACCAAAAATCAAGCTCTTTGTTTTGCTCATGTGGAAAAATAGACAATTATCAAAAAAAATATTGAAAAATATGAGTGCACTAGATATTGAAGTCTTTGATCCAATAAAAAAAAAGAATTTTGATACATACAAAAAAAAGTTGTGTTATACAATCCGCCTATGTCTGAATTGTAATTGGACAATATTCAATAAAACACTATGAAACCAATTGTAAGCACTAGATATCATACTTACAAATCTAAATTCGAAAAATTAGAATTTTGTCCTTCATGAAAAAAAAGTTATGTGTTACACGGTGAGTGTCACTCCTTAAAAATGGTGTTTATTGAAAAAAACTTGTTTTCGAAGGAGATGGAAAAAGAAGTGCAATCTGATTCCAAAATTTTTGAAAAAAAAAATTTAGAATCTACAGACAAAATGCCACAAATCACTAGTTTGCATCATCTTCAAATTCCTTAAAGTTTAGCCGCTATAGGTGTCTGAAAGTGAAGATTTAGTTAGAAAAAATCAGTTCAGTGTCCAGTTTGGCCAAAAATTGTAAACCAGTATTGTGGGATCACCTAGAGCCAATGTTGACTTTGTAGAGTTTACTCTTGTGGCATATCAGTTTGGTTCTCTTGAGGGGCATTTTTTTGAGGAGTTGATCGAGTCTATGTAGTATTTGATTACACTGATTACCGAGGGTTTTTAGGAGGTCTCTTGTGTCAGTACCTCGTGGGATAGTGTTGTGAGTAGATGGTGCTATAGATCTCCTAGGTTGACTTGGGACCCTTGGATCATTGTTGGACTCAATGTGGATCAGATTGTTGATTGCAGGGTTGTATTGGCATTGCTTGAGGACAAGCAATCCTTGGGAAGGGCGGACTTTAATGTCCCCATTTTTGATGTCCTTCTTTCAAGGACTAGTTTGGTTCTGACAAACTTACTATTTTTAGTAAGTTCTATATTTAGTAATTGGTCCGAGCAACAAAGCGATATAGGGTTTCCTATTTTGGCAGTATGTGGTAGTTGTTTGATGAGCGTTAATGTTTTGGCCAGTTTGATATTTGGTGAGTAATTGCTATTTTTAGCAATTGCTATTTATAGTAAGTCTATTTTGGGAAACTGGTCTCAGGCCCATAGTGTTCTTAGTAGTGTTATTTCTATGGTGGCGTTGGAGAGCCTAAGGTTGGACGATTTAATATTTTCTTTTAATCAGTCACTTAAGTATTTTAATAAAGTTACTTTATAATTTTAAGTTGAGGGGTGGAGGGGACATTAAAAAGTACCTTGGTGCCTAAGTGATAACTTTAAGTCATTTTACAAGGCTACAAAAGTGCAAATAGTTTCCTTATGAGCAGGACGCCCCTTTGAGGATTATTTGATAATGTTTTAAAGTATAAAGAAAAAATATTAAAAGGTTTTTGGAGAGAAAATTATTCAAACCTAAAGTTTCCCTAATTTCCCTCTCACCTTCTATAAAGTGAATTTTTGGCTCTCATTTGCTCAGGGATTTTTTGGCTACTTATTGAGATGCTATTGGTTTTTCGCCAAGAGGTCAGATAACAGAGTTGAGGATGAAAACCCTCGATATCTAAGACTGGTTTTGTTGGTGCAAGACCTTCCCTAGCTGGTAGAAGGGTGGTTTCAATCAAAAATCACATTTGGGCTTTAGTTTACAAATTTCAAGCTTAGAGGATGAAGATATCTTAGTTATTTTGTGGTGTTTCAGTTGGTTTTTGGCTTGCAAATGGTATCTTCTATTTTTGGCGTGGCTTCTAGGAGTTTGGGGTTATTTTGTATTCAATTTCTGGGCACTTTGAAACTGGAACTGAACATGATGTTTGACTCATAACTCCATAAAGGATTAGGGTTTTGAAACATGGGTATTGGTTCATTGGATAGCACTCATCAAGGCGCACCTATCAAGCCTTAGTTGGGATTTTTAGAAGATCTTTGGAATTTTTAAGGAAAGATCGCCCTTTGCTACCGAGCATCTTTTTTGGGTGTATTCCTTAAGTCTGGTCAATCATTAGTGTGAAGGAGAATCAGTCACTTGGAGGCATTAAGGTGGATGACTTTTGCCCAATATTGCATTGAGCTTGAAACCCCTTACCTTGTGTGTTGGGCATGGCTATGAAGAAGTTACAATCTACTGCTAAGGAGCTTATTCTAGGTCTAGAAGTTGTTATTATGAGTTTGCATTTAATTGGAGAATGACTGCAATTTTTTGTCAAAGAAAACTGAGCAATAAAGTCTAAAAGTAATTGTTTCTACTTGTCAGTTTAACATGAACTATTATTTGCATTTAATTATCTATCAATTGGCATGTCAAAATGATGAATGGTACTTAAGAACCCAATGCATACATCTCAAACAAACTCATAAACCCTCACAATCAACAAGCTTCTTGTTATATTTTATGTTTTATGTTATCTATCCATGGCATGATGAAACTATGAATACACATGAAAATACGAAGGAAAAAAAACTCAGAAACTTATAATAGTAGTGGTGAAGTTTTAAAAAAAATAATATTTGGGTTCTTATATTACAATATGTTCCCACAGTCTTTTTGGTATTGGCAATGGATGATATAACCCCGTATTTTGCTTCACTTCTTTTGCATATTGACACACTCGACAACCTTTCACCACCTTCTTTACATCTACACATACTTGGCCAATAATAACTCTCACTCAGCTATGCCAAAGTCTTGTCCACTCCAAAATGACCGCTCAAACCTCCAATATGCTTGTCCATTATTAAATTTTCCCTCATTGAACCATGAAGTATACACAATCTCTTCCCCTTAAATAACAAACCTTCTTGCACAAAATACTTCAGCCATGGATTTTTATCCCTTTCCATGGGATTATTACATGTTGTCCAAGCCTCTTTAAAATTTGCATCATCCTCATACAACTCCCACATAGAATCAAAACCAACAACATTCACTCTCATTTCAATCAACAACAAATGCCTCTGACTTAATGCATCAACTACTCTATTAGATTTTCCACTTCTATGTTTCAATACAAAAGAATAACTTTGAAGAAATTCAACCCACTTCACATGCTTTTGACTACGCTTACCTTGGCTATTTATATATTACATTTCAAAATGATCGGTATACAAAACAAACTCATTCAGAATCAAGTAATGTCGCCACTTCTTAAGAACTTGCACAATTGCATAAAACTCTTGATCATACATAGAATATTTTATTTTTCCTTCATTCAACTTCTCGTTGAAATATGTTATTGGTCTCCCTCTTGACTCAAAAATCCTCCAATTGTTGTCCCACTTGCATCACAATAAACTGGAACACTTTACCAAAATCGGGAAGTGCTAACACAGGTTGCTTTGTTACTTTAGCTTTCAAAAGCTTGAAACTTTGCTCAGTTGTTGTTGTCCAGGAAAATTCCTTTCTATTACCCTTCATAGTTTTCGTAATAAAAGCATAAATCCCACTAAAATTATGTATGAAATTCCTATAGAAGCTTGGTAAACCATGAAAACTTCTTGCCTCAAACATACTCCTTGGCGATGGCTAATCTACAATTGCTTTTGCTTTCTTCAGATCCATTTTCATACCACTACCAAAAACAACAAAACCCAAATATACTAGCTCCTCTTTCATGAAGTTGTACTTTTTCACATTCACTAACAATTTCTCTTCTTTGAGTCTTTGCAAAACTACCCTAACATGTTGCAAATTATCTTCCTTTGTCTTGCTAAAAATCAAAATATCATCCAAATATACTATGAAAAACTTACCAAGGTATGGTTTCAGCACTTCGTTCATCAACCTCATGAAGGTACTTGGTGCATTTGTCAAACCAAATGACATGACCATCCATCCATACAATCCATCCTTTGTTTTGAAAGTGGTTTTCCATTCATCCCCTTGATGTGAATTTGATGGTACCCACTCTTCAAGTAAATTTTGGTAAAATACTTAGCCCCACTCAAACAATCCATCACATCATCCATTTGTGGCAAGGGAAACCAATACTTGATAGTTATCTTATTTATGGCCCTCAAATTCGTACACATCTGCCACTCTCCATCTTTCTTTGGTGTCAATACTACTGAGACAACACATGGACTTAAACTCTCTCTAATCAACCCCTTATCCAGCAACTCTTGCACTTGCTTATTTATTTCTACATTCTCCATAGGTGTCATTCGATATGGTGTTTTGTTTGGAAAGCTTACACTGGGAATCATATCCATACAATGGCCTATGCTTCTCATTGGTGGCAATCCACCGGGTAGTTCCTTCATCATTATGTCTCCATACTCTTCCAAAATTTTTTGAATCTCCATTGGTATTTCCTCATCTTCTTTCACTACCCCAACCGTTGCAATATTTGGAACAATAACAAAACATTGTCCTCCTTCCTTCAAGTCTTTCAAAAATTGTTTGTTGGAAACAAAACAAACCTTGGAGTTTCCCTCCACTTCTTCTTCTCTATCTTGAATTGGTGTCAATGTATATTCTTTGTCATCTTTCTTAATTTGATATGTGTTTGTCCACCCATCATGGACAACTCTACAATCAAATTTCCATGCTCTCCCCAAAAGTAGATGGCATGCATCCATTAGAATCACATCACAGATTATTTCATCCATGTATTTTCCAATTTGAAAACTCACAAGACATTGCTCACGTACCATCAAACTATGATCTTTTTGCAACCATGAAACCCGATATGGGTTGGGGTGTTTCAATCTTTTCAAATTCAATTTTCCACCATCTATTCGTATACAATAGTATTCGTGCTACTGCTGTCCACTATGACTTTGCAACACTTTCCACCCGCTTTGCATCTCGTTCTAAACAAATTCCTTCTTTGAATGGGCTCCAACTTCTCCTTCTCAAGATTAATCAAAGCTCTTCATAGCATGAGAGACTCTCCATCTTCAGGCCCCTCTCCATGAATTGGTGCAGCCACATATTCATTTTCAGCCTGTGTAACATGAATTCTATCTTCCTTCCCTTTGCCATTAACAAGAACAATAAGAGGAAAATGGGGGACTAATGATTTTTTCTATGATATCTACATGGAATATAAGGAAAATGCTACGAATTTCCCTTGGAACCGGTTATGCCAATATTGGGAACAAATTAGGGACCATGCCGTATTCATGCAAAACTTAAATGTTAATAGGCCTAGTAGACAACTTGAAGAAAATCAAATGGAGTTAGCACAATTCAACAGGGAGGCTAGCATGCATGTTTTTAGTATGGTAGCATGGTTTCTAGGACATGATAATGACTTAATAGTAGGGCCTGAACATTTGGAAGTGCTAAAAATGTTGTAGAGAATACAAAATGAAAACCCTTTGAGATTTGACTTCACCCCATTACTAGAAGAGCATATGCATTCATAGTTGGTAGATTTTTTGCCAACAAAAAAATTTAGATACCAATCCCTCTTAATATATATGATTTTGCATCAATATTACCACCTATATCTACACCTGCAACCTAAAATGTGTCACACACTAGAATGTTATGATCCAATAATTATGTGGATTCCCTAAATATGTTACACCCAAGGTCCTTTCCCTTGAATATTTAAGACAAATAAACATGATTGACACAGGTTATGAGAATGAAAGGGAGAGAGAAGCTTATTAGTCTCTTCCTCACCCATACAAGTATATAGTCTTGAAGAAAGAAATAGATTTGGGGGTTCTTGACCAAAAACTAAAAGAATTATAGTTGGATGTTATAAAAGACTAATGGTTCTTTGACCCGAATCATGCATTAAGTATAAGGTTATCAAGTTGGCACCACTTCAAACCAAGCCCCACCTTTGCTGAGTTGTTCAATGCAGCCAATCACACTATTCTCCATTCTAAAAACACTCTCAAAACCTTATAAAATCATGGTGGTCATTTGATCTGCACAATCTATGGTTGTTGAGTGTTTAGCAAAGACCATTGACTTTATATTTTATCCACGACAATACCTTTTGTTGCAACTAAAAACTAGAATCTCATCTTGATAAACAATGACACAACTATCTATGTAAGTGTCATAAAAGTAGTCGGTGAATTATAGAAATTGATGATTCTTTTTTCACATTTTTTCATATTACATGGTGGTTTCTTTTTTAATTTTTTCAAGACTTGTTTTATGTGGATGAGATGTTCTTCCCATATAGCATTGGAAATTAGGATGTCATCTAGACATACAATCACACAACTATCTGTGATATCCCTTAGCAAATCATTCATAATTCTCATAAAAGGAACGGGTGCATTACACAAATCAGAAGGAAGAACTGACAATTCATAAAGTCCTTGCTTAGTTTTAAATGTAGTCTTCCATGTATCTTATTTTTCATGTGCACCTGATGATAACTTAATTTAAGATCCAACTTAGTGGAATATTTTTCATGTTAGAGTTGGTATAACAATTAGTCTATCCTTGGAAGAGGAAATCTATTTTTAATGGTGATTTTAGTTCTTGGTAGTCAATACAAAGCCTCCAAGAACCATATTTATTTTCTATCATCACAATAGATGAACCGCAAGGTGGAGTACTAGGGTATATAACCCCTTATTCAAGCATATCCTAAAGTTGTTTCTTGATCTCATTGATTTCTAAAAGAGATTACCAATACAATCTAATGTTTGGTAAAAGAGATTCAGGTAGGGGTTGGATCTCATGCTCCACCTCTCTTCTTGGTGGCAACCCTTTTGGATCATAGAAGACTTTTTGAAAAGATGAAAAAACCTCATATTAGCCTTTTAATTTCAAGTTAGTGATGGTAGAAATTCCCAATCTATCATCCTTATTATCTTTCAACAAAAGTAAACAAAATTGCTTGGTTTCTTAAATTAGTTTGATTGCTTGAATAGAGCCTCAAATATTCTTTTTCTTTCCATTTCTTAATATCACTGTGATCTTAGGATGTAATATTCTTTTTTCCTTGATTCTCTGAATGTATTTGTATAAATGGTACTATGGGGATGGTTGAAGCACATCTTTGTTTTACATTTATGGTTTAGTTTTTTGTTTGTAAGCAGGCTATGACATGCAACAATACTTGAGCATACAAAGAATAGTTCTTCAGGACATTTTGTACTTTGATTATACTATTTTTAAGTGACCTTTGCAAAATAGTCCTTGTACCCTAATTATTATTGATTTTACTGAGTTAAATAATCAAGATAAGAAGTTTGTGGGTGGATTTATAGTTTATTGGTAGTTTTCTCTCTTTAAACTCATATTGAAGCATACAAAGAATAGTTCTTCAGGACATTTTGTACTTTGATTATACTATTTTTAAGTGACCTTTGCAAAACAGTCCTTGTACCCTGACTATTATTGATTTTGCTGAGTTAAATAATCAAGAAAAGAAGTTTTTGGGTGGCTTTATAGTTTATTAGTAGTTTTCTCTCTTTAAACTCATAGTGAAGAATGTAGACTTTGTTCTAAGCCAATTTAAGTCTTAAATTGAATGACTTTGATTTGGATTTGATGTGGTTGAACAGTACTTGGTAACCACAACTATAGGATGCATTTTTGTGCCAAAGTAGTGTGTTCCTAGAAATAGCGTCATCAATGGTTTAACCTCAAAATTCATCACACATAGCAGGATGTAACCAGGATGTAATCAAGCCACTTTACTACCCCTTGATGATTGTGTATTCCTTGAAAATGATAAATTCATCAGGAACTATAGCACGTGCTCTTGTCCCATTCTCAACTTATCCAAAGTTTTTAATTCAATGGTAACTGCATATATATAGTTTTCATTTGGGCTTTTATTGTAACTTTTGATTGATTGTCATTACTCAATATAGTCAACAATTATATGGTGTACCATTTTGTAGGATACAAATTGTCTTGGTTGTCTTTTCAGTTGCTTTGTTTCATATTTTGTTCTTGAAATTGCTTTTTTTTGGCTCTCACAATAATATAGAGGCATTTTTTTTAATACTAGTAGTGATGGTTTATTACAACCAACCATTGCAACTTAGAATTGAGACTATCAGGATTGTTTGATTCACTGACTAGAATCGGCTGTCAGAGTTCATAGCCATGGGATCACCATTGCTGATAGCCTATGTTGGCACACCAAGGCCATGATAGAAGTATCAAACTCCTCTCAATTACCAATTGGAAATAGAAACCAAGAATGGCTAGACTCATAAATAGAATATTTTCATTTCCATCCCTTATCTTATCTAGGTCAGATCAAAGCTAATAACATATCCTCAATCAATTTGGGTGTTGCCATTGGAAACCCCACTCAATTCAACCATCTATCACTAGAGTATGTATGAACAATTCATTGCAAAACATATTAGAGTGTACTTTAGGGTTTGTGACAATCCTATTACCAATTCATGCAATACTGCATCATCCCCTCTCTATGACAGTCGCTAATGAGCTCAAACCAACATATCCCTTCAAGATATCCCTAAAGTTTCTAATCTCTTTGTTAATGAGCTAGATGTCAATTTGAACCAAGGATGTGTTTCCAACATTTGTGATGATGTTTGCATTCATGAGGCTGATAAGCTTAGCCCTCAAGATTTTCTTGAGCTTGGTATGAGCATGTTGTAGTTTGAGAATATTAGTCATTATAAGAGATCCAATTTTGATTCATGTGAGGAATGCCTTGAACTTGAGAATGTTTTCTCTAATTGAGAATTGAGTGAATCTTTACAAGAAAGTGAGGAAGAGAAATGATTTTAGTGTTCTTATTTGTAGCATTGGTTATCACTCAATAGAGGGTGATGAAGATTTTTCAATTGAGGGGCAAGTAGAAGAACTTTGTTCTTCTTTTGATTTTCCCCACAAACTTAAAGGGGACTATTATTTCTAATCTCTTAAATGAGATTAGTGATAGGGACAAAAAAAAGTGGGGACTTCCTCTATGAGTAGAACAGATATAGAGTGGTCTGGAGGTGGCAGCAAAGGTGGTTTTAGCTTTTATTTTTGGTAAGATGGAGTTGGATAATGTTCAAATTTTCTTTTGGGAGGTGGGCCATGGATGTTAATGTCAATGGTGGCGGGATGGAGAACATCTAGAAAAGTCTGATGGTAGCATCTGTTACCATGCAAATTCATTCCAAGAAGTATATCTAAAGTGCAGGGCAAAGGATTCCAAAATGATTTAATATCCCACATATTACTAAATGATTTAATATCCCACATATTACTATATGATGCTTTTTGTTTCATTCCACATGCCAATGCTTTTGTGTGTACACTTTCTGAATCATCCAGCTGCAACCATGTTTGCATGTAATGTCCATTGACTACCTGCCAAAACAACAAATAATTTGTGTGTTCCAATGTTGAGGTTGTTATCATAAGAAACATTTATATTTCTGACAGGTCAAAGGGAAACTGAAGTGATCTCCTACAGTTGTATCTTCATGATTACCTATGATCAAAGAGTTGACAAGTATCCTGACAAGGCATCCAGTTGAAGGACATTTTTATATTATCCATCAATAATATGGGAAGTCTCCAAAGGAAAACCAAGATAAAAAATGTTGGTGGGAGAAGCAAAAGAAATTGAATAGTCTATGGGAATAACTATTGGACTTCACATTCCAACAGAATTGTGACATCTCTATATAAGATTGTATGTTTTTTCTTTGGAATTTATACACAATACATGTCCTTACTCTCTACACCTACATGAGTTTCCAATATCATAGAAATATTGGCATTAGTTGTCAATGTACTATTGGTGTTTAGAGCCAAGAGACTAAATAAAAACTTATTGTATGACATACAGATCATGCTTCTTGTATATATGTTTATATATTTATCAATGTATCAGCCCACACACACCTTAACTATTCATCCAAATCGACAGACATTTGGTTGGTATAAAATTTAATCCAAAATGATCCTATTGAAATTAGATTGAGTCTTAAGACAAAGTCGTCTATAGATTCTCTTTAATATATTCATCGCTCTGCAATTCATTAAGGATAGATAAGAATATATATAATGCTACAAGAACCATGACATGCACACTAAGGGTCACTCTACATACTTGAATCCCGAAGGTTGAATTCTCAGAATCTAAGACTTGAAATCTTTGCTTTCTTTCATCCTTCATGGTGCTCAAACTGATATTCCAAAGAAACCTTTCTTGTTCCTTCACCATCTAATATTGGTGATCTCCAGGTGATATCTCTCACTCGCATCTAGAAAACTAAGTGAATAAATAAGGAAATAAATCCCAGACGATGTAGAATGGACCCCCTAATCGTTCCATTGTTAGTGTCAGATTTATGGTGCAGATCTCCTCTTAAGCGGCATGGGAGCAACCTCTTACACATTCTTTATGGTACTGATCATGAGGAAAAAATCTTAGTTTATTTCCATGACTTAAGAGTTTGGTTAGGTAACTGACTATCGTGTTATGTTTACAAGTGTTATGGAAAAATAACCACTAGTTCTAGTGGTGTAGGGTAAGTAGCTCACACCGATTCCTTCATGAAATTTTAAGTTCTTCCCTTTTGCGTGCAATGCTTTCTCTTGATCTAGATAGTATTTTCTCTACTTAAATTTATAGTGCATCCTACCATGGACTCTATTCATGTTCCTTCTACACTTCTATATCATGCTCTTCCTTTATTTGGGTATGAATACCTACAATTTTGTGCTTAAGTTTTGGAGGAGGTGATGTCTTTCAAGTGCCTTTAAGGTAGCAATGGATGATGATGCAAATTAAATTTTTCCCAAATTAGTTAGTGAATTCATATTATACAACGCCCATTTTATGGAAACATGCATGTGACTCAATTTTCCCTAATCCACCAGATCTAAGAATGCCAATTTTGACATCTATGGTTGGGTTTCAGCTCTCGGAAAGTTATTTTTTCTCTTTGTTTGGAGGCCATTTATAATCAAGACAAAAACTAGATTGGATTGCAGCTACATTATTGCATCCTACTCCACTTCTCCAATTACAGTGGCAAAGAATAATAGCAGGTCTTGGTTCAACAATTTCCATTTCTATTGTCAATTCAATCTATATTTGACATAAATGGATGGTAAGTTTTTCTATGCACATGACGTATGTTTCCATTGTTGTTCCAGGATCACAATTTTCCTTCTTAAGTATTGTGAAAATATTTTCTTTCTACTTTTGATCAATGATGCAGACTTAGAAAGTTAAGATTTGTATATAGATCTGATCGAGTGATCAAATATAGCCATTTCCTCTTTTGACTAGACTCTCATAGAAAAAATGGTTTACGTGTTTTCTTGTCCCTTTGATTGGGTGAATTGACTAATTGTTTTCTTGAGGAATGGCATCAATGCTGAGTACATCCCGCTTGAAGTCTTTGAAAACAATAGCCATATCAAATGCCTTTTTCCCAAGTGCTACTCTCTCAAGGTTAACAATCTCAATCTCACTAATAGTGATTACTAAGAAAGGTAATTCCACCAACTCTACCAAAAAATTTACTGTAGGAACAATAAAAGTAGATGCTTCGAATGGAAATCCATGAAAACCAAGCTCTCTAAATGGTATATCAAACTCTAGTTCAAAATATTTTAGATGAGGCTGCTCCCATAGCTCTGTTACTCGCTTGACAAATCCTTGAAACTCTGTATTGATTTTATTTTTCTTGTCCCTCTCTTGTTGTTCTTCCTCAATTTCATCAGGATCATACATTGACCTTCTTTCCTCCTAAATTTTGGACCACATCCATTACCTCCACATAAAATGGACATCCTTGGTCTTCTTTGGTTCACACCATGATATGGTTACAAATAAAATGAAGCAAAGTAATCATCTCCTTCTTCATTGGTTGGAAGCATGCTTAATGTTTTGATACATGATATCGGCTCTCTCTTCTGCTCTCATGGTTGAATACCGAAATCCATTATGGTGGGCCTCCAGAGTTCCAGTCATCTTTCTTCCTCTTCCACCAAATGATGGCATATTTTACTAACGTTTATTAGAATTGTTGCATGTTTTACATCATTGGAATGACATATTAGTTGTAACATTTTTGAAATTTGATTATGGTATGTACACTTTGATATGATGTAATATGATTATGGTTTCGTTTCATATGTTGTAATATTAGATATATAACAAAAAAATAAATTATTGCATGAAATAAATAATAACTTTTCATTTTAAATGTTTTTTTTGCAGAATACAGGTCTTCCAAAAGATCAAGATGATCCTCATGATATAGATCCAAAATATATTGGTTCTGGTATAGATCACATGGTAGAGGATGATGATGATGCAGATACAAAAGACACCGAGGTCGATGACAACGATGATGATGAGGCAGTTTTTGGTAGTAGCCAATGACATTCATGATCATATAGATTGCATCATGGATCATTGTTGATATATCGTTATGATGCCTCTTTTCATGGTTACTATCATATGTATCATTTTCACGGCCTGCAGTACCATATTATTGAGTTGTATCATTTTGACATGTATCATTTTGACTTATATCATTTGGATATGTATCATCTTGACTTGTATCATTTTGAGTTACATAATTTATCATTTTTACTTATATCATTTGTACATGTATCATTTTGACTTATGTCGATTGTTGGACATGTATCATTTTGGCATGTTAGTGATCTATTGATATATTTGACTTTCACTTGTTTTAGTTATATATGATGATGATTTATCAGTATTGACTTGTCAATTTATATATATTGAAAGTGGTCGATAATTTTTGGATGGATATTTATTATGTACATGATGATTTGAATTTACTGCTTAGGATAGATGTTATCAAATTCAATTAAATTATAGATATTTGACTCACTTTTTTTAATTATAGATGATGATCATGTTATAATAATTATCTTGTTATTTAATCATATGAGTTAAATAATTAAATTACTTACTCTATAGTCATATGAATTATTTAAGATGCATGATATATTTAACTAATTAAATTGAAATAAAACATATTAAATTAATAAATGGAAGCAAAACAAGAAGCATTTTTAGAAGCAAAAAATGAAGCAACAATGGAAATCAAACTAGAAGCAAACCAAAAGCAATCTTGGAAGCAAAACTTGGCATTATCTAGGAAGCAAAAACAAAAGCAATTTAGGTAGTAAAAAAAGAAGTAATAATGGAAGCAATTTTAGAAGCAACAAAAGATGCAATAATAGAAGCCATATTAGAAGCAACAAAAGACACAAAAATGGAAGCAAAGCTAGATGCAACAAGTGACGTTATATCGGAAGAAAAATTGGAAGCAAAATTGGAAGCAAACCTAGAAGCAACACTAGAAGCAAATCTGGAAGCAACATTGGAAGCAAAACTGGAAGCAAACCTGGAAGCAACACAAGAAGCAAAACTAGAAGCAAACCTGGAAGCAACATAAGAAGCAAAACCCAAAGCAAAATTGGAAGCCAAACTGAAAGCTTCAAAAGTCGGCACTAAATCCGGCACTAAAGTTGATGCTAAATCCGGTGCCAAAGTGAAATGTAGTTTGGAGTCGAGTTTTGCGCCGACAGAAGTGTCCAATTCATGAACTCAAAATGCACTAAATTTAAGCACTATTTTAGGCGCTAATTGCATGTTTTGTTGTAGTGTCAATAGATGTGTTGATGTGATGAGTTGAATGATGAGTCACACCTCCAAACCTTAGTTATAGATAGATAAGAGATTAGTCCACATTCAAAAAAAAAATGAAGTTTCTACGATATTCCAATCAATTGTTACATGTTGACAAAGTTAGCCCGCACGACTACTGACCCCTCTCCCCTATGGGGGATTTTAATTTTCCACACTTGTGGGCTTTCCCTTTGCCCTTTTTATGGCCTCAAAATTAGTTTATAATTATGTTGATGGTTTGATAACTCTTGAAGATGGATCCACTAAATAAATGCCCTAGGAAACTCATCCCCAAGGTGTTCCATGAGGTATGAGCTCTAACTCCCTTTTGGATGTGGTGCTTCCCATTATGGGTTTGATAGTTCCTATAAATGGCTTGAACATTTTACTTTGATAAGCTATTTTTTGGGAGGCTTTCCCATGAAAGAATGCTTAGATATTGGGTCAAAAAGACTTGGGCCCCACATGGGATCTACCTTGAGGGTATTTAAAGCCTCACTAATGGGTTCTTTTTGTTTCACTTTTAAAATCCAACCATGTGGAATCTATTCTTAAACACTACCCTTGGTTTGTATATGCCTCCATTTTAGCCTTACAACCTTGGACTTGAGACTTAATGGTATCTAAAGATAGGGCTCTTCGTGTCCTTGTCTATGAGAGAAATTTCTTCCCACTATAGTTTTCCTCTCAACAAATTTATTTATGTCAAGCTAGAAAATTTATTCTATGCTTGTCCTACAAAATGAGTCTATGTCAAGGTTCAAATCTTTAAATATTTAAAGGAAACCATTGATATTCAAATTGGGTAAATGCATCATAACTAATAGGTTTCTTATCTCAATTTTCCAAAAACTTGTTTCAGGTATCACTCTTCAAATTATAATATTAGGGATTGCCTCGTGGTCTTCCCACACAATGAGACTACTCCCTATCCTTCTTCTAAGACTCCCCTTCCAAAAAGAAAGAAGGGTGGACCACAATTGGAAATCATAAAAATAATCAAAACCCTAATAATAATGGAGCTCATGATAAGACTTTAGTTAATACTAGCAATTAAGTTGCAAGGATACCAAATATAGCACATTTTTAAAACCTCAAGACAAAGGATAAATTAGTGGTTCTCTCTAATAGAGATTAATCTAGTGAGATGCATAGGCCTAAGTATACCAAATTACCTCAATTGACTTAAGTTCTATTTTCTTAGTTAAATAGTTTTGTTTCTCTCATTTTCTCTTCCAAGGAACCACAAAATTCTTGTAGTCCTCTTGGTTGGATGACTGAAAGAGAGTGAATATATTCTAGAGAAAAGGAGATTGCATGCCCCTAAAATTTAGTTGGGTAGTTTTCTTCTCAAGAAGAATTTTCATAGAATTTCTATGGCACTCTTGATGAGTTGGATAGTGATGACATGTTGCTTAATTCTTGCCAATGAATTTACTCTCTTGGAATGTTCAAGTCTTGAAAACCTCTCCAGAAAGTACTCAGTGAGAGTTATTCACCAATGATTATTAGGTTTAGATATTCTCTATTTGTAAGATGTTAAGATTATTGTTTTTTTTTTAATTTTTGCTACTTGCCATGTTATTTGGAAAACCAACTTTTTTTGTAGCAATTACAATGTAGGTCATGGAGGGGTTGTCACCTTTCTCTCTCATAGGTGGTAGTCATATTTAGTGGACTACGGATGTGACCCCACTAATAGAGCATTATGAGATCTTTTCAATATTGATAATCATCTTTGGAGTTATTAGTGTTTGTAAACACCTAAAAATTGACCACACCTAACCACACTTGATTTTACTCTATCCTAGCCATTAATTAAATACATATTCATTATTTATTTATTAATTTATCCTTCACCTTTATTTCTCACTTTAATTAAATAAATATTTATTATTTTTTAATTAATTTATCCTTCACATTTATCCCCCACTTTAATTAAATAAATATTATTTATTTATTTAATTAATTTATCCTTCCACATCACCCTTCTCCAATAATTAATTAAATAATTTTATTATTATTTAATTCATTATTGAGTTACATGACTAACTAAGACCTTGACATCTAGATCATTGAACCTAGAAACTTGCCACAAAAGTCAAACTAACTTTGTATCTCATCCATCCATTTCATACTACATCTCCAAATCTCAACATTCACATAAGGTTGTTTCCCTAATAAAATCCTAAACCTAGCCCTTATCCCTCATGTGACACTTGTCACATGACTACAACTTTAATCCAAACCCAAATCCTAATTGAATCCTATCCATCTATCAACCAATCTATCTCGGCTCTTGATTTCCCTCTTAGAAATTCTATAAATGAGAGGCACGTCTCATCCCATTTGAATATCGTCTATCTTCATATCCTTATGCTACCCAAATTTCTATTAAATCTCTTCTCATCATAAGGTTATTTTGTTGCATTTTCTATCTAATTTATCTTCATCATATCCTCATTTCATCTATTTGATCATTCCTTATCTCATCCTATCATCATATTTCTAGTTTTATAAGCAACCACATTCCTCCATCAACACATCAAAAGAAAAAAAACAAATGGGGCTAGAGTGCACTCTACTTCAACTCTATCTGAGGAGAAAGAACAACTTTAGGTGAAGGTATTGTTTATATTGCATTATGTGAAGGTATTGTTTATATTTCATTATCTTCTATTTTATTTACCTTTAATATTTTCTTGTCTTCAATGTTTATGCTTCCAACAATGCTATTGAAAGATCTTCCCTCTAGCAATGGCTTGCTGATGCAGTATTTGTCACCACTTGAATTTTGTGTAGATACTTTAATAAGGTGGATTTAGTGTATGATAAATATAGTAATCTCCTTATGTACATTGGAAAAATGACAAAAGAGAAGTGTAATATTTCACGCATAATAAATTGGGTCTTTATAATCCTAATATGGATCACCACCATAATCAATACCATTAGTATACATGGAGAAATTTTCAAGTTGGGTATATGAATTGATTGTGCTATGATTTCTACACAATCTTTTTTTAGATTTGTCTACTTATTTTCCCCTTCCAGTAAAGCTTTATCCGATGTCCTTCCAAACCACTTCTCCATTCAGTTTCATAATAAATGGAAATCTACAAAATTAAAGGTCAATAAGACCCAATTCTTTCTCACCACCTCCTTTTTGACTCATCATCCCATATTGGAACACATATATTGTGTCTAGAACCTGGAGCCATGGCTCCCTCAATAGATAGGTTGGATTGACTAGTGGAATAGTAATTTTTAAGTGCACCTCTTGTTTCCTTTTAATATATTGACCACCAAATAACTCATTTCACCACTACTCATATGATGCCATCACCTTAGAGCTCCATCAATCCACCACTACATTGTAAGCTCATCCCTTTGTGCCCACTTTGTAGACATGGGTGGTTTAGCTTTGTCAACATAAGAAAATTGTTGATAGACATACAACCAAAGATGCTCAAATTAAATACACTTGCATTGGTTGAAAGTAGATCTCATTTCCAAGGATGTTTTTGAAGCTCTCTATTCACAACATTTTTTGAAGCCATTAAGAAAATTATATATGTCCACCAACTCGTTACTAAGGTTCTTGATATCCTCTAGGTCTTTGGTTTCATTATGAGGAAGTGTTCAAAGCCAAAAATAACTCCATAGAATGAGATGTTTCTTTTTAGTAATGCCTTAAGGTTGTCCCTTGTAAGATTTTCATTTACAATAAGTCAATTTCGATCAACTTCTTACTCTTATTGATCTTCACAAAGCTATTTTTCAATGGCTAATGATAAAGCTCTTGGATGTGATAGATTTCATTAAAAAATTTACAAGGATCTTTGGGTATTGGTGGGTGAGGATATCCATAAAGTTTACCTTGAAGCCTTTCATTATAATTCCTTAGGTAAGATTATAAACAAAGGAAACATAAAATTCATACCTAAGTCTTAGATATCTAGATATATGAAATTAGACACCAATTAAACTTCTTAATGTCTCTTATAAGATAATCACCAAAGCTATTTCTTTAAAGTTTCATCATCTCTTTTTGCAATTTGTGTTTCTTGAACAAACCAGTTTCATCAAGTCCAAGTATATTTTGGGTAATATTATTATCATTTAGGAGGGCAAGTGTTATCATTTAGGAGGGCATGGATTGTTTCCATAGATCACAACAATAGGTTATGTTAATTAAAATTAACTTCGTTGAATCCTATGATTGTATTGAGTGGCCTATTATCCTTGCCATACTTTAAGCATTAGGATTTGGCCCTTATTTTGTTCAATCAACTCAAATACTTTTTGTTGATGCTCCTTTTTAGCTTCCTATTAGTGGGAAAAATCCAATGCCTTTGGGTTGCTTAAGTCCATCCATCAAGGATTTCCTTTAGCCCCTACTCTTTATGTGCTTGCTATTAAGGGCTTTGAATACCTTTTGGCCAATTTTGTCTCGAATAATTTAGTCCAAGACTAGTAGAATTTGGAAAATAAATAACTACATGACTAAAAATTTTAGTCACATTACTAAAACTTTTAGTCACATGACTAACACTAGTAGTATTTGGAAAATAAATGACTAATTTGGTCATTTATAAGTGACTAATTTGGTCATCGGGTAAAATCACAACTAAATGACTAAATAAATGTGCTCATTATTAAAATATTGGCCATAATTTTCATTTTAATAAACATACTCTAAAACCTTCATCAAGACCTTATTTTCAATCGTAGCTTGCCATAATTAATAATAAAATATTAAAAATAAAATTATTAATAAATATTTTTTGTGGAATAAATATTTTATTTTTTGGTGTCATCATATGAACACCAAAGTTTCTTCTAAATATATGAAAAACCACCAAATTATAAAAATTAACGAAAACCATAAGAGAACCTAAAAAACTAAAACCCAAAAACCTTGAAAAACAAAAAAATAAGCAAAAGGAAGAGAAAAAACAAAAGATAAGAATAAGCAACCAAATAATCTAAGAGGAAAAAGACCACATTTTTTTTATAAGCATAATTTTCATTTTAATAAACATACTCTAAAACCTTGGTGAAAACCTTATTTTCAATGTAGCCCGCCAAAATGGAGCAATCAGTTGAAACCTTATTTTCAAGGTAGCCTACCAAAATGGAGAAGTAAAGCAACGCTTGATTTTGGATTGCAACCTCTGCCCATTTTTCCACATCAGACACGATTTGTGTAGAATCTTGTGGTAAGTCACTTTCCATGGTTTCAGTTAATTTTACTTTTCAAATTTGTATGCGGTCAGGCCATATGATCCATATGATCCATTCTTTTTAATAATTTTACTAGTTGCTTGTTGACTAACAATGATTATGTTCTTTTTTAGGCTAATTATGGAAAAGCAGATCCATCTTGTGTTGCAAAAGTTAAGGATTTATATAAAGAACTTGGAATTGAGGTCTGTTTATTATTTTCTTTTCCATTATGAGATGTTAAAAGTGATCTTTTCTTTTTGAAGTTTTCACTATCAAATTGCATAGTTCACATGAGAACTTACTTTTATCTATAAAAATGATATTAAGGGACATGTAGATTGAGTTGTCTATATGTAAATTTCAGAATTTGAACTCTTAAAATCAGCTTCCACTTTCTAAGGGGGCATACAAATCACTTTTGAAGTTGAGTGTAAAAAACAAAGTAGCACGTAAAGAAAAAGGATGAACAATAATAAAGTGAAAAGTGGCTCTTCTTATATCAACCATGTAGAGTAAAATGAAAGGAGTGCAGGGATGGTAGGGGTTTAACGTTTATAGTGTAGTGGAACAGTAGTTCAGTTATACAGTAGATGTCATCCTACTTTGTTTGAGAACTCTTACTGAATTCCCAAAAATAGGAGTTCCCAAATGATGCCAATAGATATTATAAATAGAAAACAAACAACAATATTTTCATATAAAAACAACAAGAGTTGATTCATAAACGCTATGAAAATCTCTAACTTTTTGGTTCCCCTTTGATACTTTTTTGCATACTTACAGATTACATCTCCATGATTAATATGGACTAGAAGGGTTGAAAGGGCACATGTTAGTCTTTTCCATTTATTGGGCAATAAAGAGTTTGAAGTGATTGAAAGAATCAAATGTAGCTCTTTACTCTAGATGCTTTATTCTCATTCGATTATTAATATATCCAGATATAAACCATGATGACTTAAATTAGAACTAGAAGAAATCTCATGAAAAATACAAGATGAGATCAGTGATTAGATGAATCATGGAAATGAAACCAACTCCATAAGCCACAACAAAAAAAATATGCAATGCAAATGAGAATACAGGCTTTCAAAGGAGTTGTCATGGATAAAGAATCATCCTCCCTTAGATCTCTTATGAGAATTCCTGAAAGCTCTTTAGTTATCCACATGCTATGAGCTCTAATACAAAGATTGTGCATAGTTCTTCTCAGTTTATTCAATTTGGTGCTATTATTTTTATCCTATGATTCAAGCTTCAAACCAACCCCTCTCATTAGTATTTGTGTTCCAGAACTGTCTAGAAGAGGGTAATCAAAACCAGTACTGGAATATCTAAAAGTTGAAGATCCTTTCCCTCAAACCGAAGCTTTGTTCTCGAAAAACCAGAGTTGAGACAAGCCAAGAACTAGTGGAAGGTAAGTTGAATGAAAACTAAGAGCAACTAAAATCCTTCCTAAGAAAAGTGCCCTTTCCACTATAACTGTCAGTTCTAGTGTCTCCTTGTTCATTTTTTCTGGCATCTCCTCATTTTTCATTTCTTGATAGAGAGCTTCTAAAAGATGTGCAAGATTTTCTTCAATCTCAACAATCAATGTTGAGATAAAATGGAATCATTGCTCTTGCAAATAAGGTGCTAAATCATTTATCATTGAAGGAGATTTATGTGCATGAAGAAAACTTAGGAGGTCTTCCAGAATATTCTTGGACCCCTCATCTATGGTATCTTTTATTTGACTAACCTCAGTTCCAAAATAAGTGTTAAGGTGACCAAACCAATATTCATCATTTGTCATCATAAATCTAAAACTCAACCCAGGTAAATTGACACTTTTTAGGTCCCCTCTCTTGACAAGCTAGTCCTCACTAGTAGTTAATTTGTGCAAATGGGTTTCAACATCTTTGTAACTTGCCAGAGATGTAACTATGGCTTCAAGGCATTTACCAACCTTAACTCTAGTTGACCTCCACCCTCATGCTCTTGTTTCAATTTAGTTTCTTCCCAACCCTACAAATCGCAAACTAATAAATGGTAAGCCTTGAAATCATGGAACAAAAAACTACAAGAGACATAGCAAGCATATAACATTAAAATTGTGACTTGTAGCAGTAAAAGAAAAGAAGCAGTAGGAAGTTTGATATACAATTGGAAAAGGGAATTTTATGAGGTTTCCTTAAGGAAGCAAATTAAAAATTAAATAAAATCATGCTTCAAATTCCATTTAAATGTTTAGTTCTACAGTAGATGTCATCCTACTTTGTTTGAGAACTCTTACTGAATTTCCAAAAATAGGAGTTCCCAAATGACACCAATAGATATTATAAATAGAAAACAAACAACAATATTTTCATATAAAAACAACAAGAGATGATTCATAGGCCCTATGAAAATCTCTAACTTTTTGGATCCCCTTTGATACTTTTCTGTATACTTACAAATTACATCTCCATGATTAATATGGACTGGAAGGGTTGAAAGGGCACATGTTAGTCTTTTCCATTTATTGGGCAATAAAGAGTTTGAAGTGATTGAAAGAATCAAATGTAACTCTTTACTCTAGATATAAACCATGATGGCTTAAATAAGAACTAGAAGAAATCTCATGAAAATTGCAAGACGAGATCAGTGATTAGATGAATCATGGAAATGAAACCAACTCCATAAGCCACAACAAACAAAATATGCAATGCAAATGAGAATATAGGCCTTCAAAGGAGTTTTCATGGATAAAGAATCATCCTCCCTTAGATCTCTTGTGAGAATGCCTAAAAGCTCTTTAGTTATCCACAATATCCACATGCTATGAGCTCTGATACAAAGATTGTGCATAGTTCTTCTTAGTTTATTCAATTTGGTGCTATTATTTTTATCCTGTGATTCAGGTTTCAAACCAACCCCTCTCATTAGTATTTGTCTTCCAAAACTGTCTAGAAGAGGGTAATCAAAATTAGTACTAGAATATCTAAAAGTTGAATATCCTTTCCCTCAAATTGAAGCTTTGTGCTCGACAAACCAAAGCTAAGACGAGCCAAGAACTACTGGAAGGGAAGTTGAATGAAAACTGAGAGCAACTAAAAGCCTTCCTAAGAAAAGTTCCCTTTCCACTATAATTGTCGGTTCTAGTGTCTCCTTATTCATTTTTTTTGGCATCTCCTCATTTTTCATTTCTTGATAGAGAGCTTCTGAAAGATGTGCAAGATGTTCTTCAATCTCAACAATCAATGTTGAGATAAAATGGAAGCATTGCTCTTGCAAATAAGGTGCTAAATCATTTATCCCTGAAGGAGATTTATGTGCATGAAGAAAACTTAGGAGGTCTTCCAGAATATTCTTGGACCCCTCATCTATGGTATTTTTTATTTAACTAACCTCAGTTCCAAAATAAGTGTTAAGGCAACCAAACCAGTCTTCATCATTTTTCATCATAAATCTAAAACTCAACCTAGGTAAATTGACACTTTTTAGGTCCCCTCTCTTGACAAGCTAGCCCTCACTAGTAGTTAATTTGTGCAAATGGGTTTCAACATCTTTGTAACTTGCTAGAGATGTAACTATGGCTTCAAGGCATTTACCAACCTTAACTCTCTCATGCAGATCTGCAAATCCATCAGCTATTATTTGTTTCATCCTACTAACAAACATGCTTTCAAAAAGTTCATCCCACAAACTCTTTGAGTGCTTCAAAAAAATCTCACACATGCATTGGCATGGAAAATCAACATTTGAACCAAAAACTATTTTTAGCCACTCCAAGCTCCCTTCAAATGCATCTAGACTATCCAATGTTTCTCTTATCAATGTCTCATTCTCTGCAAGTTCCTTGCCACTTTTCACAAGATCAAGCAAATACTTTCCCTCAAGCCTATCTGCAGAGAGCATATCATTTGCACATGTCTTAAGCCTCGCTAAGAAAGACTCTGATATAAATTCACTCCGCAAAATCATCATGGTAGCTTGTAGCTTCTCTCTATGAGATTTCCACAACTACACCTCATTCTCTAGGTTTGGAATCCCACCAAACAACTATGATTCAGGTGGCACTTCCAACACAGTCTTATAAAAAAGAGAAAAATCATTTAGAACCTCCAAGAAGAGTTCACTAGCTTGACATAGTGTTACCTGTATGACTCTTACCACATTACAGAAAATGGAATTGGCTGCCCCCACCTTATCAGTCTATCGGTCGGACGTGTCTTTTGGTTCCAGCGATGCATTGACGATTCTATTTTTTCATCGGTGTGAGGATCCTCTATCGGCGGGACGAGGTCTCCTATTCCCGCAATGGTCTGATGGGGATGTCATCGGTGGAACTCCACTGATAACATCCCCATCAGAACGTCACAGGAATAGGATACCTTGTCCCTCTGATAGAGGATCCTCATGCCAATGAAAAAATAGAACTGTTCCACCGATGACATCCCCATCGAACCATCACAGGAACATGAGACCTCATCTTGCCGATAGAAGATCCTCATGCCGATGAAAAAATAGAACCATTCCGCCGATGACATACCCATCGGACCATCATGGGAACAAGAGACCTTGTCTCGCCAATAGAAGATCCTCACGTCGATTCAAAAATAGAACTGTCGACACATCGCTGGAACCAAAAGACACGTCCAGCCGATAGAACCCTTGGTGTGTGAAGTCTTCTAGCCATTTCTATCAAAATGAAGCAAATGGAGTTTAGGGGTTTTGTTTCAGATGAAATGGAAAATTTTGTTTGGAACCAAATAGAGCTGAATGGGTGTTTCAAACTCAATCAAATCTTGTTTAAAACAACCCAACATGAAGACAAGTGTACTTAGAAGATTGGGATTGATTTTCTGATCATCATGATTTGGTTTAGAGCTAGGAAATTGAATCAAAATGGTGATAAAGAACAACAAGGCATGGGCAAAAAATGTGTCAAGTTGTTTTAGGAAAAACGTACCTTAAACATTAGAGTCCTTCAAATTTGGGCAAAGATTTTGAGAGGTTCCTTGCAAAATCCATTTTGTGCACATTCTGCAATCAATCATTTCATTCCATGAGATGAAATATCTTTGAGGCATTCTATCAAACTATACAGGTGTTTTGTCTACAATTCCACATCTTGCATATATTGTCTACCAGAGCATATCCAACTATAACATCCAGGTATCTTTTTAATTCCTCTATCTTTCATCAATCTCTTTACTATTTCAACCTTGTACAGATTTTTTAGAGAAGAACATAAGTTGTAGCATTTTTAGGATCCAACTAAAAATATGAATGGTTGATCAACCATGCTGACATAATGATCAACTATATATGTAAATTGTAATGGAATAAGGGTTACTAACGTGTGAAGTATGTGTAGCCCTCATCCACTAAACCTGCATGATTGCATGCACCTGGAACCCAAGCAAAGCTTACAATGTTAGGATGTGTTCTAGAGTGCTTTATTAATTCAAATATTTTGAGAGGTTCCTTGCAAAATCCATTTTGTGCACATTTTGTAATCAATCATTTCATTCCATGACATCTCTTTGAGGAATTATGTCAAACAATTTAGGTGTTTTGTCTACGATTCCACATCTTGCATATATTGTCTACCAGAGCATATCCAACTATTAAATATAACATCCAGGTATCTTTTTAATTCCTCTATCTTTCATCAATCTCTTTACTATTTGAACCTCGTTCAAATGTTTTAGAGAAGAACATAAGTTGCAGCATTTTTAGGATCCAACTAAAAATATGAATGGTTGATCAACCATGCACACCTAATGATCAACTATATATGTAAATTGTAATGCAATAAGGGTTACTGACATGTGAAGTATGTGCAGCCCTCATCCACTAAACCTGCATGACTGCATGCACCTAGAACCCAAGCAAAGCTTACAATGTTAGGATGTGTTCCAAAGTCATTCATTAATTCAAAGATTTTGAGAGGTTCCTTGCAAAATCCATTTTGTGCACATTCTGCAATCAATCATTTCATTCCATGAGATGACATCTCTTTGAGGCATTCGTCAAACAATTTGTTTGTTCAATTCCACATCTTGCATATATTGTCTACCAAAGCATATCCAACTATAACATCCAGTATCTTTTTAATTCCTCTATCTTTCATCAATCTCTTTACTATTTGAACCTCGTACAAATGTTTTAGAGAAGAACATAAGTTGCAGCATTTTTAGGATCCAACTAAAAATATGAATGGTTGATCAACCATGCACACCTAATGATCAACTATTTATGTAAATTGTAATGCATAAGGGTTACTGATGTGTGAAGTATGTGCAGCCCTCATCCACTAAACCTGCATGACTGCATGCACCTAGAACCCAAGAAAAGCTTACAATGTTAGGATGTGTTTAGAGTGCTTCATTAATTCAAAGATTTTGAGAGGTTCCTTGCAAAATCCATTTTGTGCACATTCTGCAATCAATCATTTCATTCCATGAGATGACATCTCTTTGTGGCATTCTATCAAACAATTCAGGTGTTTTGTCTATGATTCCACATCTTGCATATATTGTCTACCAGAGCATATCCAACTATAACATCCGTGTATCTTTTTAATTCCTCTATCTTTCATCAATCTCTTTACTATTTGAACCTCGTTCAAATGTTTTAGAGAAGAACATAAGTTGCAGCATTTTTAGGATCCAACTAAAAATATGAATGGTTGATCAACCATGCACACCTAATGATCAACTATATATGTAAATTGTAATGTAATAAGGGTTACTGACGTGTGAAGTATGTGTAGCCCTCATCCACTAAACCTGCATGACTGCATGCACCTAGAACCCAAGCAAAGCTTACAATGTTAGGATGTGTTCCAGAGTGCTTCATTAATTCAAAGATTTTGAGAGGTTCCTTGCAAAATCCATTTTGTGGACATTTTGAAATCAATCATTTCATTCCATGAGATGACATCTCTTTGAGGCATTCTGTCAAACAATTCAGGTGTTTTGTCTATGATTCCACTCTTGCATATATTGTCTACCAGAGAATATCCAACTATAACATCCAAGTATCTTTTTAATCCCTCTATCTTTCATCAATCTCTTTACTATTTGAACATCATACAAATGTTTTAGAGAAGAACATAAGTTGCAACATTTTTAGGATCCAACTAAAAATATGAATGGTTGATCAACCATGCACACCTAATGATCAACTATATATGTAAATTGTAATGCAATAAGGGTTACTAACGTGTGAAGTATGTGCAGCCCTCATCCACTAAACCTGCACGACTGCATGCACCTAGAACCCAAGCAAAGCTTACAATGTTAGGATGTGTTCCAGAGTGCTTTATTAATTCAAAAATTTTGAGAGGTTCCTTGCAAAATCCATTTTGTGCACATTCTACAATCAATCATTTCATTCCATGAGATGACATCTCTTTGAGGCATTTTGTCAAACAATCCAGGTATTTTGTCTATGATTCCACATCTTGCATATATTGTCTACCAAAGCATATCCAACTATAACATCCAAGAATCTTTTTAATTCCTCTATCTTTCATCAATATCTTTACTATTTGAACCTCATACAGATGGTTTAGAGAACATAAGTTGAAACATTTTTAGGATCCAACTAAAAATATGAATGGTTGATCAACCATGCACACCCAGTGATCAACTATATATATAAATTGTAATGCAATAGGGGTTACTGATGTGTGAAGTATGTGCAGCCCTCATCCACTAAACCTGCATGACTGCATGCACCTAGAACCCAAGCAAAGATTACAATGTTAGGATGTGTTCTAGAGTGCTTCATTAATTCAAATATTTTGAGAGGTTCCTTGCAAAATCCATTTTGTGCACATTCTGCAATCAATCATTTCATTCCATGAGATGACATCTCTTTGAGGCATTATGTCAAACAATTCAGGTGTTTTGTCTATGATTCCACATCTTGCATATATTGTCTACCAGAGCATATCCAACTATAACATCTAGGTATCTTTTTAATTCCTCTATCTTTCATCAATATCTTTACTATTTGAACCTCGTACATATGTTTAAGAGAAGAACATAAGTTGCAACATTTTTAGGATCCAACTAAAAATATGAATGGTTGATCAACCATACACATATAATGATCAACTATATATGTAAATTGTAATGCAATAAGGGTTACTGACGTGTGAAGTATGTGAAGCCCTCATCCACTAAACCTGCATGACTGCATGCACCTAGAACCCAAGCAAAGCTTACAATATTAGGATGTGTTCCAGAGTGCTTCATTAATTCAAAGATTTTGAGAGGTTCCTTGCAAAATCCATTTTGTGCACATTCTGCAATCAATCATTTCATTCCATGAGATGACATCTCTTTGAGGCATTATGTCAAACAATTCAAGTGTTTTGTCTACGATTCCACATCTTGCATATATTGTCGACCAAAGCATATCCAACTATAACATCCAAGTATCTTTTTAATCCCTCTATCTTTCATCAATCTCTTTACTATTTGAACCTCATACAAATGTTTAAAGAACATAAGTTGCAGCATTTTTAGGATCCAACAAAAAATATGAATGGTTGATCAACCATGCACACCTAATGATCAACTATATATGTAAATTGTAATGCAATAAGGGTTACTAACATGTGAAGTATGTGCAACACTCATCCACTAAACCTACATGACTGCATGCACCTAGAACCCAAGCAAAGCTTACAATGTTAGGATGTGTTCTAGAGTGCTTTATTAATTCAAAGATTTTGAGAGGTTCCTTGCAAAATCCATTTTGTGCACATTCTACAATCAATCATTTCATTCCATGAGATGACATCTCTTTGAGGCATTTTGTCAAAAAATCCAGGTATTTTGTGTACGATTCCACATCTTGCATATATTGTCTACTAGAGCATATCCAACTTTAACATCCAGGTATCTTTTTAATTCCTCTATCTTTCATCAATCTCTTTACTATTTGAACCTCGTACAGATGGTTTAGAGAACATAAGTTGCAACATTTTTAGGATCCAACTAAAAATATGAATGGTTGATCAACCATGCACACCTAACGATCAACTATATATGTAAATTGTAATGCAATAAGGGTTACTGACGTGTGAAGTATGTGCAGCCCTCATCCACGAAACCTGCATGACCACATGCACCTAGAACCCAAGCAAAGCTTACAATGTTAAGATGTGTTCCAGAGTGCTTGATTAATTCAAATATCTTGAGAAGTTCCTTGCAAAATCCATTTTGTGCACATTCTGCAATCAATCATTTCATTCCATGAGATGACATCTCTTTGAGGCATTCTGCCAAACAATTTAGGTGTTTTGTCTACGATTCCACATCTTGCATATATTGTCTGCTTAAGCTAGTTTTTCCTATAGCTGTTTTTATTTGGTGTTTTCAATGTTGTAGAGTCATATTTTCCTGTATGCTTGAATGCCTTTTTTCGTAAAATCAAGTTTATACTATGCTCCCCCAAGTTTCAGGGACAAGGACGATAGGGGACGGTGGGACATGTTTTTGGTACGGGGGTACTTTTGGGTCATTTTTTAGGGGATGGTAGGGGACGACTATAAAAATTAGGGAAATTTTTTAAAATATAGAGAAATTTTAAATATTCACATCAAAACATTGATAAAGCATTCATCATAGGCACTGTAGAAGATTAATACATAACATTAGATTTGAATTGATATTTCACATAAGAATTGACAAACAAAGTAACAAAATTCAAATTCTTTTATTGTCAATGTGCATACATATTAAATAAGAATTCTAAAAAAATGCCCAAAGGCTTCAAGTTTCAACTATAAAATGACAAAAACATAGAAAATATATGGCTGTCCCTAATCAGCAGATGCAATTGGTAGGTCTATATCAAAATTGGAGCTCAAGTTTGTGTCACTATCATATGCAAAGGCAGGGGGAAGTTTTTTGGTACCCCAAGTCCCCGAAACATTTTCGGGACGGGGACGGGAGTACCAAGGTAGAGGACGGGTCCTCGTGGAGCACTGAGTTTATATGGTTTGGGGTTTCAAGGTGGGGTTTTACCTGACCACATAAAACCTTTGTGGTTGGGATAGAGGTATACACCCCTCTTGTTGATTACACCTTATCATCTACTAGAGACCTCTGGGTGACTCCTGGAAATGGTACTGTGATGGATTGAGGGGGAAAACAGTAACATAGGTCGTTGTGACAGTAGAGTGGAGGTTGGTATGTACACTATTTAAGTCTTGTAAGATTCTAACCTGGAATCTAGAGGCACCAATTAGGCAAACCCTAGTCTGAGCATTCATAACAAAGTTTGCAATACCAATACATAAATGTAAAAATGTATTTGATTTTGACTTGTATATCTGAATAACTCTATTTCTTCTTGAATTAAACATTTAAAAACTGGTGCAAGAGCACCAAGGTATTTGTGAAATGTTGATTCATGGAGGTCTTAGGTCAGTTTGAGTTTTGAGTCTAGAAGTCATTAATAAGGTCATGATTGACCAATTCATATTGTAAGCATGTGTAGGCATAATGAAGAGTGTTGGAGGTGGTGGTAGAGCTATGAGAGGTTGGTAATGTCATTTTTCAATAAACCCTACCCCAAGCTAGTGTAAAGTGAGGGTTTTTAGTTACAAAGGTTAGATGAGAGTTTGGCCATCTAAAAATTGTTGATTAGGGCCCTATTTGACTGGTAAGAAGATTTGAGTGGTTGTTTGAAGTTGGAGAAAGAATTTGAGGTACCTCCTTTGAAACAAAGACTTAATTGGTCTATTAGGACAACACTGTTTCTAGGTTTTGCGTGAGATGGTCCAAAGTGGCCCATGATGGTTTTGAAGGTACGTTATAGTTTTCCTTAAAGGGTGTCTAAAAGAGTAGATAGATTGATTGTTGAGTGGTTCATTGTGAGATAAAGTCAAAAATCTGGGTTTGCAGACCTACTAGATGAGTTGAAGAGTTTTTGCAAAGGAGTGATTTGGAAGAGTTTTGTGAATCAACTTGTTTTGTGATGATTTGTTCAAAGAAAAATTGCTTTGCATCAAAAACTTTCCATCATATTGAAGCTTGATGGGAAGAAGGGTCCATTGAGAGAACTCAAGGGGTGTTACGTGTTAGGAGGAGAGAGGTTGTGGAGTACTTGTTGGCTTGAACAAGTGACTAAGCTCACCTTCCTTGTATTGAAGAGGATGTACCGAGTATGTATTTCCTCAATCATGATTAAATTATAACTGATGGTTTTGTGATGAGATGGTGTTGATGACAATTCATATAAGTGTGATAGTTGAAATTATTTTGGTGGTCATATGACATTATTTTTTAGAACATTTATAAAGAAAGTATAGATTAAAGTTTGTTGTGCAGAAGCAGTGAGTAGGCTACATTCCTCCACTTGCATCAAATCTTGATTTGGGTGATGAGGACAAAGGTATAATGCCTTATGTTACCTCACACTTGTTCCAGTCATGTAATCACCTTGATGATTGTTACCTCACCCATGTTCTAGTCATGTATTTACCTTGATGACTGACTGACTTGTTTTTAGGGCTTACAACTTACAAGAAAAATGAAGGCCCTTTGACCTTTTAGATCATCTATGATAATTTAATTATATCAACAAAAAGCCAAGGAAGGATTTAAGTACTTAGGGTTTTGTTGAAGATATCACTGTGTTGTTTGAAGATTTTGGTTTGTACTTGTTTTAAGCCAGTTGTTATGCTTTTGGCCTTGAGATTGAGTGGGAATCTCAAAACTTACATTTTTTGGTCCTGACAACAAAATTTTAGTATGATATGGTTAAGATGGTTTGATTGAGGATTTGAGAACAAAGGATAAGCCTCAATCTTTTATGTCATTTAAAGATTGGAATAAAGATTATTGGCCAGGACAACTTAAGACCTTAGATTTGCACCAATTATATATCAGCTAGAGACCTGACCTATACCTCATGTAATTCTCCATGATTGTAAATATGATCTTCAAATTAGAAATATATACATTCTACGCAAGATTTATTAGTTTGGTAGATACTTAGGGAATGTGTAAACATGATAGTGAATACCTTGAACTAGTTAGCTTTATCTACTAGTTACTTCTGATCAGCTAAGGACATTTATATTTCAATTTTAAATAAAATTTCAATATTGAACTTCAAAATTTAGACAATTGCCACCTGCACTGCACATAAATGGAGGCGCCCTTTTAACACATTTTTTGATTATGCTTTCGTCTCCTTTCACATTTGAGTATACTAACTTATTTTGAAAAACAAATTGATTTCAATGTTCTATCCCATGGCTCAGTTCTTGCTTTTGTGTTGAACAAAAATCAATCACTAAGCTTTAGTGTCATGTTGGATTGTCATAAAGCTACAATGTGAAAATAGCTTCTTTAGAGTCTTCATTCTATTCTTTCTTTGCAACTCTGTTCTTTCCAAATTTATTTTTACATACTAATAGTGACCATGAAAAAATTATTGCAGGAGTGGGAGGTTATTCTTACCTATATGAGCCACTTTGGTGGGCAGGCATGATTACCAGTAAGTGCTTATTACTTATTAAACTAGGTTTAGGTGACAACTGGAGAATACTAATGTTTGACAATTGACATAGATTACTTGCATTCAAACTATTAATTTCCTTATTTACAATCTTTTTTGAGATTATAGTTGTATGGATGGAGAGTTTATCTATTCATTGTTTTCAAAATTTACAATTTATCTGTAGTGACTTCACTGCCAATCCTTAACAACTAATTCAGAATCAAAATTTTCACTAAAAATTACATTCACCGTCTTTTATGAATAACTACTACTACCCTGCAAACCAAAAAATCCTTTTCATTGCCCATGGTTTTGTAAAACCCCCAAAAACTAACTATAGAAAGCCAAAAAACTCAAATTCATGACAGAGGATTATGCTAATTGTAGAGCTGTAGACGAGCTACTTACCACAGTTTCCATAGAGGTCTCGTTCTTCTTCTTCTTCCTCTGAGGTCGCTACTCCATCTTCTCCAACTGCTCCAACTTCTTCAGCCGCTTCGCTTCATCCTTTTCCTTCTTTATCACTGCCTCAACTTCTATTAATTCCACAATCAATTTTAGAGCCTCCCACCCACGTGTTGCTCCCTCTCTCCATCTGGCTTTATGTTTTCCTTCTAGCCATATCACAAAGGGTACACATTCCACAATTTCTTCATCCTCTTCACTTTCAATTCCCTCACCGATATCCATCCCAACTCCCGGAATCGTCCATTCCAATAGTGATTCCATGTTCTTCAGATAATCCTTATGCATCAATGCCTTCATCACCTTTTTCATGACTTCAATCGACTCTCCCAAATCTAAGCCCCAAGCCATTATGAGCGAATAAATGTCCAAATTAGTTTTGTACCTATGCGTGAGCTGGCCAAATCCTCTTCCCAAAATTAGTTGCACTGACTGCACTAATCGTTCATCATTGTACAGGAAACACCCCATCAGTCTCTTTACCGATGGTTCTCCATAAAAGTGTGAGAGTTGTTTCTTCGTTTTAAGTGTGAAACTAGCCTCCATCACCTCTATAGTGACAGAGCCACCACCTCTTGTACATCATTTTCACACCTATTGTTCACCATAGTAGAGGAGCATCGAGTAAGTAATGCCTCAAGAATTTAATAACTTCATTCACATTCCTTTCCATAAATGCTCGGCATACGTCAGTTATCGCCGCCACCTGACTCCACACACTTCTCTCATTCACTTCAAGAATTAAAACCTACAAGTAATCCATTTTAGAGCTCCCTAAATGCACCACCTGTTTTAGTCTTGTCATCGAGGGAGAACATTAATTTTAAATATCCCAATGATGCCTCGGGATGTCATATCAGCTAGAATAATCATTATCACCGTATCAATGAGACTGTGATTCTTCTTCCTCCGATAGCCACCTTCTCCACCGATGAACAAATTTCCTTAGGTCTATTGGCGGGACGCCAAATAACGTCACCTCGATGCACCCCAACTCCACCGATATACATTATGCACTTGATAATCCATGGTTATATCAGGCCATCGGGGGAATGCAAACATTTGTTCCAACGATGTTCATGTGTCACAACGATGTGCTTACTTTTGTTGACTCTGTCGATCTATCGGGGAGAGCGCCTTAGGAGTTAGCCCGATAGGGTATTGTTACACCGATACTAGGTTATGAGCTGCTTTCATCGAGCCATCGACGAGGCTATAATGGGGGTTCCGCCGATGAGGCATTGATAGGCCGATAGTGATAATTTTTATTTAGGGATGGGGAAAGATTTATGGAGCCTCATACTATTATGGTCTCATGCTTACTATTATGCTTTTGATAGATTTTTTCCAAGGCAGTGTACTATTTGACAAAATGCTTTAGTAGACATGTATGGAAAATGTGGTAGCATAGACAAGGCAATGAACTGTTTGAGAAAATACCTCAAAGAAATGTGGTCTCATAGAATTCCATGACAAGCAAATGCAATTGGCAGCTGCTCCTAGTTATTAGTTATGCAATGTGAAGTAATTGCATAACTACTTAGGTTGACTTTGTAAAAACTATATTGTAATTGAAATTTTTTCATCTATCAACATCTAGTTATTAGTTATGTAATGTGAAGTAATGCTTTGAATTTGAAAGGAGTGCAATAGATATGAATATAAACTATATAAATCTATTTTTTACAATTCATTAGTTAAACTCTTTATTTTTTTTCTCTTTATATCTCTAGGCTATGGAAATGCCTTTCAATTTCAAAAAAAATAGTTTTTATCTCTTGTTCTACAATTTTTTACCTTTTTTTTTTAAATCCGATTTTTTCTCGATTTTTGAATGCATGGGGTTATGTTTCAGAGCTTTAATACCACTATTTTTGTACATCCCAATGTATTTCACCTTCACTTTGCAACAATAGTAGTAGCGCTCTTATATTGCGTGCATGGTAATGTAGTGTTTATATTTGTGGCCTTTGTATTTGATTAGCATGAAGCTAATAGTAACATTGTAAAAAGTGCAATGAGTGTTGGTTTTTTTATAAATTAGATTGATCATTGCAATTATTTTTGAAAATTTCATTTTGCAATTATTTTAACACACACATGCAAGTACTATTTAAGTAAGTAATGGTTGTTTTATTATGCAAACAAGGGTAATCGTTACCTATGTAATATAATGTGCTATTTTTTTTTTCTTTTTGCAGAAATATATTGATAAACTCAAAGAAGGGGATAAAGTTAGGGAGTCAACTTGAAAGGAACAAAAGATGCAAATGTAAACATTCTAAAGGTCACAAGTAACATACCCCTTGTTTATGAAGAAAAAATAGATGGAGTTGTTCGTTTGAAAGAGAAAGAGGGAACCTTCACACAGTGGCCACAAAAATATTTGTAGAAAATGATAGTTGAACATGTTTATCATGTACTAGTTAATGTTAGACATCTTGGCTCACTGCTTTATGCAATATTTTGAATGTGTTATTCAGGGATTTTAATTATCATGGTGTATTTGAAAGAGTTAGAAACTCTTAGACAACTTTCACATTTTTTATTATATTTACATATATACTCTTAGACTGCTTTGACATCTTGTAACTTTATATATATATATCTTTTAATTCTAGCATGATGTAGCTTGTTTTATATATGTAATATTTTTATTTGCTTTTATGTTTTAGTTCAAGTTTAATATTATGTTAGTTTTGCATTATAAAATTTATGGTACTTAATAAATTATTTATTTCATGACTATATTTACCACCAATTAATGAAAACCAGTAAATAAAAATGACTAAATATATGACTAAAGTAATGACTAAATATATGACTAAATTAATTACTAAATATATGACTAAATTAATTACTAAATTAATGACTAAATATATGACTAAAATAATGACTAAATTAATGACTAAAGTAATGACTAAATTAATGACTAAAGTAATGACTACAATGACTAAATAAATGACCAGTTAATAACAATCAATGACTAAATTAATGACTAAATATATGACTAAATTAATGACTAAAGTAATGACTAGATATATGACTAAAGTAATGACTACAATGACTAAATAAATGACCAGTTAATAACAATCAATGACTAGATTAATGACTAAATATATGACTAAATTAATGACTAAATATATGACTAAATAAATGACTACCATGACTAAATTAAAGACTAAATCAATGACTAAATCAATGACCAAATCAATGACTAAAAATCAATGACTAAATAAATGACTAAATTAGTTTAGTCATAAATCTAGTGGTTTTATAAATGACTACAAATAAACCACTAATAGTCAAGTGACTAAGCTTAGTCATTTATATACAATTTTTAGTAGTTTATTTAGTCATATATTGTTGTTTGTGTATTAGTGAAGGTATTTTTTTTCCAGTTCCCTAACTTAATTGATGAATGAGAATTTTACTATTGACTCTATTTTGTATTCTCCTAGAGGATGAATGCATTATCAAACAAGCCCTACATTATTTGGATGTTTTCTATAAAGTGTTGAGTTATGATATTCAATGATAGAAAAATTAGTGTTATAAGCAATCCTTCTCTCCTAGACCTTCTTGGCTTGACACATTTGGGTGGAGTTGGATTGATTTTGGGGAAATTTTTAGATTATTACGCATTTCTTTTGCTTTTCAAGCTTCCCCATCCTCTTTATGATAGGTTTTTATCTCAAGAATTGAAAAAAGCTAGCCTACTAGATTACCAAGTCTCTCTTTTGGGTGGGGAAAATTTCAATTTGTTTGAAGATTTTGGTGGTTACTCATGTTTATTACTCATTCTATTAGGTTCCTTCTAAAACTTCCTATTAGAACCTAGAAAAGCTTGTTAGGTACTTACATTGGACTTACTTTGAGAGCCATATATGTATCCACCAAATTACATGGGAGCTTTGTTCTTTCCCTTGTGACTCTAGAGGGTTGTGCCTACTTTCTATTCAATGAAAAGGTCTAGCCTTGTGTGCCAAATGGATTATCCAAGATCGATGAGGTAATGAGGCATGTAAAATCTTTAAGTGTCATTGCATCTCTTGAGGTGTTCCCTATGGGAGGTAAGCCTAGAAAGGGATTGACCAAGTCATACCCTTCTCATCATGGAGGAACTTGTTCAAATTCAAGGCACTTTTGTTATAAAAAGTATTCAAAGATCTTAAAAAGCTATCAAACCTTGGTTGGTTCAAAATGATATTGACTTCCACACCAATCTTTCATTCAATCAACAATCTCTATGGCAATATCCTATTACATCTTGTCAAGATTAGCTTCTCACAACAACTCCTTGGGTTTGTACCTTGAGGTTTTTTAAGAAGGGAATCAAGATCCTTCTTGACCTTTTATTCAAAAGAATGAGGAATTCATTTAATTGGCCTAAAGCTAAAGATAAGTTTCATTTGACCTATTAGGACTTTGAAACCTTCCAAGTTGTGATTGACCTTATTCCTCTAGATATTATTCATAAGATTTGTGTTTGACGTTCGAAGCCCTGGTGGAAAGATTGGAAATAATTTTGACACACCATTTTGTAACTACAAACCCCACAAGGCTTATTCTTGGCTCTCCCCTCACTTACCTATGGTGCCTATCTTAAACTAGAGATGGATTTTGTAATCCTCTTTGGGGGTCTAGTAGTGCAAATTTCAAACAAATTGGTGTACTCTTTTTCAAGGCCTTCAAATTTGTTCTAGACTAAATCATATTACTTGGTGTACTCATTTTCAAGGCCTCCCTGTTGGTTCTAGACTATATCATATTGGGATCAAGAATCCTCAATGCCCATTTTGTGGTCATCAAGATTCTTTCAAACACTTGTTTCTAGTTTTGTCTCATAGCTCATATTAGGATTATGAATCTTCAATGCTCATTTTGTGGTCATCGGGAATCTTTCAAACATCTATTTTGGTTTTGTCTCAGAGCTTAGGCTACATGGACCTAGATTCATGATTGATTTAGGCCCTTTCAATCTAAGCCATTCTAATGGCACATGGTTCTTTTTAGGGATTGGCCTAGAATCCCTTCTAAGTATACTTAGATTTGGCATGCTTTCAAGGTGAAGATTCTCTTCAACATATGAGAAGACAAAAGTTTTGCTTTATTTTCTAGACATGTAATTGATTTTAATTTCTCACTTTACACTAAGACAATGATTTATTCCAATGCAATTATGTAGATTCAGGTGCAAGCCAACAAGATTGTGCTAGAATTAGCATAGCTCCAACCTCTTTTATGTCATTGGGTCAATGCTTTGTGCACTATTGCTAGAGTCCCTTTGACTCCTACCTCAAAGGGATGCCATTCTCTACCTCATAGGCGTCATCAAGGATGTAATCAATCCACTCATGGAGAACTAGATGTTCATTTCAAAGGTTCACAACGTCTTGCAAAAAGAGCTTGGAACTAGTCTCAAGGGGGCGGTCTCATCCTTCCTACCACTACTTTGCTTTGCCTCGGCTCTCTCTTTCTATATCACTTGTGACACTCAATTGCCTAGGAGGAAAAATAATGAAGATGACAATGTGGATGGAGCTCCTTGATGTCACTCTTGATTTTGTTGATGTATGGGCAAGTTGGATGATCAGGACCCCCCTTTTCCTTTGACTATTGCTCTTGCTCTTGTTGCTTGACAACTTATTTGTTTTTGTTGTTCCTAATTCTTTCTCGTTTAAATTTTAGAAGTATGATTTTTTTCCACTAGTTTATATATAATCATTTAATTAGTAATAAAGACACTTATTAAAAAAAAAAAACCTATGAAAAAAAATCAAAATCAGAATCAATTTTAAAAAGTTAATAATAATAGAATCATGTAATAAACTAATTCACAGTAACATTTAAAAACTCATTATTATATTGAAGGCACTCTAATAAAAATGAAGCCAAAAATATAAATGTTTTTTTTCTCTTAATGAAGTTTCAGCGGGACAAAAGTCCAAAAAAAGTTAAAAAGAAACCGGAAATAAAGTTGCTTATCGGCTAGGCATATTTCTTTTGCTACTTTTTATTTGCAATCCCTAGTCACCGGTCCCATGGCGTGTGATTTCTTTTTTTATTCCCTTGCCGCTTCAACTATACGTTTTGTCACCCATAGCTCACCAACTTCACACAATTCTCTGCTTCCCTGCACGTTAAGTTTGAATGGACACGTGAAAATCTTAGTTAGTTAAGTAAATTACAAAATAAATATGACAGTCAACCACACCTATCAACATCCATGTCTGTAATTATTCTGAGACCTCTTCAAATCTTCGAACACCCAAATCATAATTTATTCGCTGAAATCTGTGTACTGATAAAACTTAATTCATTAGAAAGTTCTCACCACAGCAAGTTGCATTACTGTAATTTAATAAAATGCTCTTAAATCAAGCTACTAGTATGTACGAAGACAAGGTACCTTGGGTTTAAAACTGGAAGATTTTAACTTCCGATGCATGCAAAACAGTAATGACGATCTAAATAAAGTAAAAAGCATTTCTGTTTACTTTTTCCTGCACTGGATTGGGTACTTTTGCATGCAGTGACAGTATATCTGTATGCTTATTGCATACGCCTACAGCTCAGCACAGAGGCAGAGGAGATTGGGAAGTTACAACTGAATGAGAGAGGGATGAGGTGAGCGGTTCGATTCCCGTAGCCTAAAATAGCCTGCATCCTTTAGCTGGATTCTGTCCTTCATAATTAATAATTACGGTTCCATCAGATGTGACTTTATTAGGGAACGAAACTTACTCGTGTTCGTATGCATTAACTGTTTGGCACATGGGTTGTGGCTCATTCAATGCAGGAAAGTAGAGGTGCTTGATTCACAGTGTTAGATGACACCTTATGGTCATTGGTTCTTGTTCTTCGGAATATTAAGAAGAGAGCTTTTTTGTTGTTAGTTGAACTTGTTCCAATGGAGGATGCAAGCAATGATCGGGCATTGAGAGGCCCCGGGGACACCGAAGCTGACCAATCTGGACAATGTAATAGTAATTCATCTGAAGCGACCATTAGCCCACAAAACAGAGAAAGGTGAGAATGCAATCAAACAGTTAGTTTGAGGTTTTGATCAACTCATTTATGTTACTGGTTTTCCGATCTGTTTGATTTACTACATGGTCACTGGTTTTGCTTGCTGAATACCCACTTCGTTCAAGTTTTGGATGCCACTGTTATATTGGCGTGTTTTCAAATTTTGGGTCTGGCCCACTTTTTAAGAATCTTTTTCTGGATCGAACCTGAGAATGTAGGTGTTCTGTTCTCTTCTGGTTAAGCAATGTAGCCTCATCGTGCACTCAGTGCAGAGGGAAAATATCCCTAATCTAATTTGCAATTCTGTTCTATAATTTTGATTTTATCTCGAGAGGCCCAGGGGTCAATGAGTCAAAAGATAATCCACTCTTATTGAACACCCAAATTCAGAACTTGGGTACATAGTACATAGTTCTATTGATGAATATTGTGAACAACCATTGCATTATTAGCCCAGTGCTCTTCATGAGAAATCAACTATAGCTAGTCTGTTGAAAGTCACTGCTATTCATCACTAGGATTAGTGTTCAGGCACTTCATCATATTGATATTCCTGTTACAACATTTTTGAGACTGGTAGATTTAAAATGTAGACATTGGTGTTGTGTAGGTCTCAAGTATTTTGTGAAGATACGGCAAACAAGACTATTGAATTTCTACGAGCAAGATTACTTGCTGAACGGGCAACATCCAGAGCTGCAAAGGAAGCTGCTGAGAAAAATGCCAAGAGGGTAAGAAAATTTCATTTTTTTCTAAGTTCCTGCCAATTCTTTTTCAGAATCTTTTCTTATGTAATGCCCGCAAACATCCTGGTATAATCAAGGCCACAATATTGGATGAAGCCGGATTTTTTTGTTCCTATTGGGAGTGTTACTGGTGTCACTTAATGGATGACAATGGCAAATAGAAATACTTTACTTTGATGTAAGTTAAACATTGATTCCCCTCAGTGGCTAGAATTGGTCATAGGAACTGCAGAGAAGTATATTATCAAATCAAATCAAATAGATGGAGGACCGAGTGCATCTTTGTCAAAGTAAAACCCAAAAGATGCCAGATACGAGTCCACAGAAAAAAAACCTAGATCCCCAAGAATCCTGTAAATGATGGAAGCTTAAAGGCTAAACTGATCCAGAACCTCTAGATCAATTCCATTTAGACATTGTATTCAAGAAGCCTTACCAAAGGTTTCCCTGGATACGAAAGCGAGAAATACTGTTAATCTGCAGCGAAATAAGTTTCAAATTACAGCAAGTTAACCATCAAAAACAAAAACAAAAAATATAGCAAGTTACGATGGTTGAGGATTGCAAAATAACTCCAGCGACCAAACTTAAGGTATCCAAACTAAAACAGGAAGACACAATGACCTTACAGATATTGCAAAGTACTTGCCGTGTCACAACTAGATAGCCTAGACATTACCCGTCAGGATTTAGATAGCCTAGGTTTCATTTGCTTTCAGTAGGTAGCTGTTCCAAAATCGGTGTGGTAAGAGGAATTTTTTTTGATAGGTGATGATCCACTGTTTCCTATAGAAATAGGTGAAGACTTTAGCAGGGATGACATTTCTGGCTCCTGAACAGGCTCTAAAGACTTATCAATCATTTTGCTTCAGAAGCTTATGTTGTAAATGCGTATCTTGCCAACTGGAACGCTTTCCAAACACCAAGTCAGTATCCCTGAAAATGTAAAAGATATCTTCCTTTAGTAACTGTAGCATGCCATTGCCTGCATCTATTAGGGAAATGCACTTAAATAATATTTTCTTAAAAATAACTATTTTATCAGTTCATTTCAAGTGGCAACTTTTATCGAGCACCTGTAAAATTTCCCTGTTGAAAATGTTGGTCCGATAGTGAGAATGCTAACCTTGGAATTAGAGGTATGGCAATGCGGTCTGATAACATAGTTGCACACACAATTTCCACAGTTCATGATATTAATGTGCATTGTTTCTGGATTTGACTGTGAGTTTTAACATAGAATAACAAATTAGAATCTTACACCTTATATTACCATTTATGTTATATGCATTGTTTCTGGATTTGACTGTATATTACCATTTATGTTCTTGTAGTTGATGGAGCTGGAGAGAATGCTTGAAATTGAGACTGAGCAAAAGAAGAAAGCTGAAGAAGACATGCACAAGGTATTAGAAAAACTAAGAATAGCACGTCTTTCTTCTTCTTCCAACCGTTCTGACTCGGATCAGACCGGAATAGAGAAGCAAGGGATAAAAGAAGAGACAGAGGAACCGGAAGGTGGGTCTAGCTTAAACTCCATCGGAAATGGAGCTATAAAAGAAAAAGAAGAAACCATAGAAGCTGATGTGAAAATTAATAGACTACAGGAGAACAATCATTCATCTGCAAGCTCAGCTCTATCCGTGGAACAGAGGAAGGAAGAATCAAATGATTTTACAAATCCAAATGCTAAAGCCCAGGTTCATTACCAGAACGAGGGATCCATTCAAGATCAAATGTCAAGCCAGAGTGAAACTGAAAGCATAGATAATGGCGTTGTCCTATCATCTCTATCACAGAATCTAGATGTTGAACATCAAATGCCAAACCAGGGTAAAATGGAGGATAATGACACAGTTTTATCACCTTCATCTTTGCAGAATCAAGATATTCAAGATCAAATGTCAGAACAGAGTGAAACCAAAGATAATTGCATTATTTTATCATCTCCTTCACTGATTAGCCAGAATGCGTTGACAGAAAGTTGCATGCCTCTAATGAAGGATGATCTAAATGAAAAGGTGTCGGAACAGAGTGAAACCGAAGATAATTGCATAATTTTATCATCTCCTTCACTGATTAGTCAGAACGCGTTGACAGAAAGTTACATGCCTCTAATGACGGATGATCTAAATGGGAAGGGCGATGTTTTGCAAGGTCCTCTGGCTCCTGAAAACTTTACCAATAGAAGTCCTTCCATGGATCCAAGGTATATACAGCTTTACAACCCAATCTTGTCATTTTTCATAGGTTGAGCAATTTCCTTTTCTCTGGAATAACATCATTTGAACTTGTCGATTTTTCAAAATTAAGGTATTTCATATCAAAACAAACTGAAAATATTTTTTAGGTTTCTTGCTCAATACAGGTTGTGATCTACTGTACTGTAGGAAAATACTTAAAATATAGTTGAATATAATAGATTGCTGTAACATAACGCATTTTAAACAGATCACGGTGTGAAAATTCTAATTTTTGGTTTTGTTGATAATATGATTTAACCTGTGAGTGTAAAATAGCTCTTCATTTGCATAGTAGTTAGTGGAAGGTGTAAGTGATCTCCCCTCATAGCAAGTCGTCTTTCTTGTTAAAAAATTTACTATTAATATATGAGAGCTAATGTATGAAACATGTAGTAATTGCCATAGGTTTTGATTTAAGGGAGGTCTTTGCGAATATAAAGAATCTGTAGCATTGGAGTTCATCGGTTTTCTGATAAATACTCTCGCTATAGTCATCCTTGATACCTAAGGGTGCTCCATCCACGATTTCAAACCACTTATTCACAGCTTATATAAATAGCAAATCTGAAAAGATTGAACACCTTGGCATAGCCTATCTCTCAGAATCTATTCTTCCAAACAGGACAGTCGGGTACATATTTGCGCTGAAAGAATTTTTCACACGAGATTTTTATCTCGTTATTTTATGCGTTTTCTAATAGTGGAATGGATGCTTTCTATTATCTGTTCTGTTTTACATCTTTTCATCTGATAGAAGCTATAGATTTTTCCATTCCGAAGTTTGTGTATCATTATTAATTTTTCTTGTTTTGTACTCACTTCCTTTACCCTGGAAGGAGGGGTTTTACACTTCGGATGAAGGCCTTTCTTACCAGTTCTGTAAAGAAGTATAGTATTTCTTTTAGGATCTAAAATTAAACCAATGACAATTTCTTATGTTTTCTGCCAGACCAAAACTTGAGGATAAAATTACAGGACTGCTTGAACAAATGGGGAACGTGGTGACACCAGTGGCAGGTCAAGATCAAAAGGATTTTCTCAGACTGAAGCTCCATGAATTGGTGGATCAAATAATTTCTGCAAGTGATAAAGAAATACATAATCATGAAAATTCTGCTATGCAGACATTTGATTTTTCTTCAAAATTTCCAGCATTGGAAAGTTCTTGTGTTCAGAAAACCATGAATGACATAAACAGCAAAGGTAGCAATTTTCAACCAGAAGTTCCTTGTAAAGAACCTATCAGGGTTAATAGTTTGGAAGAAGATAAAATCTCTGATTTTAGATTCCAGAAAGAGAGGGCAGCTGCCTCATCCATGAGGATGATAAGGAGCAAGAGGCGTGAAAATGCTAATGGAAATGGCATACACTGCACGTGCCAACATTCGGATTTCTCTGATACCTTTCTTTCTGTGAAAGGGGAACTGTGCCGCCATAATCACAGTCAGCATACAATTCCTATAAACATCAGTCAGAGACAAGCATCAGATATGCAAGCATGTTTTGAAAACAAAAAACCAGTTGAACTGCACTGCCAATGCAGAAGTTTCTCTGAAGTGCACAGTGATAATTGCGGTAAGGAAGTTCAATACACAATGCGGTGTTCAATGGGTACCACTACTACTCAAAATGGATTGTATCATGATCATGAAAAAACAATGTGTGTCAGAAGAAGCTCTAATCACAATCAAGCAGCGGGCTGTACGGAACTGGGGAACTCCCTAGAGTTGCCAAGAGCTGCAAAACCAGATGGGTTTACTTGTATGTCTAGGCACCATGATTTGAACAGCTCCCACAGTAACAGTTATCTCATGAAGAGAGAAAGTCCAGAATCAAGATTTACCCGGAGGAAGCATGTTGTGCCTAGCTGGGTTGGACCTTCATCAGTGGAAAACGGCCACAATTGTCTTCCTTTACAAGTGTCGGGCAGTTGTAATGACATACCTGGTTCTAATAAGAATGCAGGACACACTGAATTGTGCTCGGGCTACAAATTTTCTCCTCTGCTCTCCATGCAGTGGCCTTCAAGAGGATCTAATAAACTGCCAATGTTGACAGGGACAAAAGTTGGAGATGCTCTAATGGCACTGAGAGAGGCAAAAGAGCAGATACAAAGCTCTATTGAAACAAGACAAAAGTTAAAAACACATCGTGGTATGTCCTCGCCAAATGGCCAAAATTCTTGTAGACAACTAGTCCTTAGATAAGATTGTACAGTCACCCTCCAATGGGGAAAACTTCTTGGCCTGTGTAGGTCACCCTAAGAGCTACTTTGCAGTGATTTTTGGGGCAAGGCCCTATGCAACTCACCCTATTTTGTATTTATATTCTTTAGTAGTTATTGGCTCTGATGATTTTTTAATTTTACTAGAGGAGATGTGTTTTTATTTACATTAGTAAATAAAAATGTGGAGACAAGATTTGAAGGGAGGTGTAATGAGGGAAGGAAATATGTGCCAGTCATGGCATATTTATTATTATATAATGATTATATAATTGATTCATTCTATTTTTATTTATTTTTTAATAGTTTATTTTTATCTGATATTATAAGAAGATTTGTAATTACTTTAATGTTTTATTTAAAATTTATATGGGTCCATTTGTGCATCTAAAATTTAAATAGCAAATCTAAAATCTAATTAACTGCATGGATACCCTATACTTAATTTAAGAATTGAACCTTGGAAAATTATGTAGAAAACTAGATAAATGCCTTATGTACGACAATCTTCATGATGATTTATTTCTTAAATTGAACTAGAGTGATAGAGTGAGTGACTATTTTATGTTAAAATATAAATTGCAAGTCATTCCAAAATCAAAATTCATTCTTGTTTTTGATTTATTTAGTGAATGAGGATCTAAATTTTCTATAATATATTAATTGAGGTGGTAAAAGAAGGCTAATTTTTTAGAAATTTTAATTGATGCGGCAAATTAAACTTAGATTTCCCATAATTTATTTATTAGTTCTACTCATCCTACCTATCTTAAGTTATTAAAAGCAAAATTTATATCCATATTTTTATAAAGTAAAAAAATAGTATCTATCTATCTATTTAAATAAATCTATAATAAATATAAATTTGATACACAATTTATTTCATTTATGAAAGTAAAAATAAAATTTATAAGTAGGTAACTAATATGGTTGTAGAAATAAAATTTATAGGTATACTACTCTATAAATATTAATAACTAATTTTAATTAAATACATCTACCTATCTTAAGTTATTAAAAGCAAAATTTATATCCATATTTTTATAAAGTAAAAAAATAGTTTACTATTAAGTGAATAAATAATTATATGTTATTTTTCTGACTTATCTATACATAGATATTGATATTTAATATTTATTTCATTACTCAGACGCTTTACAATGCCATTTGGGTGTGCTCAAAAAACTCTACCTTAAATCAAGGAGAGTTCTTGAAATCATCACCCTTTATTTTTTTTTAATGTCAATCTTCAAATTTGAAGAAAAACTAATTTATTTTTTAATATTTATTGTATGATAAATAAACTAAAAGCTCTTAATAACCTCTCCATATTAACACATCCACTAAACACATAACTGTTTGTATTTAAACTAAAATCTTTTAATAACCTTTCCACATTAACACATCCACTACACGAAGGTTGTCCTTAAATCTCTCAAAAATCAATAAATCATTACCCTACAACTGGATAGATTAAATCTCCCACGGGTTGTGCCATCGATAAGATCTAATCTACTCAACTTTCTCTTAGCAAATTTCTTAATTAAATTTGAGAATATTTTATACATTTAAGGATGAAATTAGGCGAAAAGCAATATGCTCACATGAATTTCATTAGATTTGGAAAATCAACGGTTTAAAATTCTTGTAGTTCAATGGAATCATTTATATTTTAAGTGAGGCAAAAAATTTATTATTCACCATATTTTCCAAACATTTTGGTGGCAAGTGCGTGAATCTCCTCCATAGCCAGACTAAGGAAAAAAAATAGTGTTTACTTCTAAGAGGACAGTGCATAATTTCTTTTTGCATTTTAATGATTAAATTAAATATTGTCTTCCTGCAACATATATGTTTTATCAATAAAATTGTGGTAAACGTTTTAATAGTATGTATTAATATGTAGGAAGAAGAAGTGAATAGTTCGCAATAATTCATAGGGAGATCCTTTAAAAACATTGAGTTATTTCATTAGACCTGTAGTTATTATTTTTTTATATAGTTTTCCTTTTAAAGTATGTCTTATCATTCCAAGTAAATTTTTTTATTGTTTTGTGGTTTTATTTATTTATTTTTTAAATCATTCATAATATTTATCACAATAAATGAAACTTAGGTTTTTGACTGATTTAATGAGGATTTTGTATTAATTTTTGATAAATTTTTATGTTGCTCTCTATGAGATTGTAGGCCATTTTATTAAGGTCTACTATTGTTTATTTATTTATTTATTTTAATAATATTTCTTAATGTTCTATTATAAGATTATTGTCATGTTGTTATGTTCTCCAAAGTTTGTATATGATATTTATTTTATTGTTATGTAGGAGGCTGGTTTGGAATGTTGTGTAGTTTCTAGGCTATCTTTTTATTTGCTTATGGTTTGACATAATATTTTTGTTCATCTTTTAGGAAAGTTAGGTTGGGTTTGGCATTGGTGTTGTGTTTGTTGATTTGTGATTTGGAAAGTTTAAAAACTCAATTTATGTAAACCTTTTCAAATAATACAGTGAATGATGATGCCACTCTTATTGTATATAATGCAATTAAAGAATTTAAAAAAAACATAAATATAAATATTACTATCATTTTATATTCCTACAATAGGATAGATATGCTAGTTTATAAAAGTAGAAATAATGACCTAATTAATACAAGCACCTCCAAATTGATATATTGATGTATTTTAGATAGATATATACTAAATATAAAATAAATAAACAATTTATCTTCATTTAAAAATAAACTAGCATACCTATATTTTAAAAATATATGTAAAGTACGCCGAAAGATATCCTTCTCAAGACGTCTATTTTTAATCAATTGAACCTTAACCCAAATTGAAGCTTAACTCTAACCATAAAGCTATTTGAACCCTAATCAGAACCCTATTTGAAGTTGGTTTGGATTACTGACTTATAGACAAGGACAAATTCCCTAGAAGAGTGTCTTTCAAGTTTGAAAAAGTGTAGATGGAAAACCCAAAATTCAAAATGGTTGTCACTAACTCAGGCTCACCCAAATAGTTGATCATCACACTAAAATGTGCATATTCAACAGAAAATTAAAATTCATAAAACTCAGAGTGAAAGAGTGGAATATTGTTTTTTTATTAAATCATAATCTTGATTTAGTCATAACTATAATTGAATCATAACTCTAATTAAATCAAAACTCTACTTGAACCCTAACCCTAACACTAATACTAACCCTTAGCCTAATTTAACCCTACCCCAGCCAACCCTAACCTTAACCCTTACCCTAAATAAATCTTAAGCCTAATTGATTCTTGAGGGAACTCTAATTGAACTCTAGCCCTAACTTTGAATGTAACTCCCACAAACTTCAAGAGTTTTATAGATAAAATATACCAAGATGGATGTATGAACCTAGGTAAAAGAGATTTGATGACTTAAAGTCAAGTTGCTTCATAGCCAAGTTAAATCTTGTAAAATTTCTTCATATGAACTTTAGGAGGGACAAAGCTTATCCAAATCTCCAAAAATAGGTCCCAACATGAACCTATCCCATAGGCATTCAACCTAGGGACTTTTTCACTTAATAATGAAAAAAAATCACTAAATAACATTTAAAAAAATCCTTCTACACAACCTTGTTTAAAAAGCAGTAATCAAGTATCCATATATTTTTATTTTTTATACATTTATTAAAAATAATTAAATTTTTTATAATTATTTCTATCTATTTTACTAATGAAATTTGAATACCCATGCTAATTCCAATTTAATTTTAGAACAATATTAATAAACATACATATTGACAAAAGCACTCCCATGTAAGGTGGGCACATTTTTCAATCCCTTCTTCCACCATCCAATCCTCCACTCACTCATTTCTATCCATTGAACTCCGCTTTATCCATACATTCTCATTATCATATATTTACTATAATTAGCTTTCTATTACACTCGTGTCCACACATATTCCTATATATTTCGCTTTATCCATACGTTCTCATTATCATATATTTACTATAATTAGCTTTCTATTACACTCGTATCCACACATATTCCTATATATTTTACATCGAAGGCGTATCCAATTTGAGAGAGATCAACAATCAACGGTTGACCTCTTTCCACAACACCTGGCCAATGATTGAAAACAAGTGCACCATCGATCTTATTAGTTTTTGCACTATTTTTTGGCCGTTTAATGGTGTTGCTCACCCACCCACATATGGCTTAAATTCCCACACTATAGAAGTTAGCTACTGCAAGATAAGAAGACATGGGTTTCCAGAGCTTGTTGCACTGTTTCACTGTATGCAAAAAAATAGAAAATGCACAAAATGGGTATGTTGAAAAGGTTTTAGAATCTTTCAAACAAATGCAATTGGTAGGTGTAAAGCCAGAGTCCTCAACCATTGCTAGCATCCTCCTTGCCTGTGCTGAAATGGGAGCTTTGGAACAAGCTATGCACATCATTCATAGGATAAAAGATAGAGGGGTTTTGTAAGATGATGTATTCACAACTTCCCTGGTAGACATGTATACAAAATGTTGATGGACAAACAAGGCATGCAAACTGTTTGAGTTAATTCCTTAAAAGAAATGAGTTCTCATGGAATGCCCTGATTGTAGGATATTCACAAAATGGATTTGTTGAAAAGGCTTTAGAAACTTTTAGGCATATGCGGCTGATGAGCTTACAGGCACACTCTACAACCTTTGCCAACATCCTTGCAGCTTGTGTTGAATGGGAGCTTTGGAATAGGGTATGGACATCCATCAAAGCATCTAAAGGATAGAGGAATTTGGATAGATGTAGTTACAACCAGAGCGGTAAACATGTGTGCAAAATGTGCAAGCATAGACAAGGCACGCGAACTATTTGACAATGTGCCTCAAAATAAATTTGGTCACATTGAATGCTATGATTGCAGGACATGAACAAAATGGATTTGTTGAAAAAGATTAAGAAACTTTCAAGAAAATCAAATTGGTAGTTGTAAAGCCAACATTCTCCCCGCCTATCCCAAAATGGGATTTTTGGAACACGGTATAGATTTGATGGAAGGGGGAATTTTTTCAAATAATTTAGTTGGAAATGCTTTGATAGACATGTATGGAAAATGTAAAGTATAGATGAGGCTTGTGAACTGTTTAAAAAAGTGCATCAAAGAAATGTGGTGTCGTTTGCAGGATATGCACAAAATGGATTTTGCAAGGCTATTCTCATAATATTTGAAATGATGAAGCACTCTTGAACATATCATAACAATATAAGCTTTTCTTGTGTTCTTTGTGTATGTAGCCATTAAAGTTTAGTGGATGAGCGTTTATATATTTTAATAAGACAAGTAACCCTTATTGCATTACACTTAAAATTGATCATTGTGTGTATGGTTGAGGTTCTTGCCTATGCTAAGTACATCAAGAACACCTAAAATTTATGATTAAGATGCCAATTAAACATGTGATGGTTGTGTGGATGTGTTTTCTTGGCCCTTACAGATCACATATGGATATAGGTTTTAGAGTAATTACAATGATGCTACTTTTTACTTGGATCCTAAAAAAATTGTGACTTATCGTCTGCTCTTAAAAATCTATGTAGATGTGGGAAGGTTGTACATATCCTACAATCATTGCAACCCATGAGATGACATCTTCTTCAAAACTTCAAGTATTATGTTAAATAGTTCATGTGCCTTGTTAATGCTTCCACTTTTTGTATGCATGTCTACTATGGAAGTTATGAGTATAATATTTGACAAATTATCTCTCTCTCTCTACCTCTCCCCTCTTTGTATATCCCTTTCTTTCTCAATTCCTCTCTCTTTGTTCTTTAAGTCTCACTCTATTTTTTCCTCTATCTCCTTACCCCCCCTCTCTCACACTCTTCCCCCCTCTATCTCTCCCTCTTTCTATCTATATCCCTCCCTCTCTCTCTCTATTGCAACATAACATGAGCTTGTTGGTAATGGAGCTCATTTAGAGGTTTTGTTTTGATCATGTGTGGATCCCTATAAAAAGATGCATAGTTGATTTGAAGCTATCACTTCTCCATTGAAACTTATGTTGCACAAAAAACATCATTTTCTAAACGGCTTGCCAATTGACCTTTGCAAAAAAATAGACCCATTTTTTTCCTAATTGACCTTCCACAACTCTTCGGCGTACCCATTGCAGACCAAGGTGTGATTGTGAGTTTCACGCCATCTTGAAAAGGAAACAATTGGAAATCTTATGCATTGCAAGGAACATCATTCTAAGAATCTTTTCTTTGGAGCACAAATATAAACTTGTGTTTGCATCAAATCATTCTATGGCATAGAAGATTATAAATAGTCTTTGGAAATTTTTACAACTATAAAGCTACTCTAAGCAAGGGGTCAATCTAGGAGAATCTAGCTCAAAGTGCAAGCATCACAATTATACACAATTTATAGACCTATCAAAACATTCCCATAATAGACAAGATCAAACCTTACAAAACACATGTTATTTATAAATAATATATATTTTCAATTTACCACAACAAAAAAAACTCTACGTTATATCAAACTTATTCTTCAACATTAATCCTTAAAAACTAAACACTCTTACTCTTTTACATTTAGTTTTTTGAACTCCTAAAATAATAATTTAACTATTTTAATTCATTTTTTTTTTCATAATTGTTGCACGACATTTCCAAACCTAACCCTAACCCTAACCCTAACCAAACCTCAATTGAACCATAATTAAACCCTAATTGTAACCTTGATTGAAACCTAACCCTAAGTGTAACCCTAATTGTACCCTAATGTTAATCTTAACCCTAAACTTTATATTATAGAACCATAACCCTAATTAAATCCTTATTAAACCCTAACCCTAACCCTAACCCTAATTGAATCCTAACCTATCCTTGATTAAACTATAACCTTATATGAACCGTACCCTTAACTAATTAAACCCTAACCCTAACTCTAATTAAATAGTAACCTTAATTGAACCATTATCCTCGTCTAATTAAACCCTAACCCTAATTGAACCTTAATTTAATTGTAACCCTAATTGAACCCTAACACTAACCATAATTTAAGTCTAACCCTTTTAAATCTTACCCTAATGTAGAACTCTAACCTTAACCCTAACTAAACCTCAATTAATTCCTAATTAAGTTGTAACCCTAATTAAACCTAACCCTAATTGAACTCTAATTCTAACCCTAACCCCAAGATTTATTGTAGAAACATAACGTTAATTAAACCCTAACCGTAATTGGATTGTAAACCTAATTGAACCCTAATGCTAATCCTACCCCAATTTTATTGTAGAACCATAAACCTAATTGAACCCTAATTAAACCCTACCCTAACCCTACTCTAACCCTAACCCTAATTGAACTATAACCTTAATTATACCCTAACCCTAATTTAACTCTAACCCTAATTTAAGCCTAAGTTTTATCTTAGAACCCTAATTGTATCCCTAACCTTTTTTGAACCATAATGTAAACTTAATTGAATCCTAACCCTAATGTTGAACACTATTAAAAAAATTATTAAAAAAACCATTATATTTTTTATTTTTAGTTATATAATTTAAATAACTTTTCAAATTTCTATATTTTTTTATATAAAAGATATGCTCAACTCCATAAAATTTCTAATTAATTTCATTCAAATTGAATAACTGAAGATTATATTTTATACATTTATTTTAATCATTATTTTATATTTTATCACTTTAATAAAAATAATCTTCTATATAAACATTAATATTGTTTTAAATTTCTATCATTTAAAATATTTTTCAAATTTACCTATGTTGATATATGAGAGATATAACAAATCCAAATTTATAGTTAATTTAAATTATATTTTATAATGTTAGTAATTTGACTATTTACGAAATATTCTAAAAATTTGTAATATTATTAATAGCTTATAATCTATAACTTCAGCATATTTGTATAAAACAATCAATTTAAACTTTCAAGAAATTTTCTTATTCTCAACTCTCATTATTGAATTTTTTGTATCCTCTTAATTCAAAATATCTATGACAAATAATTTTCAAACTCTATCTGTATTCACCACATTGTTTATCTTAATTCAATGATTAAATTTGATAATTATAATTTATATATAAAGTTATGAACAATGATAAAGTAGTTCATAAGAAAAAATAAATTTGAAGCATCCAAATGAGAAATCTATACCTAAACTTTAAAGATCAAAGAAATTGAATGATAGAAAAACTAAAATTGTTTTCTCATATAAAAGAGGAGATATTATAATTTAGTAAGGGAGAGACATTAACAAAATAAGAATATCATTAAATCTCTTAGTAATGGTAGAATGCTCAAGATCAAGAATATAAATAGCAACCCTAAAATAATGCATGAATGAAAAAAAATAGATTTTTGTTCATAGAGTTTTCAATGAATATGGCATACAAGAACCAAAAAAAAAAAGAAAGATTCAAAACAACCTTTAAGTTCATATCTAATTTTATTATTTATTCACTATTCAATACCATTGAAGGAATTTAAAAATAGTTTTCATGTATTTATGATGATGCTTGTCTAGATAAATCTATCTTTGATATCCATATGAAACTGTTCAGTCCCTATAAACAAATTCCATAATATGCCTCTTTTACAACTTTTTACAACTCGTACATTTCTAAAACAGGATATAGGCTAGACATCATAGAAAACCGGATTTATAAATCTTAAATAAAAAATGAAAACAAAAATAGCTTATACTTCATCAAATGAAAACCAAATTACAGATAGGTAGAATCCTTAAGATAAAAGCAACACAACACCAAAAACACTAAAAGAGTGCCGTAATTATAATTATTGAAAGACAAATAATACCAAACTGGAGTTTGAATTATAATTATTGAAAGACAAATAATACCAAACTGGAGTTTGTTATTTTTCATAAGAAAATAGTAAAATGATCAGGTGAATCTAATACAGGGCTAGGCATTTCGGTTGACTATAATCATCACATACTTCCCACTTGAAAAGTGATAAAGATTCTTTTCCCAATTTGAACCTGGGACATGTTCTCAAAGCTACAGCTTATCAACTACTTGATGTAGATTAATATAATCTTTATCATTTTGAAAAGGACCCAAATCATGAATAGCCTTCCAAACAATGGAGTTTCATTCGAATCCATTGCTGAAGGTAATCATCCATACTTTGCCTCCTTTCTTGATCTGCTTACTTAACTGCAACCAAGTCAGACAACAATTAAAAAATAGATTAAACATAAATGACATTGTCATATCAAATGACATTGTATACTTTTATGTTATGTTTAATAACATTTGTACAATATGTTTTGACTAATTTATCTCAATTTAACTGATTTTGCATACCATTTCAAAACAACAATCTATTGAAATGGTCTAGATGGAAACATTTGGGAGGGGAGGGTATTTCCATTCTTTGTTTGATAAATGTTGAAGAATCATTTAAAATTATCACCATCACCTTAGATGCGACCAGAAATGAAAGTTGCAGATAAAGATGCTATCTTGGTTCGGTAGATTCCCAACTCTTTACAGTTTCGCATAGCAGCTGTGAAAAAGTGAAAGGTCTATGGAGCCGCTTATGATTGTCATCCACAAAGCTCCGTTGGAGCCCATATTTCCTTCTCATAGGAAATTAAATAAACAGGGTGATGGATATTTGATCCTTCCATCCACTCTAAATTAAAGGTGATATCCCCTGTATGTTTTTCTGAATGTTTAATCATTTATTTAAAAATGTCATTCTATTTTAAATTTCTAGGCTTTTTAAAGTTTCTTCTTTGTTATATTACTTGCATGCAGTATCTATATTATATCATAGGAGGTGTTATTCTACTTTGATTCAGGTTTAACGATATCTCTAATGCATGTTACTGTACAATACAGAGGCCAACGTTCTATTATTGTACATGGACGAAAATGAATTTATATTCAAAAGGCTTTAAAACCACACACAGATACAATTGGCTAGTACAAAGGAAAATTGTAGGTTGTTTGCTAGCATCCTCCTTATCTGATTAGAAATAGAAACTTTGGAATGGGCATGAACATCTGATAAAGGATCATACATGCAAAATAGTTCAAAATTTTCCACAACTGAATCAACATCCCCTGTGCATGCTCATTTGCAAGGTGCGCGTTCCTCTGCAACAGCTTTGCAAACTGGTGATTTAAAGAGTAGTTGATATCCAATATGTAAGTTATGGAAAACAGTTACCAAAGAATGCAGCGGTTACCAATAACCATTTTATTTAGGTGAACACAAAATATAGATGTACAAAAAATAAACATTTGGAAAAAAATTCATTATTTTTATTTTTATTTGGAAAAAAGCAGCACATGACTTCCACCTGCCTGTCATTTTCAATGCAGCTTCAAAAACTTTATGGAGAATATTCCTTGAATGCTTTCACTGTAGAACACCTTTCGGCGTAATAAATAGTATAATCTATTTATGTCTTTTTAGATAGATATTTAAGATATGTAAGATATCTATATAAAATTTAAAGTAAATAAATAATTTGTTTTTAAAATTTAAAATAATAAAATACAAATATAATGTATAATCTATTTTTTTACTATATTTATTGCTTCCATACTTTTTAACATAGATTTATCTAAGATATCTATATATTGCTAAATACTTTTCTTTAGAAAAAAAGTACTTTAACATTGCAAAAGATAAATATTTAATTTACTCTAGAAGTAATAAAATATTCTTTACCATGTTGAATATTGTAACAATTTTAAAACTATTCAAAACATTTACACCCACTATCCCAAAATGTACTTTAAGAAAAAAAATAGCAAACATTCCATACATATCCATATGTTGTACAAAATAGATATCAAATGCAGGGAAAAGACTCAACAATCTGATGTTGCAGCAAACTCTTTACCCTTAGAGAAAGTAATCAGCACCTAAACACTCTCCAAGCCTTTATATATAAGATTATTCACCCTAGCGTTTTATTCATAGAATTTTGGCTCTAGGAAAACTACCAAGTGGTATTCAAAACCATTGATGGGTCCAATTGACACATGTTCATTGCTCAAAATGCAAACAAGAGTTACACATGAATTGTACTCATCTTGTAAATCCAAACGTCAAACTACAAACAACATTAGAATGTTACCATGTTTAACTAGTGTGCCAACATTACAATAATATTCCAACAATATAACTAAGACTTGCAAGATGTACAACACTTAGTCCTAATATTATTGAGAATGGAATGCCTCAATGCCTCAACCCATAAAATATGCCTAGTACAAATTAAATAATAAAAATATTGAGATCTAATGGACATGATAAGCCTTACAACTCTAACTCAGGGTAATTGGCCTAAAAACTTATAGATGTTGTACTTAATAACTTTTATATCTTTAGTGTCTTTTAGGGGACATGTATTTAATGTGATGTGATAAAATCTTTGCAACTGCTTTACCCTAGTGGGCTTTGGTTATTTGATTTTTTAGTCCATAAATTAGATCATGATATAATATAGCATACAATGGTACAGTAGCAACATTGTGGACCTTGGTGAGCTTTTACTAGACACAACTCAAAATTGTTTTCCAATTGGCTTGTGTGTTAAGCTAGAACTAGAGTTGAGGGTCCTTGTTTGGAACTCTAGCTCTCTATTTGTGTTTATGTGTTGAGAATGGGGCTATATTGTTGCTTGGTTTGTACTTATGTTCTATGTCCATTAGTTATTTGAATCCTAAAATCAAGATTGTAAAGTGCTATGTGCCCTGTCGTTAGGTCTAAATCTATCAAAATCTTTGTCGCCAATTAGATGCACCTTCCACCAAGCAGGTACTTATCATTTGTGACATTGCTAAAATTTATCAAACACAACTAATTAAAACATAACAATTCTATTACTATTTGGTAGGAACTTTGCTGCCCTGCAGCTCTTGTTTGAGATGGCAAATTAAGCTTGAGCTGTCCATAAATTTTTAATTGAAGTGGTGTTTTAAGCCTAAAATTCAATGAATTTGATATTGAAGAGGCCAACTAAAACTTCAAGTAATATACATTTATAATTATGGTGACAAATTAAAACCTAATTAATATGAATTTATAAGTTAATTGGCAGATTACTAATACTAAAAATGTTTGTATATATCTTACATAATATTTGTGTTATACTTTATTTGAAAGCATTATTAATATTTTTGTTTCATTTAATAGCACTTTGAGGGAAAAGACAACTTTCATCATCAATAACATTTTCATTTAATTCACTTGTAAAAATATGATCTTTGTCATCATTAACATTTTAAATTTAATTTAGTTGTGAAAAAATGACCTTCACCATCAATAACATTTTCATTTAATTCAATAAATTGGAAGTATAACATGGATGGTTTTTAAGGTATACACAAATATTATCTAGACAAAATAATACTATTACTATATGTTGAATTAAATGAAAATAGTAATGATGACGAAGGCCATCCTTCCACTCAATGTATCACGCATATGCCATTTAAAATAGGCTTATGCAAAAATATTATTTATGCATTTCTAATCTAATTATTGTACTATTATTTGCTTAGATTCAATATGAAGACAATATTTTTATTTAATTAAGCTATAAATGACATTATGAAGAGGTAACTCATTGTACACTTAACCAACCATTATAATCTCACCCTATGTGTACACTCTTCATTTTGTAAAAATCTCATTGCACTCTACAAATCTTGGCCTTGTAGATCATGAAATCTCTCTTCTTCTAGCATGCTCTTCTTGAGAGATTGCTTTTTGTGGACCCATCCAACAAAGTTTCTTAAGTATTAGCTTCAATTATCTCTTGCACAAGATAAAGTTAGCCATTAAGGAAATCATTGGCATTGACAATCTAAAGCTTGATATCAAGAGTCATGTAAATTCTGAGGTAGCATCTTATTTCCTATCTAGTTTATTATAGCTTACTCAATTCATGATAATAATGGTATTAGTCACAATTATTTGTTTGACCACAATTTAGAATTAGGTTGGATGCAATGGCAACAATAGATAAGCAATTCCTATAAGAGAATTTACCAATTGTTAGGATTTTGCTTTTCGAGTCCCACTAGGTATTATTCCTCTGTTACTTTTTTAGAATTGCAGCTGAGGGAGTTAGTGCCATTTTAGATGAAATGTGTAATTCTTTCATTAATTGCCATCCCTCTACAAATATAATTTCATTCAAGCACACATGTTGAACACCATTATTTCTTTTGGGTAGCACGGATTTTTTAGTGGAGAATCTTTGTCAATTGGTGAATAGTTTATATCGATTAATGATATCAAGTTTCCACAATCCATAATGTTTATTTTCTCTTATTTCTAGATTAGATTGCATAATTTTTTTTTGCATCAACCTTTCGGATCACACTCTATGATCCATCCTCAGGATGAAAAACAAAGAGCTCAAGGAGAAAATCCTGAGGATGGATCATAGAGTGTGATCCAAAACATTGATGCAAATTTTTTTTATGCAATCTAATCTAGAAATCAGAGAAAATAGTTTATATCCGCCAATTTGAAATTGGTGAATACATTGCAACCAACGGTAGCCAAATCTCCCAAATTTTATGAATCATCGACTCAATGTATTTCAATTCACTATCAATTTATTTTATGATGCATATGTAATTAATAATTTTGCCATAACTACGTGTTTCCAATGGGCTAATTAATATTTTTGCCTAAAATTTTGAATGCATGTATTAATTCACCCACATATTTGTCAATACCATTAAAATGACATTGTGTATAGGACCCATATCGCCAACAACATTAAATGTTCACTACGTGTGGGGACCCATTGTGCCAATAACATTAAAAATTAATTACATATGAGAATCATTTCGCTAATACTGTGATAACTCCATGCTAATCCTAGGTCCATAATTGCCTTGAAAATTACAAAATATGTATTTAAGTTTTGATTCTCCCAACATTTACATGTATCATTTTATAATCATGTGGGATTTGCCAAATTTTACTATACCATTTAAAAATCCTGTGAAATATCCTATGAAATTTTCCATATATAGATTATATAAATACAATCAAAACTCTGATTTATTTTTACACATTTTGTTCAGTTACGAACTTTTGAGCTCTCAATTTAGATCATAGGAAAATTACAACTACATGCATTGATGCATTAGTGAATAGCAAGTTAGCGAAAACCTAAAGGTAAGTGATAATTTCTTTAGTGTTATAAGATTATTTATCTCTTTGTCATTCTTACAGATGATATTGAGTAGGAATACATCTAGGACATGGGGATCTATATTTTATGATTCCTTCTTAAACAAGAAGATATTTTTTGGCAAATTTTTATTTTATTAGAGATGTTGAGCAAGAACAAGAGTAAGAGTCTTGAAGGTGGTGAAGGGAGGCCATCAAAACATAGAACCATAATGTCATAGTTTGACAATGTTTATGATCCATCAGATCAAGATGGAACTACAACAACACTTGCACCAAATATTAACAAATCTAAGGCAATACCTTAGAGGAAGATCAAAATGGGTTAATTGAGTCAGATGAAAATGCCCCAAAAGATGTTCCAAGGGATACCCAAGGTAGCTAGAATGAGTTAATTGGCCTCAAAGACAATGTTGATGCCACAAATTATGTTTCTACACGGAAGGGGAAAAAAGGGTCAAATCTAAAATCAGATGGTGTGAGTGGGATATGACAAGGGATTTTTAGATTGATTGGGTGTCAAACTACCTATGCATTGAACCAATGGAGAATGCAAACAAAGATGAACCTCCAATAAAATGTAAGTGTAAAATTTGTAGTTGAAAATATAAAAGGGACGAAAAGTTGCAACTAAAACTTGACACTATAGAAAAGCATATCAGTAAATTTTATGAAAAACAAATCATAGACAAAAAGGAAAAATCAGTGATAAGATGAAAATCAAAAGAAAAATGTCTTCATTTAAGCATGCCCTTAAATATGATGTGCATATGCAAAGAAAGGCGAAGCTTGCTAAATCTAGAGGTTCAATTGAAGCTCAATTTGGAAAGATAATGGCAAGAGCACAAATGGTAAAAAATGTTCAGTTGAGTGTTTTTTTTCATATTTTGACCAAAGAGCGCCCTATGAAAAACTAACCACAATATATGGGTGTTCCTAACTTTCCTAGTACACATTGGTCAATAAACTATGGATGGAAATGGGCAAGTTGTCTTGTTGAGGTGGAAAAACAAGATTTACAAGAAAAAATAAAAGAGTAAACCTTCATTGCATTATCTAAGTTAGATGAAGTTACTATTATAGATAATACTTCTTGGATATGTATGCATGTGTATATTGTACACAAACATGTCTACCAACCTCATCTACTTTGTGTTTATAAAATCAAGGAGAATTCAACATCACAAAATCTATTTGAACTAGTTAAGAAATATTTGAATGAAATTGGAGGTATGGATGACTTCACAATTACCAAAAATTTGGTGTGTGTAGGAGTTGATGGAGCTTCAGTAATGCAAGGTCATATGAATGATCTTTGTGTAAAACTTTACAAACTACTTTTTCATCGTGTACATGATTTTCATTCACTACATCGCCCATAGAATAAATTTAGCATTTAAAATTGTAAGCAAGTTTGCTTTAATATCAAAATTTGAAAATCTAGTCCATGAGCTTTACTCATACTTCTGTCGAAGTCCCAAACGGTTTGCAAGTTTTCAAAATTTTGTTGAGGGAATAACCACAAGAAATAAGCGTATTAAGGATGTTGATACCAGATGGATCTCCTTGCATGGACTAGCACAATAATTTTTTTCAAAATATCAATATTTGATTGGAGTAATGCATGAGCATCACCACACAATAGAAAAAACTCTTGACCACTCACATAGGTTAAGAAATATAGAGAAACTCTTCACTTTCTCTAGTCTTCTCCCCATACTGGAAGAAATGAACAATCTTGTGAAAAACCCCAAGAAAGAACTATGTATATTACAGAATATAGTAAACCATGGAGAATGACATGCCTCACCCTTAATAATCTATATCTATCAGATTTTTTTCATTTATAAGTCCAAAATTTAGTAGCTAGTAGTTCGATAGATGTGAATAATTTTGATAGTTTTTATAATTTAATACAAGCAATGAGTTATGTGTCTTTGTACGTACATTTGAGATACTGATGCACTATTGTACTATAGTCAGACACTTTACCAGAGTAATTGTTACAAAGGAAGCTTTTAACAACATTGTTAATTTTGTAAGTACTACTTTAAAGAGTATTGTGAAATCTCTTTCCTTAGAGATTATAGAATGATTCCCTCAAGATAAACTACTTGAAGCCATGTCTATTGTGCATCCTCAATTTTGGGTCTATTGATGAGCCCTATAAATCTCCAATTTCCTTGCTTTAGTTTCATACCTTTTATCATATTTATG
>VDFB02000003.1:120629297-120648579 GCA_007258455.2 Sequoia sempervirens | reverse complement strand
CACATTTGAAATAGCTCCAGTCCATTCACTCCTTCAGTGCTCTTAGTGAAGAAGGATGGAATGATGCATAGGTGTATAGATTATCGGGATTTGAATAAGAATATGATTAAGAACAGGTACCCTATCCACAGGATCGATGAGTTGCTACATGAATTTGAAATATCCCACCCCTGATAGGATATTTGCTAATTGTTCTCTGCTTTTTATGTTTGTTTTTGGTTTTGTAGTTTTTTAAAAATATTTGCCAAGAAATGCATAAAATTGCAAATGAAGGAAAATACTAAAGAAAATACTTTAAACTTATCAAATCAGATTTATCATTGCTTTGAACTTACAATGAAAGCATACCTAGATGACAACTTCTGATCTTGAAAACTCTGTAAACCCTAAAGGGTGATCTCCAAGAAACTGATAAAGCCTTGTGATAACCTCTGAATAAGATTATCTCTCAGAATTCCCTTGGGTGATCTTCCACACTTATAGACATTGTTCTCTTTGAGGGGTTTCGACCTCAAGAAAGCTTGAATCTTCAAACTACCAGCAAACCCTTGGTGAAGCTCTTCTCCAAATTTCTCCAAACAAGAATAATAATCCATAATACATAAAATGAACTTCAAATTCCCTTTTATAATATTTAATTTGCATTTGAATTTCATCTCATTTAATTTACTTTTATTTCATTTACTTTTCCCTCCTTTTGGTGCACAACTTAATAATATAAAGTATACTTTAATAATCACTTATATCCTTTAAATATAAAGTCCCCTTTTAATATATTTTAATAACGTACTTTGAAGCCTTGATTCTTCAATGCAAGCCCTCTATTAAAAACAAAAGCCAACATGCGAATTCCCTGAATATCTCTCATCAGGGAAGAACTAGGAAGCTCAAATATGAATTAGCACAAATAAGTGGACATGCATTCAAAAGAAGCACTCTCATATATCTGGTTTAGAACACCTCAAAAAATAATATCTAGAAATCATTGTTGTTCATGTTCAGATTGTGGAAAATTTCAACACTTTTTAATACAATACTTTTAGTCTTTTTGTATCAAATAATAATAAAAATAAATGTAAGGTCACGGAATTTATAGTCATATAATTATATTAATAGCAAGTAAAATACTTCCTATGGTAACTTTTGCACTGTCATCCTTCCATATTATTGTTTAGGCTTGTATATTGAGTTAGGATTTATCACTTTTACTGCTGTCGGATCCACCAGTAATGGGATTATACATATGCATTTCTATGACTGAATTTTCATTCCTATAAATGAACACATCAAGGTGAGCGCTGTCATAATCACTACCTCATCATAAATCATTGGAATGAACTTCCAAGATCACAAATATACCACAGGTTTCTTTTGCTGCAGCTATCTAACTATGACTATGACATTTAAATAGGGCACCTTTAGGGTAGAGAGGTCAAGGAAGGACAAAGTACTAAGTCAAGCATTATATGACAGAAAGATTCAATGCATGCCCAAAATTATGTTTAACCTTTGAATCCCTTAGAATGGTTTTTTGAATATCCTCAGGGAAGGAGAATTAAGCAGCCCAAACACTTACCTTTCCCAATCTTTCACTTCTTGTTCTGTGACATTTTGGTTGCTAATGTGGAGGGCCATTGGAAGTATTTACTGTTTTTCTTATAATTTCCAAAGCTCAGATCACCCATGTATTGTATTACTGGAATGGTAGATTTAATTTTATTCTCTCAAAAGTTTGTTCAATTAGAATTTAGAAATGAAACTTCTTTTCTGCTTGTGGAAATCCCTATTAAGTGTAATATATATATATATATATATATACATCTATCACATGAAGGACAACAAAACGACTCTAATACTTGAGTTACAAACAATTAATGTTAATGATTCAGTTTAGGTACCACCTTCTATGTTTTTTTCCTTTTTGTTTCTTTTTTTTCAAATCAACTGTTCAATCATCTGCATTTTAGTTTTCAGATCATAATGATAATATAAACTAAATACAATACAGATGAAAATAAATACCTTTTGGATTGCTTTCCAAGAAGAATTACTTTTCATGTGAGGCTTAGGAAACACTTGTTTGGAATGATTTATCCATAGATCCTCTGGTTTCTACACATTTTCATTCAACAAGAATGAATAAAGCCAATGAGACACAACCTTGAAGGAAATGTTTTTCTTAATCTATATGTGAGAAAATTCAAATTATTTTTCAAAGAAACACAATTGCAAATTCACATATTAGAAATGGAAAATGAAATGAACTTTACCTATAAGTCAACTTAGAAACAATAAGTAGTTTACTTCTCTAGTACTGTTGGATGAAATTGTCATATAAAAGGTATATATCCATGAACCAAAATATTATAAGGAATTTCTTGGATTGAACTTTCGCAAGTCAAAGTTGAGTGCATTACCATGTTGGCATCAGGAAGTTCTCTAACAGCCTCATCAACATTTGCAGCAGTATTTTTTACCTGAAAAGTGAAATGGTCACCCGATAGAACATACAAGAATTTAGTAAGTTTCCTGATTATAAAATAAGGCTTAGAAGCACTGGTATCTGTATAGAAGGTTTGTGTTAGGATTGAATATTATAAATATTTAGATACTTAGAGAAATTGCTCCAACCATAGGATGAGAATGGAAATTTAAAGAATCTGTCAGGAAGAAACAAAAAATGTGGTAAATTACACACAGAATCCTCTTAAACTTTGTTCATATTTTTGGAGATTGAGTTTGTCCTAGGAAAATACCTTCCATTTTTTATCGCACAGTATATCTAAGGTTACAATACTTCTTTCCATCCATACACCATTTCTTGAAATATTATGTACTCATTCCATTCTTTGCATAGTTTTAATTTTTATACTTAGTAATCTTTATACATTAATAAAAAATAGAATTACAAGCTATGTAGCATTGAATATAATTTTACAACTTCTGAAAGCCTGTATCCAAATCATCATTTTCGGACTTTGTGAGTTTTTACCAGACTCGGTCAGAAGCAATACATTTTTCTGCCTCTAATCATCTGACTTGCTGAGTCTGACATAGACCAGCAATTTTTGGAAGATTCACTGTAGGTTCACAATTCAAGGATATGCAAATTGAAAACAAATGTTAAATTTTTAATAATATTTCTAAATATACATTAAAAATACTTTAAAAGATAAAAAAAAAAAACGTTAAACATTTTCCCTGTTTAGTCTGTGATTTGTTCCACAGCTTCTCTAAGCCATCATTGCTCTGCAGAAAACACTAGCCACAAGCTGACAATATGACTCAATTAGAGAAATTTTTGCTCCATCATTTTGAGAGACTTGTAGTATGTATTCTAGCAAAAGTATACATAGTTAATTTTTGTTGTCATTGATGTTATTTTGCTTTGGATGGTATTAAATTATCATTTGTTTTTGTTAAATATGTCAACATTAATGAGTTTCAAAATATCAGAGTCTTGCCTATTTTTTTCTCTGATGTTTGAGCCCAAAATGGGTATGCCAAGTCTGGGTTTTACAATTATGATCCATATAGTTTCTTAGTTATAACTAAAGAGTGAAAGACCCTATTACAGAATTGATGACTACACATACCAATCTAATTCCCACATTTTCAACACAGTGAAATCAAATACAAGCAACATGTAGAAATAACGAAGAAGATAGCAATAGACTCTAATATTAATAATAATACATGTAGACACAAGAACGTGCAACATATGAACTTTATAGAATGTCACCCCTTGAAACTAAAATAGTAGAATGCATAGGTTCCAAACTTTGTGAGTTTCAGACTAACATAAAGCCAGATAGCATACCAGTATTGCGCCTTCTTTGCTCTGTTTTCTCTGGAATTTTATTTGTAAGGGGTTTCACATGTTGGCTTCCATCTAATTGAACACCAATAAAATATTGTACTTCTCCCTGCAATGTTAACCAAAACAAGGGTAACATGCAGTTTGCTTATATCTTCAAAATAACAAGAGAAAATTTGCCAAACAATATATGTTAAGATTACCTTCTGGTCACGCATAGGCTGCAGATGGAATATATTCCAAAATTTCTTCCCTGTACAAAGTATTCTAGGTAAAAGGTATGATATGAAATTGAAAAATGGTAAATCTGGATTGAGTACCTTATAGTAAACAACATTGCTCAAGTGGAGAAAGAATTCAAAAATAAGTCTATGTGAAACAAAATAAGTTGCCAAGAAACAATATAATTCTTCATGCATGTTAGCACAATCAACATAAGGTCCTTGAAGTGGTCAATACATCAATGCAATAAAATGAAGTGCAAGAGCTCACAATACGAATCCTATAATGTCCCTTTCCAAATAATCGCTCCAGGAGGACTTATTAGCCTATTTAATTCCTATAGGCTATAGTTGGGAGTCAGGGAATTAATTAATTTAATTGTTTGATATTGCTTGGCAAAAAATACACTCAAAAAGGTAATATTAAATAATTAAATTAAAGTGATGTTATAAAGTGACATTAAGGAAATATTAAAAGATACTTTAAAAAGTCACTTTATAAAAAGGAACTTAATGCTTATTTGAGCAGGAAATATTAAATGATTTTTGAGAAGCATCTTTCGAAAAGGAAATAAAAGTGAAAAGTGAGCTCATTTGTGCATTATGCTTGGATATTATTTTTCTTGGTGTTTTGAGGAGCTTTCACAAGTTTCGAAACCCTAGAACGAAAACCCTACAAGTACACCAGTTTTGGTAGTGCAACTAATCTATCCTAGCTGGTTGGTTGGAGGAATTACACAGATTTCTCACTTGGAGCTTATAGGAGAATTTACGAAATTCGTAAAGTCTCTTTCAAAGATGAATTTCGTTATTAGATATCGGTCTTATTTACAAGAGCAAAGTTCAGAATTCATGATTGCACATTTACAAGGAAAATTAGAGGTTAAAATATTTAATATGGATGTGATAGCTACAGGCATAGTCACTGTACCACACATCCCAGCACTAATGGCTATGTAGTGGATGATATGAATAAAATAAGGGGGGATTATTCCAGCCACACACCCTTATTATATTAATCGCCACCTTTAATGTAAATTGTACCACCTTTGAAGGAGTCGCAAGGCTGCAAAAGGGGAGCCGTATAGTCTTAGGAGTCTTTAAAAGGTGACGTGGAGGGGAAGTCTCAATCAAACTTCAGCCATCACCTCTTTTCAAGAGAATTCGATACTATTTATGCAGCCGTATACCTCCAAAAGGCCACCGTACATATTCATAGGCTTGTTGTACTATTTGTTGGGCGCTATATTTGGTGATTGAAAGATTATTTAATATGTGGGAATTAAAAGAAGAATATGAACATAGAAAATCAAGCATTCCATTCAAGTCAAAATATTTTCTTCTATGAATTGATGTACAATTGCTGATATAAATATTTAAAAATATATTTTTAGAGTTAGTATATCAGCCTTTATATTCATTGTAAACAAGACTTGTATTTTACAATTCCTGCACATTTCTATCATTTCATCCTTGCTATTGTGGAAGACATATACTGCAATGCATCACATAAACCATTTAACAAACTTTTGCAATTAAAACCACTTGGAAATAATTCAGATATATCTCAGCACAACAATATGACAATTGTTTGACAAAATGCTTGCATTGTCAAACAAATAAAAACAATTGCAAAATTGTACCAATCAGTGGTGAGGGTCATTACAGTGGTATCAAAGCTAGTGAACCTGCCAACCTGTGCAGATTGGATGGTAAAAACATTTCAAGAATCTAGATAACATGGAATATATCACCTATAGGAGTAGAAGACAGAGAGGAGCTGAAAATATATTTAATTTAGAATCAGAAGAAGACGAAAACATGGCTAACAGAGAAAGAGAGAGGGAAGAACCAAGCACTAGAGACATGTTCAATGACCTTGGAAGGGGACAATGCAACCTACAACAAAGTTTAGCTGAATTGGTAGCCCCTATGACACAACATATGGAAAACATTAATATAACAATGTGTAATGTCCCCTCCTCATCAATGATCAGCTCAGTTGCTCATTAGCCTATTCTGGAGGCTCGTAAGCTCGTTGAGTTGAAATTAGGGTTTCCTTTGTTGGAGGTTTTGTGGCATTTCTTGGAATTGACTATTTTTAGTAAATTCTATTTTTGGTAGTATCTCAGTTGTCAGCACTTCAGTAAGTCTTTTATAGTTGGAGCAGTTGTTGGTTTTGGTGTTTGGCTTTAAAAAGCAATATTTTGGTGAATTCATTCATTCAAGGCATAAAATGTTATAATTTCAAGTTGACCCCTTGGCCTAGTGCACTAACTTCAACTTGTGTTTAAAAGGTGGACATGAAGGGGGACGCCTTCATTAAGGAGAAATTATATATTTAATAAAGTTTTCATTATGTCTTGAAATAGACGCCATTCTAAGGAGGATTTAATATTTTTTAATTTGAAAATATTTCAAAGGGACCTTTTGGTGTCCCATTCTTGGAGGAGTTTTGGGAATTTGAGAAGTCATCTCTTTTTCTATAAAAGAGAAGTTTTTCTCCAGCTTTCATCATCCAATGTTTATGCTAAAGTTATGCAATCAAAATGACATTGTAAATTCAGCTTCAAGGAATGCTTACCTCCTAGCAATTAACCAATTTTGTGTTTGAAAGATAACACCTAGTTGGCTTCATGGTTGCTTCTCATCCAGACTAGCAGATTGAGTTTAATAGTTGAAGAATTTTGGAGTTTTTATTAATTTTGAGTTGCTGGTTTGTCTACAGCTGAAAGTATTTTTTGTTCACAGCTCTTTGATCAAATTGAATCTTGGTTTGGGCATTAATGATATGTGATTGTGGACCAAGGGCGACCCTTCCCATAGAAGATTGGGATTTAATTCCAACTATTTGATTTTAAAAAGCAAATCGTACCTTTCAGCCAGGCTGTACCTTTCAGGGAGGCATTGAAGTTCGTGCCAAATAATTGAAGGTGTTTTGAAGTTTTTTCAACGTTGCAATTTGGGTGCCTATCCTCCAAAGAGCCTTTTCATTTTATTTCATTCAATTCGGAGGTATATTGAAAGAGTTATGAGCATTTCATTGATTTACAGTTTGTTGGTTGACATTTTTAGTATGCTGGTTTTTATTATCAGATTTCAATAAGTTTAGTTTTTGGCTTCAATTTCAGTATTTGAGAGGTTTAAAACTTGAAACATTCATCCTTTTCTTATTCGCATTAATTCTATCATTGTAACACTTGTAAATTGCAGATCTCTTTAATTGTAAGGTTGTGAATTAGTAGTACTAATCCAACCATTGTTATTATTGCATTTACTTGTGATTTCTAATGCAAACATTATAACCCCTAGACGGTTTACCACCAGTGTGGAGGAAATTACATTGTATCTCTCTTTCTCACCCACTAAAAAGTGGTGAATCCCCACTCATGAGTGGATGTCCGCCGCAACAGATGAATTAGTTTGTTTTTGTTTCATTTTCCCCCACTGAATAAGTGGAAGTGCGGAAATTGTTCATGGCTGGTTCACCGCCTCTTTCTATTTTCAGTTGTAATAACTTCAATTATAATTCAGTTTCCTCCGACATATGTTAGCACCTCACCTTCCAAAGGATCTTGTGTGCACATTCTTGGCGTTGAGTGCATTTCATTTGATTCCCATTTTGAATCTAACGCTAATCCATTGGCGTAGTGTTGGTTGTGTTGTGATAATTTCAAGAAAAAAATTTGACTAGCACATTTCAGTGGTATCAGAGCAGAAGACCCTGCCATCCTATGACATTCAGCATTCAGTTGTCAGATGAGCAAAAGAGAAACCAAACCATTCACCATAAGTCAGGCCAGAACTCAGCATCAGTTTCCACCAGTTCCAAAGGCAGAAACATTTTGTTGATCTTTCTTGATTGCCCTGAAAGGAAATAACTATAAATGGCTGCCAAAAAGGAGTTTTCTTGAGTACAGTAGAAAAATAAATAAAATAGGAGAAATAAGAAAGGAAAATACGGGGGAAAAAAAAGGAAATAAGAAGAGGAAAATTCCTTAGAAAAGCAAATCCTAGGGAAAGCAATAACGGAAGAAGAAGAGAGGAAGTTCAGTTGGAAGCAAAATTTTCCAGGTTTTAAAGCTCTTCTATTGCATTTAATTTTCAAATAAAAGAAAAATTGATTTCGCTATGAAAGATTGAAATTCTCTTGAAAGTTATTTGAGCATGCTCACTGTTATTTTTTTTATTTTGGGTGCTTGTTGTATGAAGTTCTCTAATATGGCTATGCAATCTTTCCTATTTTATTTTATTCCTAAATAGATAGATATAATTGGGGATGCATATATATAAATATATATACATACATATATACTTTAGAAAAAAAAACCTCTGTATATTATATTTTATGTAATGGCTGGAAATTTCTGCTTGTTCTTTGTTTACAAATACCAGTCCAGTGTATGAGATTATCATATATCTAAATATATACATATATATAAACCCTACTGTATATCTATGAGTACTTTTAAATATAAATATAATACCTTTATGGATATTGATTTATACATAATGAATTCGATGTATTGCAATGTGATATTGTTAATGATATTTTAAGTAAAACAGGGGAGCTTCCCAGCTGCACCCCTTCCCCTTGGGAGAGGGTTGCGCTGTGGAGCCAGTGCCCTCCACAGGCTACAGCCTGTGGAGAGGGCGCTGCCCTCCACAGACAATGCCTCCCCCATGGGAGGCCTTCAATAAACCATTGAGAATAAATAATCTCTTTGATTCCATTGTCAACCTGTTCCAGCTGCAGCACTTGAACATAGTAGGAAGTTTAAAGATTTAAATGACCTCCTTGATTCTACTGTCAATATTTATATAGGACATAACCACACAGACCAAATACGCATTCGTCTAAGCCCTTTCACTTCGAGCCTATGTATTTTAGATTATAGACACAGTGGGATTGCATTTTAATAGGAATTAAATGGTCTACAACTGCTCTTATATACTTTCTTGTGTCTGATTTGTGTTTACTTTCCCTTTGTAGAAATTGTTTGACATAAAACTAGGTCTACATAACTATACTGGTTTATGCCTAATAATGCTTGATATGTCGATTGGCATGACAAGAATCATTGCTACCATCCTGAAATATGCTAACCAATTTTTTTGATAGTTTTACACAAAACAAATCAACACTTGCCAACTTGATTAGCGTTAGCATCAAACTAAAATCTGAACTTGGAATGGAAACTACTCAACGTCAAGAATGTGCACTCAAGATCCCACTGAGGGCGAGGTGCTAACATATGACGGAGTGTTGTAAAATTGAAATTAAGAAATGATAGGCGGATAACCAGCCATGAGAAACAGTTCCACACTACCACCAAACAGTGGGGGGAAAAGATTACAATAAAAACAATTCGTCCGCTGCGGCGGGCATCCACAGAGCTGTGGGGATTCACCACTATGAGTGGGTACAAGATATTATAATCAATTTAACCACACTGGCGGTAAACCATCCAGGGGACTTATGTGAGAAGATAAGAAAGAATTGCAGCAATTAAAACTGGAACAGTACTACTGTTTACAGTTTGTACAAATGAGAAATAAGCTGCAAATTACATAGGAATTACAATAATCTCCAAACACAAGAATAATAGATGTTTTTCAATGATTGTTAACTCTCTAACAGCTGATAATAAATCAGAAATCAGAACTTCTCAAATCTGATACAAAAACTGTAAACTAGAAATATCAATCTGCAACTATGAGAATCAATGAAATGATCATAACTCACTCAATTCTCCTCCGAATGACGTGAAATAAGTTGCAAATACTCCCTAGAAGTCTGGCGCCCAAGATACAATCCAGAAACAGCCACCAAAGACTCCAGATTATTTAGCACGAATCCCAATGCACCTCAAAATGGTACGGCCTCCTCAAGAAATCGATTTTGCAAGATAAAATTAAATACTTGGAATTAAATTCCAATTCTTGGAGGGAAGTGGCGCCTTGTATCAACAAATAGATTGCTCAAGTACCCAGAACAAAAATAAAATCACTCCAATAGTTATGAACAAAAATCAGCTTCAGCTGTATAAAAACCAGGAAACCAGAGCTGTGAAAAAACTCCAAAATCTTCAATCTTTGATGCTCAATCTGCTAGTCTGATGTTGAGAAGCAGCAATGTAGCCAACTAGGTGTTATATTGCAAACACGAAATTGGATGAAAAGCTAGGAGGTAGACATCCTCGAAGCAATATGTCAATTGTCATTTCGACAGCATAACTTTAGCATAATTTTCATGGATGAAATGCTAGAGCAAAAGCCTTCAATAAATAAGAGCTCACCAAAACTCTTCAATTGCCTGAGAAGCAGATCAAAAGACACAGAAGTCCCTTTGAATTCCAAAAACCATTCAACTTCTCAAAGTGGCGTCCCAAAAGCCTCATGAGAAATTCACTTTATTCAAAAAGTAACATTTATAAAAGTGGCGTCCAAATTCAAGCTGAAGTAATATTTGAATAAAGACTAAATAATCTTATAATGAAGGCGTACCCTTCATGGCCCCACTTTAAAAACAACTTAAGTTATCTCCTTAGGCCAAGGGGGGGGGTCAACAGTGAATTAAAACAAAAATGCCTTTAATTAAATATTTTTTCGCCAAATAAAGCTTTCTGAAGACCAAGCCAAATAATAACAACTGCTCCAACTGCAAAGGACTAAGAATGGACAACTGCAACTACCACAACTAGCATTTACTAAAAATAGTAAATAACATGAAATGCCACAAAACTCCAAGCCAAGAAACCCTAATTTCACCTCATTCCAGTCTACGGGTTCCGGAATAGACTGATGAACTGCAAGGCTAATCACTGATGAGAAGGGGACATTACACATCCAATGTAATTACTTTTGTGGGCTAGTTTGTATCTTCTTATTCTTTCCAATCTGTTCGTCTTCCAACTCATCTGCTTCCTTGTAAGGCAGTTTCTTTCTATACCTAATTCTTAGTCTCTCTGCCATGCAATCGACATCCTCTTTACCATTGGAGTCATCGGAAGAGTCATCACTCCTAGTTATTGGAAGAGAAGAAGCGCGCATTGCCCCCTGGGATCTGAACTCAAAACCTGCTATTAATTTGGAAACAAATTGAAGTTGACCCATTTACTTTTATTACTAGACAGAGCTTGCTTCTTAGACGTGTTCAATTTTTTTTTAGAAAACAAGTAGGATGTCCCTCGTAGCTTGGTATTTTGTTGGAAAGTATTGTTGAATTAGTATTATCATTGTTTGCAAACTTCAGTGTTTCCGACAACTGTGGTTGTTGTTGTAGTTGTAATCTCTTATAATAGCATTGATAACAAAACAGATCATTAGATCATATATATTTAGGCTGATACATTTTTATTTTGTGAAGTCTGTAGAAGTTTTGTTTAGTGAAATCTACTCTCAGATTTATCACTAGATTTCTCATCTATCGTGCATCATTGTACTCATTTTTATTTCCTAAAGGGATGGTGATCATAGTAAGGATTATTCTATAGGAATCAGCAACCATATCTCTGACAGTTAAAGGAAATTTATTGCCCATAAATAAATATAAACTAGATGTTAATTTCTATTGGTTATGAATTATAAAGATGATTCCGTTTCTTTCAAATTTTGTTTTCTACTAGAGGAATTGCATTTAATAACTAGTAGTTTGGACTTATTCTTGGGTATTTGTAACTATATATATATTTTTTTATCAAATGTCGATATATACATATACATCAATTCATATCCTGATCTTTTTATATGGTAATAAATATAGGACCTATTGAAATTATCTATATATAGAGGGTATATCGGAATAAGATCTTTTAATTTTATTTTATGAATCTGTTTTTGGTTTATAGCCTTGCAAGGGTACAATTATGGATCCGAATACACCTTTGTAGATCATATTTAAAATCCCTTCAACAATAAATTATTAATACAAAACTCTGACCATTGATTAGAATATTTTTTGGCATAATACACTGCATACTAGTCATAAATTGGAAGTTTAGATATTAAATACAAGTAATGTACATTTACATATATTTGGCTGCTATTGAACCATAGTTTAAAGTTTAAGGCCTTTTATATAGGGCATTCTACTCATGGTAATTTCTTTTTTTTTTTTTGTTCAAATTAAAATGAGTTCTGAATTTTATAAGAATATATACTCATACATGCATAAGCTATACCTTCTTAACTATTTTATAGTTTTATTTGCTTACTGTCAAACCCTCTATGAATCAATGAGTTTAGAAGTAAACATTCTTGTTATAAGTGCATAGGCATGTGTGCATTTTAGTAGTGCTAGGATTACTTCTTAAAGCTTCATGCGATTGGCTTATGTTTTCAGTCTACTTGTGTGTTACTCGAGAGGTCATAGGAGCTTAAATTGTCCCATATGCAAATACTTGAGAATATTTGATGAAAGAATTGACATTATTATAACTTTGTATGCAAGATGATACCTTGGTGAAATTGGAAAATGTATCTTGTAACTTCATGCTGGACAAATGGGCTACTTATATGTTAAGAGTCCAATTCTATGAATATTATGATATGAAATGTGGATAGAGATAATTGTAATGTAGAAGTACCATGTGAGCTTTTGTAATTGTTTGCTATAGTATCTTGAAAAGTGTATTGAAAAGTAAATGGTCATGTCTGGGGGACAGTATGATCATTGCCAGAGAGGCATCTGGTATCATTTCTAGTATGACATCATGTAACAAGTAAGATTTTGTAGCCAGTAAGGCTTCGCCAATGAGGCACTTTTACAAGTGGTTTTTCATCCCTACGAGGGTTTTCCACTCATGAAAATCTGTGTTATGGTTTCTTTGTGGATGCACTTATGATCTTGTTTTTTCTTTCTTAATTCATATTTCAGTATTTAAAAGTACATGCATTGTTGTGATGATAACTCGTGTGTAAGCCTTCATGGCAATAACTAATGAAGGCACCACCTTGTTTTAATATACTTTAATTCATTGATGTATGATATCTCATTTGATTATAATGATGAAAGTAAATTTGGGAACTTAAGGATATAATTAGCATATGTGTTTTTACGACGTTATAGAGATGGTAGTGCTTTTGCACAACTTTCAAGTTTTCAAAAAAATGAATCCTTTCGGGTTCGTGGAGTGGTTGGTTCCCAAAGGATTATTGCTCTAATTGATACTGGAGCAACTCACAATTTTATTGACGAAGGATTAGTAGCAAAAAGAGGTTTGAAGACTGAAGAATTTGAAGGCTTCAAGGTAATGGTAGCTGATGGTTTCACCATGTCTTGCACAAGGAAGATTCCTAACCTTTCTATTCAGTTGGGAAATTATGAGTTAAAAGATGATTTTTATGTTGTTGGTATTGGAGATACCGATGTTGTGTTGGGGATACAATGGATGTGATCTCTTGGAGAGATTACATTGAACTTGCAAACTATGGAATTGAAATTTCAGTCAAATGGTAAGAATGTTGTTTTGAGAGGGATGTCAAATGGAGGTCCTCAAATTGTGTCTTTCAAGAGAATGGAGAGGTTGATCCGTCATGATCAAGTTGAATGGACAACAGAGTGTTTGGTCCTACCAGCTGATACAGTGGAAGAGAAAAGGAAATATCATCCTAATATTCAAGCCTTACTTTCCAAGAAGAGCAAAGTCTTTGGTAGCCTACCTCCTGGGAGACCTCCTGAAAGAGGTTTTGAGCATGCGATTGAATTAGAAGGAGCAAAGCCAGTCATCACCATACCTTACCATTATCCCAAGAAGCAGAAAAATGAAATTGAAAAAACCATCAAGGAGCTTTTGGAGATGGGGTTTATTCGGCCAAGCAAAATCCCTTTTGCTTTAGCAGTGGTGTTTTGAATTTCTTGTGATGCCATTTGGTTTGACAAATGCTCCTGCAACATTCCAATCTTGTATGAACAAGATTTTTAGGCAGCAGTTGAGGAAGTTCGTGCTCATCTTCTTCGACGATATCCTCATTTTCAGTAAATCTTGGGAAGAGCACCTCAAGCACTTAGAAGAAGTGCTTAACATATTAGAGGCGGAATGCTTGTTTGCCAAAGAATCAAAGTGTGAGTTCGGGATGACAGAGCTGTTGTATCTCGGCCACATCATTAGTGTTAAGGGTGTCAAAGTTGATCCTAAAAAGATTAAAGCCATCCTTGATTGGCCACCTCCAAAGAATATTTCTCACTTGAGGGGATTTTTGGGTTTGTGTGGATTTTACAGAAGATTTGTCAAGGGATATTCTCACATGGCAGCCCCCCTTACAGATCTTACAAAGAAAGGAGCTTTCCTATGGACAGATAAGGCACAAGGAGTCTTTGACAAGTTCAAGCACATAATGAGCTCATATCCAGTGTTGGCCCTGCCAGATTTCACAAAGCCCTTTGAGCTGCAATGTGATGCTTCAGGTGAGAGAGTAGGAGTTGTTCCCATGCAAGACAAACACCCCATTGTCTTTGAGAGCAGAAAGTTGAGAGGAATAGAAAAATCATATTCAATTTATGACAAAGAAATGTTTGCTATTATGCATGCATTGTCTAAGTTTCGTCAATACTTGGTGGGAAGTAAATTTTTTGTTAAGACTGATCATAACAGTCTTAAACATTTTATGCACCAAAAATATTTGAGTGAAAGGCAGCAGAAGTGGGTGAATAAGCTCCAAGCTTACAACTTTGACATTGAGTATGTCAAAGGGAAGAACAATATAGTGGTGGATGCTTTATCAAGAAGACCTCATTTGCAATCACTTTGTGATCTTACAACTGGTTGGAAAGAATTAATTGTTGCTGATTATGCAAAAAATCAATTTGCAATCAACATAGTATAAGGTCATTTGAAAGATGAAAGGTACCAGCTGGTTGATGGTTTGATCCTCTATAAAGGTAGAATCTTTTTAGTGCCTGAATCTAAGCTTAAGAAGAAGATTCTACAATCTTTTCATGATGTTCCTCTTGCTGGTCATCATGTTTTTTTCAAGACTTATAAGCAGATCCAAGAAAGATTTTCTTGGAAGGGGATGAAGGAAGAAGTCTTGCATTACATAAGGGAGTGTTCTACTTGTCAAATGAATAAAAATGAACACTCTTTTCCAGCTGGTTTGTTACAGCCCTTGCCAATTCCAAATAAAAAATGGGAGAGCATTGCAATGGATTTTATCACAGGGTTACCAAAAGTGCAAGGGAGAGATTGTATTTTTGTTGTGGTAAATAGATTGACAAAGTTTTCTCATTTTTTGCTATCACAACTTCATTTACAGCAGCTCAAGTTGCTGAGTTGTTTTTTAGAGAAGTTTTCCATTTGCATGGTTTGCCTAAAACCATTGTCAATGATAGGGACAGCAAATTCCTAAGTGCGTTTTGGCAGGAGATCTTCAAGCTGAGTGGTACAGTGCTCACTCCAAGCACTGGTTATCACCCGCAAACGGATGGGAAATCCAACATTGTCAACAAGTGGTTAGAAGGCTAACTCAGAAATTATGTTTCGGGGCAGCAAACAGCTTGGGTTAAGTGGCTTCATTTGGGGGAGTTATGTTATAATTCTTCCTACCATATGTCAATTAAGATGTCTCCTTTTATGGCTCTTTATGGATATGATGCTCCTAACTTTGTAGATTTGGTGTTTGGTGATAGTAGAGCTCCACAGGCGAAGGATATGCTTCAATGAAGTCAAGACATCTTTAAGTCATTAAAGGAAAATCTGCAACAAACTCAAAACCAGCAGAAGTTATACGCTGATCAACAGCGTGTTGAACGTTCTTTTGAAGTGGGAGACATGGTTTACTTAAGACTCCAGCCCTACAGGCAGTCTTCCCTCAAGAAGAATGGTGCAGAAAAGTTAAAGCCATGTTTTTATGGTCCATTCAAAGTCACCAAAAGGATTGGTGAAGTAGTGTATGAGTTAGAGCTTCCAGCTGATAGCAAAGTTCACAACATTTTTCATGTGTCACACCTCAAGAAGGAGCTTGGGCACAATGTGGTGGCTACTTCAGAGTTACCTCTATTAGATGAAGAAGGGTAGTTGGTGTTGATTCCAGAAGAGGTTCTTGACACTAGGGAGCGCTCCTTGAGGAGAAGAACAATCAAGAGGTACTTGGTTAGATGGAGGAACTTGCCTATTGAAGATGCAACATGGGAAGGTGAACATATTTTGCAACATCCAGTTTTTTGGTTGCTTGAGGACAAGCAATCGAGAGGAGGGCGGACGGTAATGTCCCCTTCTCATCAGTGATCAACTGAGTTGCTCATCAGCCTATTCCGGAGGCCCGTAGGCTAGTTGGGGTGAAATTAGGGTTTCCTTTGTTGGAGGTTTTGTGGCATTTCTTGGAATTTACTATTTTTAGTAAGTTCTATTTATAGTAAGTTCTATTTTTAGCAGTATCTCAGTTGTCAACACTTCAGTAAGTCTTTTATAGTTGGAGCAGTTGTTGGTTTTGGTGTTTGGCTTTAAAAAGCAATATTTTGGTGAATTCATTCATTTAAGGCATAAAATGTTATAATTTCAAGTTGACCCCTTGACCTAGTGCACTAACTTCAAGTTGTGTTTAAAAGGTGGACATGAAGGGGGATGCCTTCATTAAGGAGAAATTATATATTTAATAAAGTTTTCATTATGTCTTGAAATAGACGCCATTCTAAGGAGGATTTAATATTTTTTAATTTGAAAATATTTCAAAGGGACCTTTTGGCATCCCATTCTTGGAGGAGTTTTGGGAATTTGAGAAGTCATCTCTTTTTCTATAAAAGAGAAGTTTTGCTCCAGCTTTCATCATCCAATGTTTATGCTAAAGTTATGCTATCAAAATGACATTGTAAATTCAGCTTCGAGGAATGCTTACCTTCTAGCAATTAACCAATTTCGTGTTTGAAAGATAACACCTAGTTGGCTTCATGGATGCTTCTCATCCAGACTAGCAGATTGCGTTTAATAGTTGAAGAATTTTGGAGTTTTTATCAGTTTTCAATTACCGGTTTGTCTACAGCTGAAAGTGTTTTTTGTTCACAGCTCTTTGATCAAATTGAATCTTGTTTTGGGCATTAATGATATGTGATTGTGGACCAAGGGCAACCCTTCCCATAGAAGATTGGGATTTAATTCCAAGTATTTGATTTTAAAAAGCAAATCGTACCTTTCAGCTAGGTCGTACCTTTCAGGGAGGCATTGAAGTTCGTGCCAAATAATTGAAGGTGTTTTGAAGCTGTTTCAACGTTGCAATTTAGGCGCCTATCCTCCAAAGAGCCTTTGCATTTCATTTCATTCAATTCAGAGGTATATTGAAAGAGTTATGAGCATTTCATTGATTTACAGTTTGTTGGTTGACATTTTCAGTATGCTAGTTTTTATTATCAGATTTCAATAAGTTTAGTTTTTGGCTTCAATTTTAGTATTTGAGAGGTTTAAAACTTGAAAGATTCATCCTTCTCTTATTTGCATTATTTCTATCATTGTAACACTTGTAAATTGCAGATTTCTTTAATTGTAAGGTTGTGAATTAGTAGTACTAATCCAACCATTGTTATTACTGCATTTACTTGTGATTTCTAATGCAAACATTATAACCCCTAGACGGTTTACCGCCAGTGTGGAGGAAATTACATTGTATCTCTCTTTCTCATCCACTGAAAAGTGGTGAATCCCCACTCATGAGTGGATGCCCGCTGCAGCGGATGAATTAGTTTGTTTTTGTTTCATTTTCCCCCCACTGAATAAGTGGAAGTGTGGAAATTGTTCATGGCTGGTTCACCGCCTCTTTCTATTTTTAGTTGTAATTACTTCAGTTATAATTCAGTTTCCTCTGCCATATGTTAGCACCTCGCCTTCCAAATGATCTTGTGTGCACATTCTTGGCGTTGAGTGCATTTCATTTGATTTCCATTTTGAAGCTAACGCTAATCCATTGGCACAGTGCTGGTTGTGTTGTGATAATTTCAAGAAAAAAAATTGACTAGCACATTTCACAATGGTGGGAATCATGGTGGAGAACAAGGGAATGAAAGAAATATTGGAAATGGTGATGGTTCCATGAACAATGGAGGAGGAAGACCATGTAATAGAACTGGATCAGCAAACACTAGGCCTTTGATGCCAAATTTACCTCCTAGAATCATTCCTCAAGTTGATCATGAGCCAACACAATAGGAGCTACGGGATTGGAGGAATTTGGGCATGGAATTCCAAGTTGAGATATTTTTGTGATTATATGGAGTCATGGACCTTAGGATGAGGCATAGGCCAAGCCGAGGTGGTAGAAAACACAATCAAGACCTGCAGAGGAAGGTTGGGAAGTTGTTATTCCTTATTATGATGGTTCAAGTAAAACCACCACTAGGGCATGGGTGCAAAAATTGGACACTTACTTTCATCTCAATCCAATGCCAGAGGATGAGGCCATCAAGTATGTTCCAATACATTTGGATGGAAGTTCACAGGAATGAAGGCATCACAAAATGGTAACCTTAGGTCATGACTAGAATGATTCCTATGCAAAATTTATGGAGAGGTTGATTGACAGGTTCGATAAGAAGGATCCAGAACTCCATTTTAAGGAGTTAGTTCAGCTTAAGCAGTGGGGTTCAGTGGATACCTAAATTGCATATTTTTAGAGGTCCTCTATGCTAGTGACAAACATTTCAAAGAGGAGATTGATAGTGTTGTTCATGGGTGGTCTAGATGATCCATTGAGGTGGTGGATAAAGCCCCTCAATCCTTCTCTAGTGTAGGAGGCCATTAAGAAGGCCGAAGACATGGAATCATCTACCTCAAAATAAAAATTTCAGTCAAAGGGATTTCCACAAAAGAAGGATAAAGATAAGAAACCTTTCCAAAAGGAGTGGCCTAAGAAAGACAGATTGGATGATGAGGCTTGCAAGGAATTGACGAGAAAGAAATTATGTTTCAGTTGTAAGGAGCTTTGGGAACTAGGTCATAGATGTATGGGAAATGGTAAGGTGCATTATATAGAGGTACTTTCTGATAGTGAAGAGGAAGAGGAGGTAGAACAAGTACAAGGAAGCTTAGCACAATAGCTTGGATGATGAGCAGGTGAGAGATGGTGAGCAGTCACCTAAGGAGGTGAAGGGTCGAACCATTGCTACTCTTTTAGGTACTCCCAAATTTAACTCTTTCAAAATGCATGAGTCTTATAGGGGCAATGAGTTACAGTCTTGGTTGATAGTGGGGAAAACCACAATTTTATAGGCTCAACTCTGGTAGCTAAGAGAGGAATACCTACAGAGAATTGAAGGATT